>CP097506.1:31988860-32338860 GCA_023547065.1 Musa troglodytarum
GTATAGACTATTATACATAATTTAAAGGTTAACTTTTATTGGATCACACTAAGTTCATAACTACCAAAAGAGAAATAATATTTTAATAATTTCAAGTAAAGAACCTAAATTTCTAGAATTGTAAGAATGCAATATGGATCCTCAAGATCCATTAAATAAATCATCTTTAGACATAAGCGATAAATACAAATGATTATCGTTTTCACTTTAAAATGATTTCCAACAATGATGAATATTTCATTCTCCTTTAGTTTTATCCTTTTTTTATTAAAATGAATCTCTATTACTGGTAACATCTGTTGAACCATCAAATTAATTCACCAAGTATTAGAAAAATAATTTATGTAATATTTGATTTGAACCATATAATAGTTATATTTATACCTTTTTATTTCAAATCAAATCTTATAGTTCTTCTTCACATAATTTTCTTTACTACACAAGTAACACTTTATTATGAAAAAATTCTTTTATGAGTTTATATAATAATTATAAACTTAGGTGACTTACACTTCATCCTTATTTTATTATCACCCACTTCTTGAATAGTACTCAAAATATTATAAGCCTTGAGCTTATAGCTTTATCAGTTATATTGAGGATGTAATCTTGAATTCCTCAAATACTATCATTTTTAGTTAGTTCTTTCACTAAAGTGTTAGGTAATGACTTTTTAAAAATTTAAATTAATCCTTAAATATTCTCATACGCTAGTTGTAAACTGTACTAAAGTCTAAGTATCATAAAATTGAGTCTTTCAGACCTTTCCCAATTAGTCACCTCAATTATTTATTCTATAGAACTTTCAGTAATTAAGTCTATGTTCTCTTTAATTAATCTGATCAAGGTCTTACTCATTCAATATAACTTGCATATGCTTAAGCTATTTATTCTAAAAAATATATTCTAGAAAATATAGAGACATTTACAAAAGTATAATAAAGTACTACTATAATAATATAATATTAATGCTTTGAGTTTTTTAATGAATATTGAACTATTGATATCATCAATATTTTACCTTTAATATTGACATATTTAGTGTTTGCACACATAATTATTTATGGAGGATTGATACCATCCTTGTGGAATAGTGTTACTACCTTTGGATATATAATACTAAATTGCAAGTATATTCAAAATAGTATCATCCTACCTCATCACATAATTATTTGAAATAGATTCTCTTTTAGGATTATCTAAACCTCCTAATTATGTGTGCTATTGTGAATATTATTTTCTTTAATATCATTTAGGACCAATTCTATAATCTATTTTATAGATTATTGATCCAGGTCACTTTAGTGGCTATAGGACCAATACAAAAGTATAAAATATAATCTAAAATATCCTATAAATAATAAAACTTTTATTGTAATTATATCCCATAAATTTACTATCCCAAGCTACTTTGATAACTATTGGTTAGATAATACTTAAGAAGATAAATTATAAATAATATTCATCAAATTTTTTTTATCATGATTCATGTTGAAGTAGTTTAATAATAGAATAACAACCATAATAATTATTAAATATTGATTAGCATAAAGAAAACTCATATGATACATATAATCATGATAACACATAAATCATGAAAAGCCTTTATGTGAAAGATAATTATTATTTTACAATTTCAAATATATACATATGAATAACTAAATAAATATCCAAGAACAATACTTAGATTTTGTTTACAACATGCAATCAATAATTCATATGAGAAAATTATAAAAGAACCATTATACCAATCAGCCTTATTTAATTGGGTAAGCCTAGAATTGAACTAAACATCAACCTAATTAAGTTAGTCAATAAAAATTGATCCGAGGGTAAAACTATAATTTTATTGATAGGACATAAACTGAAATTATGAGATTTATAAAAGGTAGAATTATCAAAAGGATATGCAAGAAAATTTTCAATTTATGAAGGGCATGCATTTATGAGAAGTAAATAAAAGGGCAAACTATGAAATTTCTTTATTTCCAAAGGGCAAAAATATCCTTCCACAAAAATCCTAATCTTCTGTTGCCTCCAACTACGGTCGCTACCTCTGCCCACATGAGCAGTCGCTGCGTAGTGCGACAGTCGCCATTTGTAGCCACCACCCTTTCAGGCGCCCTCTGTAGGCGGGCGCCACCATTGTGTGTGAGGACTATCGCTAGTGTGGCCCCTGACTTCACACGGGGTATAGCCGCCACCTTCACACATGGTATGATCATCGCTTTCACAAATGGTGCAACCATCACTTTCACACATGGTGTGGCTGTCGCTTTCATTCATGGTGTCGCCGCCATCCGCGCGTGACTGCCGCTTATGTAATCGTCGACGACATGCAGGTGCCATGATATGTAGCCACCATGGTGCACGATTGGCCACCATGGTGCGCGGTTGGCTGCCTAGCGATTGCCAACAGTCGCTTTGCTGTTGCGATGTGCACGCTACGTGGTGCAACCATCGCCCACAAGCAGATCAACTGTAGCGACCGCTACTCATGCACAACTATCATGCGTGGCTGTGGACTATCTTTGTATACAACCACTATCGACAACTGAATAGGTGACTAATAGAGATCATCACCTCAACAACACTGACAGCAAATCCATAGATTGAAACTATAAGAAACCATTCATTGCTCGCAATAAGCGATAAGACAAATCAAATAGAAAAACAAATCAATAATACCTAATGAATTATTCATACATCATGAAGAAAAATCAATCAATATCCTTTCGCAAGCGAAAGATGTTAACAAATAGATCCAAAAATATTTGATTTTAAAAACCATTGCTCTAATAACAATTGTTAGTATAAAATCTGTAATCATGCTATTTGTAATACGAAAAAACTTTTATACTAAAGTCTGAAATCAAACAACAATAGATCTAAATAATATTACAATGCATACCTTTTGTTGTTGTTGAGAAAAATAAAATTTATCTAATCTACAAGCACACCATCGTTAGATCTGAGATATCAATCTGCAAGGAGAACTAGACTCACTTTTTCCTCTCTTTCTATCCTTTCAAAGGAGTACTATAATTCATGGATTTAGGAATACAAGACCATGAGAGAAGATCTATAATTATCATTAACTATCTCATGTGACAAAAGAGAGATAGAGAGAAGAACTATAATCTCTCTATTGTGTTACACAATCTTACATGACAAGGGAGATAGAGAGAAGAACAATAATCTCTCCACTTTGTCACGTAATTTTATGCTATTATATTCTCTCTCATGTGTCCCTAGGAGATTCTATCTATTTATAGGCGAGAGCAAAGGGTCTATAATAAGTAATTAGAAGAGTTCCTCCCATCAAGGGTGTTTCTTAATGAATCCTACCTTAATTAAACTTTCTTTCAATTATTCAATAACCATAATCAGAATCTAATCATATCCATAATATATCTTATCTAATTAAATAGGATCTCATAATCTAACAACTCCAAAAGCTTGGTATACCGCTCATTCTTTATATCAATTGATTTTTTTAACTCTAAACCTGATACCTTCTTATTCCTATAATAGCAAAAGGGTTATATTATATATATCTATGTAGATGACATTTTATCATAGGTAATAATTCCATAAAAATCAAATAATTTCTTAAGCAATTAGCAAATCGATTCTCTATTAAAGATCTAATAGCTTTAAACTATTTTTTGAGAGTGAAAGCATTATTCACATCTCCTAAATTTTTTCTATCTTAAAAGAAGTGCATTCAAGATCTATTATCAAAGATGAACATATAAAATATTAAAGAAGTCACTACCCCACTCTCCGTAACTAAGTCAATCAAATAATATGATAACAGCCTTACTACATATCCTATATAGTACTAACAAAGTACTTGGTTTCTTATAATATTTATCTCTCTCACATTCAGACATTTTATTCGTAGTTAATAAATTATAATAATCCATGTATAGGCCCTCCATTATGTATTGCTCTATATTAAAATGTGTTCTGTGATACCTTAAAGGGACTCTCAATCATGGACTTTTCCTTTATAAATACTCATCACTTTATCTTCATATTTTTACTGATACTAATTAGGCAAGAAACACTGATAATAGAACATCTACATCAGCCTATATTATTTTTCTTTGAGCAAATTTGATCAGTTAGAGTTTCAAAAAATAAAACACAATCACAAGATCTACCATTGAAGCTGAATACTAAATCATCACTACCATTGTTATAAAACTCAATTGGGTTACCAATCTGCTACACAAACTTAGTATCATCTCCTAATCTACTTTTATAGTACATAGTAATAATATCGGTGTCACCTATTTATGCGCCAACCTAATGTTTCACTCACATATAAAATACATTATCATCAACTTTTATTTTATTAGAGATCAAGTTGTTAAACATCAACGATGTGTTTCTCATGTCTATATTTCTGACTAACTAGTAGAGTCCCTTATAATGCCTCTTGCTCATAGGATATTTTAGTTGTATCGATTCAAGATTTATATCATTGACAGAAATTCAATCATGTAAGACATGATAGAAGATCATGATATAGACAAATATGGTATGATAACTCTATATTCCTTACATGATCTAATCCTCAATCAATCTATAATTTAAAGATCAATTATAGATTTAAATATATGATTTGAATACATGGTTAAAGAAAATCTCTCCCTCATAACCTATATAAATATGTATTACAAATATCTTCTTCACAATAAAACTCTTCAATGCTTACATCCAAAACACTTTGAAGTGCATATAACTGTTTGTCCATTTATTGAAATTAACATATAACCACATAACATAAATGTTAATATCATTTAAATGATTAAGATCAAGAAATTGTATCAGTATATTAATGCTATTAGGCAAAATGCGGATCATATAAGAGAAAAATTGTTTATGAATTTTGAAATTATGTTTCCCAATTTATGTTGTCTTACTTTCCTAGGCATCCTTGTCGCATTTGTGTTTATACATCATAACAACGTACATAGATAATGCTTCATTTTAGAAACAACGCCCTCAAATATTGTTTTCCAATTGGTGAAAACTCTGTTTTTTTTATAATTGTTTGGAAAATCCTATTGGCAATAGAAAAGTTCTTGGATTTTGAGAAGGAAAATAGTGTACACAAATTTCTGTTGCATAGGATAAAGAATAACTTATTTTTAAGTTTTGAGCGAATCAATTCATTAAAAGGAATCTCATTCACTTGCTTTTATTGTAAGCTTCATTGTTGTTAGAGTTTCCATTAAAAGAATAACTTCTTTTTCCAACATCCACCTGCTTATAACTTAGCCTTGCAGGGAAAATGCATATTTATAATTAACTAGTACACATTTACAGATTATTTGGTATTAAAGGCAGAGGCTGCAGCATTTGATATATTGTGATGTAAAAGCCATTTAGAAGCATGAACCAAATTAGTAGCCTGAGCCAAAATTTATCTGGAAGAGTGATGAATTCCTAGGTTTGATGTAACAAGTTCAGAAGAGTCCATCCACCTTGTTTTATCCTTTGCATTACCATGACTGCAGTGAGAATATGTATCCATCATGATCGTTATGTGACGTTGATGTGCTACTGTCTGTGTAGATGACCCAATCATGGAAAAGGAAGTCAGTTTGCCGGAAGAATGTGCAGTGATAAGACGCCCTTTTAGAGGATAGTTTGAAGGATTTTAATAGTTAGATCCAAATCAGTTGCTGTTCAGATTATATTACTTTAATTGAATCGAATAAAAAAAAATTATTCGATTTGATTGGACCTTTAACGATTTAATTTATTTCGACCTTTAATAATTCGGTTCGAATCGATTTGAACAATACTGACGAATGGTTCCGATATTTTTAATTTTTTTTTCTTCAAATAAGTCAGAAGAATGACAATAACAAAAGGTTGATTGGAAAGACAAAAGTTAGTGCCAAAAAAACAAAGGTCGAAGATGTCAACGGGAGAAGAGAAAGATGAAGAAAACTGTAAAAGAAGAATACTATTAGGACTTCAGTGGATTTTATTAATAGGTTCTTATATTCGCCCGCTTCTTTTTCGAAATCACCCGTTTCTGATTTCAAGAGGGTTGGTAGTTTTAGTAATAAAACTAATAATCTATTAAGAAGGAAAATAGCATGCTCATGGAACTATTCTGACAGCACAGAATTATTACATTTATAAAATTCAACAAAACAATTGTTGGAACTGGGATTACCTAATCCTAAGGAGCATAAAGCTCCATGAACTTCAAATAGTTAAACGATAGTTTCTGTTAAAATTAGCAAAGGTGCGATCTAATCTAACGCAGATCCTAATTGTTTTTTTTTTTTCGATTGGTACACTAAGTTTGTTTCGGACTAAAAATAACATATATCAAACAAATCATTGACGTGTAAAAAAAGAAAAGACACACCCTCCCATATGCATATAATATACAATTGAGATTACCGGGAAAATAAGTGTGAGATGGAATTCGGGTGATAGTTCTCGAGTAAGATAGGGAATGAAACCTAGCAAAAACCAAGTGCGAGAAGATACCTATAACTAAAGGTATTTTTTAAAAGCACTAATCAAACTATATAAATTAGGAGAAAATGATAGGAGATATTATTGAATCTCGAATTTTGATGATGATGTCAATTGATAGGTTGTTTGATCTAATCTATATTATTAAGATAAGTGTGCAGGATTAACTAAGATAGCATGAAGACATAAAGTAAATTATCAGAGTCAAATACATTGAAAGTTCGAGAATCCGCCAGAAGTCCGAAGGATCGTCGGAAATATTACTGGAACCAGCCGAGAATGAATCAGAGACTTGTTGAAGGTTTCGGAAGTTCGTCGGAAGATCGTCGGAGGTTCGCGGAGTCAGAAGCTTACCAAATATTTGTCGAACTTCCCATAAAATCTGGGAGCCTGCTGGGAGTCCGCTTGAAGAAATCCAAGAGTGTATCAGAAGTCCGTCAGAAGTTTATCGAAAAGCTCGCTAGAAGAAGATTCGACGTTGTCGGTTGTTAATTTATTTAGAATTATGCTTCAATTTTATAGTTCGCACGTAATTAGGATAAGGATTAGGTAATAATCTTGATTAATCCTAGTAGGGGCCAATTGGGTCTTATGTGGACTGAATTGGATCGGATTCATGGTCCATTCAGTAGTGCTGGATTAGGTCTAGCGGTGGCACCACCCGGGAACTGGTTCCCAGGTGGTCTGGGCAATGGTACCACCCTAGGTCGGCGGTGGTACCATTGGCAATTATTACTTGTCAATGATGGTACCGTCCTAGGTCAACGATGATATCACTTGACAAGCGATAGTACCACTAGTCCACAAAGCCCGAGGACTCTGTCAAGCAGTAGTATCGCTAGACTGGGCGATGGTACCGCGTAGCACACTGATAGAATAGGGTCAACTGGTTGTGGTACCACTAGTACCCGAAAATCCAGAATGTGACTCTTTTTTGTTCTATTTTTGAAGCTAATTGAATCTATAAATATTCATCTCTTTTCAGTTGGTAAAGCACCTTTTGAGAAGTGAAAATACTGAGTCAAAGCTTTAGAAAAATTATGTTTGATTGCTTGAGTGTTCACCTCCCACTTTTTCTTTGTTAAAATTCTGTAAGAGTGTGAACCACTTGAAAGAGTTTATAAGAGGGATGCTTGGTCCTTCCCCTTCAAGAAAATTTGATAGTGGAAGTTGGGAGCTTTATCAGAAGAGGTTTTGGATTTGGACGTAGGTCATTTGACTGAACCACTATATATCGTTGCGTACTACTTTGGATGTTTGAGTTTTAATTTTTGCATCTTGTTTTTACTTAGTCGTAAATCTTTCGATCTCCTTTTCACTACTCTTAATCATATTCACTTGAATCACTTTGCTCAAATCTCTTTCGTCGGATCAAAATTTTTGAACGATAATTTTTTTTCAAAATTGTTTTAAATTTATAGATTTTATCCGGTGCATTAATTCACCCAGATATGTATTATAAAAACTAACCATAAAGATGCATCAATATACTTCAACATTCTATTAAATGAATGAGACTCTGATCTCATTCTCTTCTATATGTATAAGCTATTTCATTTTCAAAGCATATTTTATCAAAAATGTGATACCTGTCCTAATAAGTACTTTTATGTGATATTAATCCTAATGGAATCCCATTTTTTGCAAATTATATTAATTTGAACGGTGGGAAATTAATTTCAGAAATTTTATAGATAATAATGTAGGTTATACTTTAGGCCAGTTGACAAAAAATAATTTGTTATATTTGGATTTGTCTCAGACGATGGCTGTGTGGTTTTTATTTTAATAATGAGTTTTTCTTCTTATGCATAAACCAAGATATAATTTATTCTAAATGTTTATAGATTTTGCTAATACCACTAATGTCAATCTCATGTCTGGATGGAAAAGGTCAAGGATTGTGTTAGGTTACTAACAACCAACATAAAATTAAGTCAAACCTCATAAATATAGATCCGTACAAGGTAAGGTCATCATCCAAAAGTTACTTAAAGGCACATTCACAATCTAGGTGTCCAGAATTACAAACTGTGAACCAAGAGGTCTCTCCTGTATATCACATTAGTGCTCAAATGTAGAATTCTCTCATTGTTTTGGACAAATAGGAGTAAAGAATTAGTTCAAAGAGATAGGATTAGGTTTTCAACTTAAAAGACAGTTACACTTTTAAGGAAGAGGCTAAAATTGGTAAACACTATAACCAAAAGAATAATAAATATTATATGCTTGCAAGAGACTAAGGGGTGAGAGAAAACTCCAAAGAGATTGATAACATTAGATTTAAAATTTGATATTTTAGAAAAGATAAACACAGAAATAATATAAAAATTATTATTTATAAGGATATAAAAAAATTAAAGATAGAATTATAGTTTTATAATTTATCTTGAATATGGACTAGATGATCCAACCAAAAAAAAATTTAGAAAAACTTTGACAATATAATTCAAAGAATATAGCCAAAAAACTTGTGAGGAGATTTTTATGTAGAAAAAATAGGGTGAATTTTAAAGTGGTATACCAGAGCTTTGGTTCGGTTGGGAGAAATAAAAAGGTTGGTATGATTTTGAATTTTATAACTTTTGAGCTCATAATTGTAAATACCTTTCTAGAAGGTCATAAGTAAAAATACTTACTTTAAGGAATGAGATGAACATTTATTTACCTATAGGAATTTTCACAATTATATTCAGATAAATTTCTCACTAAAAAAAGGATATAATTAAATATAAAAAAAGTTTAATGAATCAACATGCGATAATGGTATTAGATATTTATTATATATAATGGAAGAAGAAAAAGATAGTAGAAAAAGTTATTAGTATAATACAGTGAAATTTTCAAGATAATAATGTAAGATTTTTTTAAGAATAGGATGGAAAGAGAGATGACATGTAACTTTAATAAGAATAATATTAATATTATTTAAACTATGATGACAAAAAACATTAGGAACTTGATAAAAAGGATGTGTAGTGAAATTAAAGATAGAATATGTGTCTTGATGAGAGAGTTTATAGTGGTGTGAGGAAGTTCAAAAAACAATTATTATTAAAAGATCATACTTCAAGATTGGTAGAATTGTAAAAATAAAAAAATTGAAAGATATATATAATTAAATGAAAATATTAAAAGAGCTATTAGTATAATAAGATATAAAGCTTATGATAATTTTTATAACCAAGTAGGTACCAAAGATGAAAAAAAGATATATATATATTAAATTTCTAAAAACAGATAAGAAAAGTGTAATGATTTAGGTAATATTAGATGTATTAAAAATGAAGATGAAAAATATTTATTAATAATAATAAAACTATGAAAATAAAAAATATTTTTATTAATTATTTAAAGAAAATTCCGTACATGGCTTAGCTCTAATGATTGATAATAGTAATAGATTTAATAAATATAGATTTGTTTACAAAATTAAAACTAGTGAAGTGAAAAAATGTCTTAGAAAAGATGAAAATACATAAGAGTATAGGACATGATAATTTTGGTTTGAAAATTTAGGAGATCAAAGAATAGCTTAGATAATTAATTTGTTTAATAAAATTATGAGAGTTAAATAAATGTGTTAAATGAAGCAATAGGTTTTAATAGATAAGGGTGATGTATAAAATTATTAAAATTATAAAGGAATCAAAATCATAAGTCACATTTTGAAATCGAGGAAGAGTTATCGAAAGTTTTAGAAATATAAAAAGTTTGTCTAGCGAGTTTTCTATTATTATAAGAGTACATCAAGAATTTGCATTAGGCTACTATGTTTTTATATTGACAATGGATAAATCTACTAGTCATTTATAGAATAAACCTTCTTACGATATTTTATTTGCTAATGATATTATGTTAATTAATAAGAGTCTAAATGAAGTTAATTCAATACTTGAATTGTAGAGGTAATCCTTAATAACTAAAAGTTTTTAATTAAGTATGACTAAGATTACATATATGATATACAGTTAAGTTAAATTGATAAGAAATTATATTAAGTAAAAATTTTAGGTATCTTGGATCAACTATTTAGTACGATGGAGAGATTGATAAAGATATTATTTATAAATTAAATATAAAATTACTAAAATAATGAGTCGAGAGTCTTATATGATTATTGGGTACATTTTATATTTAAAAAATTATAAAATAATTATTAGAATAGTAATACTTTATGGACCTAAGTGTTTGATACTTAAGAAATAATATATATATATATATATATTATATTGCAAAGATGTGAATGTTCAGTTGGATGCGTGAGCTACCTGGAAATATGGAAAAAAAATATTTTTATTTGTAATCAATTATATATTACTTTAATAGAATATTACAATGAGAAAGAATCATTTAAAATGATATAGACATATGATCAGGAGAACTATCGATATGATAGTCAAAAAAGTTAAAATGATTATTATTAGTAGCATAAAAACACTTAATAAAAATTATAAATAAAAAATTTAAATATCTTTAATTGAACTTAATAGATAATTTTTGAAAGTGATAGCTTAGTTTAGCTATTAAAAACTTTAATAATTTATCATAAGATTTTGGACTCAACTTTCATCTTCATCACTTACTTTAAAAAAAATTACCATTTTATTGTTGTTGGCAGATTTTGATTATGGGTTGTTTGCAAGTTAATATTTTGTAATAATAAATTTAAGTTACAATTCCCAAATCAACAAACATTCTTACAGAAATTTAAGTTACACCTAACTTGATATTTTCTTCTTGCTTTCTAAATTACCCATTTGCTATCTAATTGGAGATAACCACAAGCCACGTTGTTAGCAAAGAAAATATTTTTTACCAATTAAGATAGTTCCGATTCAATCCCTCTTTAAGTGGATGTAGTATATTATTATTAGATTAATATTTAAAGTGTAATAAAATGTATTGAAAGAGGTTCTAAACCGTAACCTTTAATATGATACATCATATTTGAAACCTTAAACCTTTGATAAATAAATTTGGTTTATCATCATCATACTAACATTTTAGGTGTAAGATGTATCTAATAAGGTTTCAAACCCTTGATCTTTGATAAGCAAATTTAGTATATCATCATCAAATCAATATCTTAAGTGTAAAAATATGTTAGATGCAGTTACGAATTTTCTATCTTTAATAAATAAATCTAGTATACTATAAAAATATATGAGATAAGATTTTGATTCATCATTCTTTGATTCCTTGTTGAATGGGTGAATCGAGTAAAAATATATTGAATGAGATTTCAGTTAGTAGCTATAAGATATAGTAGATAAGACTGAACTTTTAAATTTTTGGTATGGACTTGATAGATCATTATTAAATTAATATTTTAAATTAAAAAATTTATTAGATGAGACATATCATAAAATGTAAAAAAGAATGTTTTAATGCTGTAGATTTGATCAACTATCAAATTTCCTACATCATATCATCTTATACGTGTGAGAATATTTGGTCACAAACAGTACAATTAAATTTCGTGCATCATATCATCATATACATGTATATATATCACCTTATCGACCTTGGTGATTTCCTTCGCTGCATTCGTGATGGAGCCCTCTACGTGGATGCTGCTTTCACTCGGTGTCTCCGTCGCCTCCTCCTTTCTAGAGCCACGAAGAGGTCATGGAAGTCCCGCGGTCAGCGGCTTCCACCTGGGCCGACTCCCCTCCCAGTTGTCGGCAACCTGTTCGAGCTCGGCGACAAACCCCACCGTTCCATCGCCCGCCTCGCCAAGGTCTATTCCCCAATCATGACTCTCCGCCTCGGTCAAGTGAACACTGTGTTCGTCTCGTCCCCGCAAATGGCAAGGGAAATCCTGCAGAAGAACGATGCAGTCCTCTCCAGTCGCTGGATCCCAGAAGCTGTTCGCGTGTTGGCCTTCAACGGGGCCTCCATGGTGTGGCTTCCACCGTACCAACGATGGCGGAAACTGCGTAGAATCTGTAAAACCGAGCTCTTTACAACACAAAGACTCGACAGCTACCGATCCCTTCGGCGCCAAAAGGTACAGGAACTGTTGCAGTACATCTCTGACAGCGCGTCGAAGGGCTTGTTTGTTGACGTAGGGCGAGTAACATTCAGCACCACGCTGAATTTGATTTCTCGCACTGTCTTCTCCATCGATCTCGTCGATCTCTACGGAGAATCCTCGCAAGAATTCAAGCATGTGGTGGAGGGGATCTTGGAGGAAGCTGGGCGGACGAATCTGTCCGATTACTTCCCACTGCTCGCAAAGCTCGACCCGCAGGGTATTCGTCACCGTTCCACCAAATACTTCAAGAGGCTGCATGAAATCTTCGATGAGAATATAGAACGGCGTCTGCACAGCAAACGAGATGGAACCACCGCCCGCCATGATTTCTTGGATGAGCTCCTCGAGCACCAAGTTCAGGGAGACGGCACCAAGTTCGATCGACACGCACTGAAATGTTTCTTTCCAGTAAGAATACATTCTCGAACAAGTAACGGTGATGGGGTAAACTCTATTCCTGCATCATCTAAACCACGGAATGGTTTTGATTTGGCAGGACATATTTGTGGCGGGGAGCGACACGACCTCGAGCACGGTGGAATGGGCTATGGCGGAGCTGCTTCGGAATCCCCGGGTCATGGCGAAAGTTCGTGAGGAGATCGTGCGAGTTATCGGCTTCTCAAGAGAAGTGGAGGAAGCGGACATCGGGTCACTCCCTATCTGCAAGCCGTGGTCAAGGAGACGTTGCGTCTGCACCCACCGGTGCCACTTATGCTACCTCGCTTAGCAGAAGCGACCGTGGAGGTACACGGCTACGAGATACCCAAGGGCACGCGGTTGCTCATCAATATCTGGGCGATCGGGCGAGACAGCAGCTTGTGGACGGAGCCGGAGGAGTTCTTGCCGGAGAGGTTCTTGAACAAGGAGGTGGACTTCAAGGGCCGCCACTTTGAGTTCACACCGTTCGGGTCAGGACGCCGGATCTGCCCCGGACTGCCATTGGCGTACCGGATGGTGCACCTCATGCTCGCATCCATGCTGCAGAGATTCGAGTGGAGGCTGCCGGAAGGGAAACGGCCGAGGGATTTGGACATGGAGGAGAAGTTTGGAGTCACCTTGATCATGGCTTCTCCACTCAAAGCTATATGGCCGTTCCCACTAAATGCTGTTAGACTAGGATTCATCATGTCAATTTTACTTTCCATCGTGAGCTCTGCCAAAGCATTCAGATGCAGCTTACAAACAAATTTCAAGATAACTTTTGTTAGGAAAAAATATGTTAATATGGAATAATTCTTTTCCCTCTTTCTATATCAAAATATATCAAAATGGTTTCCTTATCAAAAATATCAACTTGATATTATAAGCAAATATTAATCAGAACAATATAGCAGAATAACTAATCAATCACAAATGAGATCAAATTTTTAACGTAAAAAACCCAATGTGAAAAAAACCACGGGACCATAGTCCCCTTCAAACTTTCACTATCACCAATAATGATAACAGGTTTATAATAGATCTTCTCTAAAATAATAAGAGGATCATAATAACATTAAGATCAGATATCTTGGCTCAACAATAGTGCATTATCATGTTATAGATGGATCTCATCTAAGAAAAATTTTAGATCTCACCAAATAAACATAGCAAGAAATCATCTTAGAGAAGATAAACTATAGATTGGTACCGTTAGGATTGTAGAGTTTACTGCAAGGATTCTCCACGTCAAATCTTGGCTATCGATCGTCAAGCAAAAACCTCAGAAACCTAGTTTTTCTCTCTCTCCTCTTTCTTTCTCTCACTGCTGCCGCACGCTGCACACACTGCTGTAGTTTGCACAGAAAAAACCTTTTCTCTACTTGTTGGGTTTTCTTTAATTAATTAATTAATTTAGGCTCAAAAGCCTAATTATCTGATCCAAGCCCACATATGGGCTGGACCCAACAATTCTCCCCCTCCAGCTCATATGGTGGACTGTACTAAGCCTGCTCTTCGCCTACAAGCTTCAAGCTTCTCCTTAGGCAAAGATTTTGTCAACATGTCTAATCCATTCTCATTGGTATGTACCTTTTCCAACTGTAATTCTTTCATCTCAAGCACATCACGAATCCAATGGTATCTCACATCAATATGCTTAGATCTAGAATTGTATGCTGAATTCTTAGAGAGGTAAATGACACTTTGACTATCACAGTAAACAGTATATTCTTTCTGTTTTAAGCCAATTCCTGTAGAAACTTTTTTATCCATAAAACTTCCTTACAGGCTTTAGTAATAGCTATGTATTTTACTTCTGTGGTTGATAGAGCAACACATTTCTGTAACTTAGATTGCCAAGAGACTGGTCCCCCTGCAAATGTCATCAAGAATCCCGAAGTGGACTTCCTAGAATCAGTATCACCAGCCATGTCTGCATCTGTGTACCCTTCTAACACAGGTTCACCACTACCAAAAACTAAACACAACCTGGAAGTACCTCTTAGATATCTTAATATCTATTTTACTACTGTCCAATGTTCTTTTCCAGGATTAGAGAGAAATCGATTAACAACTCTAACTGCATGAGCTATATCTGGCCTAGTAAAAACCATAGCATACATCAAACTGCCCACTACAGATGAGTATGGCACTTTGGACATTTCTTCTTTTTCTTCCTCACTTGTTGGACATTATTTTGAGTTGAGCTTAAAATAACCTGCAAGTGGAGAACAAACTGCTTTGGCTTTACTCATATTGAATCTTTCAAGAACCTTCTCAATGTAGGTCTCTTGAGATAGCCAAATCTTCCTTTTCTTCCTATCACAAAGAATCTTCATGCCAAGTATTTGTTTCACCGATCCCAAGTCTTTCATAGCAAAAGACTTACTTAACTCTCTTTTAAGTTTTTTAATTTTATCAGCATCATGACCAACAATCAGCATATCATCAACATATAGCAGGAGAATAATGAAATCATTATCTGAAAACTTCTTTGTAAACACACAATGATCAGAAGTAGTTCTATTATACCCTTGGCTTATCATAAAGGAATCAAACTTCTTGTACCACTGTTTGGGTGCTTGTTTGAGACCATATAAACTTTTTCTTAGCTTGCATACTAGATTTTCTTTTCCTTTGACTTTGAAGCCTTCTGGTTGCTTCATGTAAATTTTTTCTTCTAGATCACCATGAAGAAATGCAGTTTTCACATCAAGTTGCTCAACTTCTAAATCCAAGTGGGCAGCTAAACCAAGAACAATTCGGATAGATGATATTTTCACCACAGGAGAAAATATTTCTTCAAAGTCAATACCTTTCTTCTGACTGAATCCCTTCACAATTAGTCGTGTCTTGTATCTTTGTTGTGAGCTATTATTTTTAGTCTTCAATCTGTAAACCCATTTATTCTTGAGAGCTTTCTTCTCTTTAGGCAACTTTACTAAGTTATAGGTGTGGTTCTCAAACAAGGATCTCATCTCTTTTTGCATGGCTTTAACCCACTCATTCTTGTGCTCATGTAAAATAGCTTCCTGGTAAGTTTCTGGCTCTCCCCCATCAGTAAGCATAATATACTCATGTGGAGGATATCTTGTAGATGGTTGTCGCTCTCTTATGGATCTTCTCAATGGAATCTCAACTGGTGGTGGAGGTGTTTGCTCAGTTGGTTCAACTTCATCAACTATAGGAGTATCATCACTAACATTCTCACCATATTCTTCTTCATCATCTCCCCCATGATCATCATGAACTATAGGTGGAGGAACTGAACCCAAACTCCAAGGAATATAAACAAAGGTTTCTGGCTTCTCAATATTATCACCATTATCAAACAATTGGTCTTCAAGAAACACAACATCCCTACTTCTAACAATCTTCTTATTCACTGGATCTCATAATCTGTACCTAAACTCTTCATGACCATATCCCAAGAAAATACATGCCTTTGCCTTATTGTCAAGCTTGGATCTCTCATCTTTGGGAATATGTACAAATGCTTTGCACCCAAAGACTCTCAAATGATCATAAGATATATCTTTCCCTTTCCATACTCTCTCTGAAACATCACCTTTCAGAGGAATTGATGGAGAATGATTTATCAGGTCAACTGTAGTTCTCATAGCCTCCCCCCAAAATGACTCAGGTAACTTGGCGTGGGAAAGCATACACCTAATCCTTTCTTTAATAGTTTTGTTCATCCTTTCTGCCACATCGTTTTGCTGAGGAGTTTTTTGAACTGTTTTCTCAAGCCTGATACCATGAAACCTGCAATAATTCTTAAAAGGACCCCTGTACTCACCACCATTATCTGCTTGAACACTCTTTAGCTTTCTGCCAGTTTCTCTTTCAACACTGACATGAAATTCTTTGAAGACATTGAGTACCTGGTCTTTAGATTTCAAAGCAAAAGCCCAAACTTTTCTAGAATGATCATCAATAAAAGTAACAAAATAAAGAGCACCTCCAAGAGTTCTAGTTTACATAGTAAAGACATCAATATGAAATAAATCAATAATATTTGATCTTCTAGATAGCGGATAAGTATGAAATGCAACTCTATGTGTTTTTCCAACTAAGCAATGATCACAAGATTTAAGAGATGTACCTTACAACTCTGGTAAGAACTGTTTTCTAGCAAGAGTTTGAAGTCCCTTCTCGCTGATATGACCAAGCCTCTTATGCCAAAGATTTATGCTTTCACCCTTTTGAATTGTATTAATCTCTCCTTTGTGTAGCTTAGCTTCTATAATATAAAAAGAGTTCAACTTCTTTCCTCTTGCCACAACTAGAGAACCTTTAGTGAGCTTCCATTTGCTTTTACCAAAATAATGTATAAATCCCTCATCATCAAGTCTGCCTGTAGATATCAAATTCAGATGAATATCTAGAACATGTCTAACATCTTTGAGTATCAATTTGCTCCTAGTATTGGTCTCTAAGCAAATATCTTCAATACCCACAATCTTGGATGTACCATTGTTTCCCATTCTAACATTGCCAAAATCACCAATAGTATAAGATCTGAAGAAATCACCATGAGAAGTAACATGGAATGAAGCACCAGAGTCAATTACCCAGTTATTGTCCTGAGCTACAAAACTAACACATCCATTATCACAAACAGTAATGATATCACCTTTAGTAGCAATTGTATTGGTCTCTTTCTCATTTTTCTTCCTTTCATTCTGTTCTCGCTTCCAAAATCTACACTCTTTCTTCATATGACCTGGCCTGTTGTAGTGGAAACATCTGATATCTCTTCTAGACTTGGATCTTCCTCTGTAACCATGTGGATTTCTACTATGACTTCTTCCACGTCTTTCCTGCTTTTCAGTAACAAGTGCACCAGAAGAAGATTCTCTCTGTTCTTTCCTTCTGGCATCTTCATTCAGTAAACTGTCTTTAACCATGTCTATAGTTAGAGTCTCCTCTGGTGTGAAGTTACAAATTGTCACCACATATGTTTCCCAACTTTCTGGTAAAGAGCTGAGAAGTAGCAATCCCTGTATTTCATGATCTATATTCATTTTCATAGCAACTAACTTGTTTGCAAGACTCTAAAATAGGCTTATGTGCTCAACAATGTTGCCACCATCTTTATACTTCAAATTAACAAGCATTCTAAGGAGAGAAATTTTATTTCCCACTATCTTTTTCGCAAACAGATTTTCTAGCCTTTGCCAAACAATATTAGCTCTGGTTTCATCAGAAATATGCTCATGCAGATTTATATTCATCTATCTTCTAATATAAGTAATAGCTTTCATGTGTTGGACCTCCCATTCCTCCTCTTCCAAAGTAGAGGATTTTTCTTTAATTTTGATGGGCTTATACAAATCTTTGCAATAGAGCAAGTCTTTCATCATACGCCTCTAAGTGGAATAATTTGATGAGTTCAATTTAATCATACCATCTGATTCTTCTATTTTAATCACACAAGAAAATTAGTAGCAAATAACAACCTGCTACTCTCATACCACTTGTTGGGAAAACACTTGTTAATATGAAATAATTCTTTTCCCTCTTTATGTATCAAAATGAGTTTCTCATCAAAAATACCAACTTGATATTATAAGTAAATATTAACCAGAACAATATAGCAGAATAACTGATCAATCACAAGTGAGATCGAATTTTTAACGTGAAAAACTCAATATAAGAAAAACCATGAGACCGTAGTCCACTTCAAACTTCCACTATCACCAATAATGATAACAGATTTACAATAGGTCTTCTCTAAAATAACAAGAGAATCATAATAACATATCTTCGCTTAACAATAGTTATCATCATATTTATATCTCATCTAAGAAAAACTTTAAATCTCATCAAATAAATATAACAGGAAAGTATCTTAGAGAGGATAAATCATAGATCGGTACCGTTAGGATTGTAGAGTTTACTGCAAAGATTCTTCATGTCAAATCTGAGTCAAAACCGACAAAATTTGGCTACCGATCATCTAGCAAAAAACTTATAAACCTAATTTTTCTTTTTCTCCTTTTTCTTTCTCTCGCTGCTGCCGCACGCTCCATACACCGCTGCAGTTTCCACAGAAAAAAACCCTTTCTTACTTATTGGTTTTTCTTTAATTAATTAATTAATTTGGGCTCAAAAGCCCAATTATCTCATCCAACCCGACGTATGTGCTGGACCCAACACTAAAACTTAGTTCATGTTCAAGTTAGCATTTGTGTCCAAGTGATGATTGGAAATAACGTTTCCATAAATGTTGGACCTAGAAAAGCGTTCGTAGTTTGTGTTCTGTATCTAATTGGATATACATCTGCACCAATACCAATACTGTTTCTCTCGGTACCTTATGGAGTGGTTCAAGATATCTTATGGATTGATTCACTCTCTATCAGTCAATCTAAGGTTTAGACTGGCCTTTCATCTCCTCTCTCTTGCCTTACAATGTTCTTAAGCAAATGGCTTTACAATAACTTGAGCTTGTCTTCTCCCAACGATTGTTTCCACACCGATCGGCCCCTAATCCCTGAACTCGGATCACCTTATCTTCTCTCACTATCATGTCGGCTACATCATTTTGCGTATAACAGAACAAGAAAGATGAGGTTGCCAAATATGAACAAAGCTACAATAATAATTTTCAATCTGAAACATCTGTCGTGAGTTTTATCTTTATATATTTTCAGAGTTTTGATTAACTATATGTAATATGAATTTGATTTGAATATATGTGTTTGATATTTTTAGATTCACTGAGATCATCCTTAATATTGGTAGTGTGTGAATAGTTAACGATTATGTAGAATACATAATCTTATTGATAAATTAATAGTGTCTCTACTTCTCCCCTTTGTACAACAATAAGACTTAACTTTCCTAAACTTCATTTTCAATATTGTTGGATTGAGATATCTCAATAGAGATGTCATCGACACATATTGTATCATCCTTGCCCTCTAAAGTTGCAAATGTCAATGCAACATTTGTTCACATCATGTCATGTACACAGGATTTTGGATAATCTTCTTTTATTGCGTCCTATTCAAATATATTATTCCTGGCATGGTCAAGTTGAACTACTTAGTTGATCTTGTAACAATGCAGAAATATTATCAGCAAATACGGACATCAATTTTCAAGTTATGTAGACAAACAAATTTAGAATGACCCATAGAATTATGTGTGTACCCTTAAACACAGATTGCCATTGATACCTAATAGTGCTAAGAAAAAGTTTTATGCACCACAATTCACTTAAGATCGTCAAGAAGTATAGGATGACATTCAACAAGAGGTAAGTTTCGGATACTAGTGAAATTTATATTTTTTGACGCTTTTATTTTTTTAATTTAATTATTATCATAATAAGAAAAGAAAACTATCATTGATATGATTATGGATTAGCTAGGGTGTGTGAATATGCATATTGTCCCCTATCACCCATTTGTGGATGGAAAATCAAAGAATATTTAACATTGTCTTGTGAATTTGATTTGCATGTTTTAGATCACCAACACTTTATAGCATTGCGTTCGTCAACAATGACTGTATTGAATTGACAACGAAGTTCGTAGAGCACGTGATGTATGCTCGACATATGGATTTTAAATAAAACGATAAACACTGGTATCACCTTGACATTGCAGAAACAATTCTTGAAGATGCGCAATGTAGTACGACGAATGTCATTGCGTATTGGGAATATATATATATATATATATATATATATATATATATATATATATATATATATATATATATATATATAATTTTTATATGGGTTGTATGTGAAGATTGAGATAACTTATGTGATGTACTAGATTTTGTAAATGTTTCTGACATATACTGCATGTAGGTGGCTGACAACTGAGATAGACTTTTTGCCTTTTTGGTATTCTGGATTTATATATATATTGTGTTTTGCTATCGTTACAATATTTTCATATATGTCTTATAGTTTTATGTTATCGTTATAGGTTTTTAATCATTGTGATATAATGTTTTAGTTATGTCAATATTTGGAAAGTGTTTACAACATATTTTTGATAGGTTCATTTTATGATGCATAATTGAAAGTGCTGAATTTAATGATATGAAACGGTTGTATGTGTTCCTAAGATATTGCTACAGTGTTTCACAATATCATCATAAAAACACTATAAATGAGTTTCTAAAACACTATTAAAGTATTGAATGGAGTGAATATTCAATTCTATTTGTTTGATAATCTTTACATTATATATTTGATAGGTTATATTTGTTGAATCTCGGATTTTGATGGTGAAAATTACGTATGATGTGAAAGTCATTGTTTCGACTTGAATTCAAAAGTTATTATTATTTTTTAACTTAAGATTATTTTATGATATATTAATAGTGAGAGTTTAGTTTAAATTTTATTATCAATTGGTTGTCATCATTAAAAAGGGAAAGATTATTGAATTTTAGATTTTGATTATGAAGTCAATTGATGAAGTTATGATCCAATGAATCGTTTGAGTGATACAGGACTATTTTCAATCATGGAAAAGTAACTTGATTGAAGCAGGAAGAATCAAACATTGGGCTAAAATAGAACATGTTAAAAGATTGGATGTAGGGCTAAAGGACTGGTCGACGTGCCGAAAGCACTTCATGTCATGAGTTCGGGCATTAAACAAGAATGATTGAACATTACGCAAAGATCGGGTATTACGGAAGGTCAACATGCCGATCGAGCAATACATCGAAGGAGAAGACAATATGCTGAAGGTTCGGACGAAGCGCCGAATAAACCAATGATAAGCCGAACAACATATGATTCATGCTTATAATCATTTATGTCTTGATTATTATAGTTTAGGTTTTAATTGAATTAGTTTTGTATATAACTATGCTAATTCAATTAAGAGGCCATTAGGTCAGAATTGATACTAATTTGGGCCAATTGGGAAGCCCATTCAACAACCCAAAAGTTGGGCCAAGTGATGGCACCGCCAAACTAGCGGTGGAATTGCTTATGAGTTAGAAAAATCAAAAGCATACTTTTTAAAGTTACAGGCAATGGTACTAGCTAGTGTCAGTCTAGCAAGCGATGGAACCACCTAAATAGGGTAGTGTTATCGCCAGCAGTTAATGCTGCAAATGGTGGTACTACCTAGCATAAGTATTGGTACCGCCTGTGCTCAGATGACTCAAAAATTTAAAATTTTAGCTTTATTTTTGAAGTCATTTGAGGTCTATAAATACCTTACTTTTTCGTGCTTTAGATAATAAGAAAGTTGAATGAAAATTTATAATCTAAGTGAGAAAACGCTATTGTAATCTTGTAAGAGTTCCCCTCCTATTCTCCTAAGTTAGATTTCTATTTAAGGAAAAGTGATAGACTTATAAAGGTTTTCTCCTAAACTTATGAAAATGATAAAAAGGTTATAAGAGGGTAATTGATCTTTGCCCATTGAAAGAATATCGATAGTAGAAATCTGTGACTTTGATAGAGGAGGAATCATGAGTGGATATATGTAGATCACAACGAGTGAATCACTAGAAATCCAATGTACTTCATTTCTTTGTTGTTTACTTTTAATACACACTACTTTACTTACTCATTATATTTTTATGAATATTTATAAATTAAAATTTTTTCTGACAGAGGCTTCATTGATGAAAGTTTTGAATTGATGAAAGTTTTTCATTTTGAATTGACGAAAGTTTTTCATCAATACCAATTCAGCAAGCCCCCCTCCCCCCACCCTCCCCACCCCCAATCTTTTAGTGCCAATTTCGATAGATTATTGGTTAGTTTGTAAGTTAATATTTTGTAATAATAAATTTAAGTTACAATTATCAAATCAAAAAACATTCTTACACAAATTTAAGTTACACCTAACTTGATATTTTCTTCCTGCTTTTTAAATTACCTGTTTGCTACCAAATTGGAGATGACAGCAAGCCATGGTGTTAGCGAAGAAGATATTTTTTACCAATTAGATTAATATTAAAAGTGTACTAAAATATATTTAAAGATGTTTTAAACCCTAACCTTAAATACGATACACCAAATTTGAAACCTTAAATCTTCGATAAATAAATTTGGTATATCATCATCATACGAACATTTTAGATATAAGATATATGGTTTTTAACCCCTCATAAGCACATCATCTTCAAATCAATATCTTAAGTGTAAAAATATATTAGATGAAGTTAGGAATCTTCAACCTTCAATAAATAAATCTAGTATGCTATAAAAATATATGAGATAAAAATTTTGATTCGGTTCCTGACCCTTTCATAAGTGAATGAAGTAAAAATATGTTGAATGAGATTTGGTCGGTGGCTATAAAATATGTTAGATGAGGTTAAGAATTTTTAACTTTTTTATAAATGAATCTGGTACATCATTATCAAATCAATATTTTAAATTAAAAATATGTTAGATGAGACATGTATATATATCACCTGCCCCTTAGCGATCTTGGTAATTTCTTTCGCTGCAGTCGTGATGGAGCCCTCTCTGTGGTTGCTCCTTTCACTCGCTGTCTCCGTCCTCCTCCTCCTCCTTTCTAGAGCCACAAAGAGGTCATGGAAGTCCCGCGGTCAGCGGCTTCCACCTGGGCCGACTCCACTCCCAGTTGTTGGCAACCTGTTCGAGCTCGGCGACAAACCCCACCGTTCCATCGCCCGCCTCGCCAAGGACTATTCCCCAATCATGACTCTCCGCCTCGGTCAAGTGAACACTGTGTTCGTCTCGTCCCCGCAAATGGCAAGGGAAATCCTGCAGAAGAACGATGCAGTCCTCTCCAGTCGCTGGATCCCAGAAGCTATTCGCGTGTTGGCCTTCACCGAGGCCTCCGTGGCGTGTCTTCCACCGTACCAACGATGGCGGAACCTGCGTAGAATATATAAAACCGAGCTCTTTAGTACACAAAAACTCGACAGCTACCGATCCCTTCGGCGCCAAAAGGTACAGGAACTGGTGCAGTACATCTCTGACAGCGCGTCGAAGGGCTTGTTGGTTGACGTAGGGCGAGTAGCGTTCAGCACCGCGCAGAATTTGATTTCTCGCATTCTCTTCTCCATCGATCTCGTCGATCTCTACGGAGAATCCCCGCAAGAATTCAAGAATGCGGTGGAGGGGATATTGGAGGAAGCTGGACGGTCGAACCTGTCCGATTATTTCCCACTTCTGGCAAAGCTCGACCCGCAGGGTATTCGTCACCGTTCCACCAAGTACTTCAAGAGGCTGCATGAAATCTTCGATGAGAATATAGAACGGCGTCTGCACAGCAAACGAGATGGAACCACCGCCCACAATGATTTCTTGGACGAGCTCCTCGAGCACCAAGTTCAGGAAGACGGCACCAAGTTCGATCGACACGCACTGAAATGTTTCTTTTCAGTAAGGATACATTCTCGAACAAGTAACGGTGATGGGGTAAACTCTATTCCTACATCATCTAAACCACGGAATGGCTTTGATTTGGCAGGACATATTTGTGGCGGCGAGCGGCACGACCTCGAGCACGGTGGAATGGGCTATGGCGGAGCTGCTTCGGAATCCCCCGGTCATGGCGAAAGTTCGTGAGGAGATCGTGCGAGTTATCGGCTTCTCAAGAGAAGTGGAGGAAGCGGACATCGGTTCACTCCCCTATCTGCAAGCCGTGGTCAAGGAGACGTTGCGTCTGCACCCACCGGTGCCACTTTTGCTACCTCGCTTAGCAGAAGCGACCGTGGAGGTACACGGCTACGAGATACCCAAGGGCACGCGGTTGCTCATCAATATCTGGGCGATCGGGCGAGACAGCAGCTTGTGGACGGAGCCGGAGGAGTTCTTGCCGGAGAGGTTCTTGAACAAGGAGGTGGACTTCAAGGGCCGCCACTTTGAGTTCATACCGTTCGGGGCGGGACGCCGGATCTGCCCCGGACTGCCATTGGCGGACCGGATGGTGCACCTCATGCTGGGGTCCATGCTGCAGAGGTTCGAGTGGAGGCTGCCGGAAGGGGTAGAGCCAAGGGATTTGGACATGGAGGAGAAGTTTGGACTCAACTTGATCATGGCTTCTCCACTCAAAGCTATGGCCATTCCCACCGAATGCCGTTAGACTCCGATCCACCGTGAATTCTGCCAAAGCAATAAGATGCCGCTTACAAACAAATTTCAAGTTAATTGGCTTTCATGTTCAAGTTATCATTTGCGTCCAAGTGACGATTGGAAATAGGGTTTCCATAAATGTTGGACCTAGAAAAGAGTTCATAGTTTGTATTCTCTATCTAATTGGATATATATCTGCACCAATACCAATACTGTTTCTCCCAGTACCTTATGGAGTGATTCAAGATAACCTATGTATTGATTAGACTGGCCCTTCATCTCCTCTCTCTTGCCTTACAATGCTCGTAAGCACATGGCTTCGCAATATCTTGGGCTTGTCTTTTCCCAATGATTGTTTCCACACCGATCGGCCCCTAATCCATGAACTCGGATCACCTTATCGTCTCTCACTATCATGTCGGCTATGTCACTTTGCTTATAACAGAACAAGCAATATGAGGTTGCCAAATATGAACAAAGCTACACTGATAATTTTCAATCTGAAACATCTATCGTGAGTTTTATCTTTATGTATTTTTAGAGTTTTGATTAATTATATGTAATATGAATTTGATTTGAATATGTGTGTTTGATATTTTTATATTCACTGAGATGATCCTTAATATTGTTAGTGTGTGAATAGTTAACGATTATGTAGAATACATAATCTTATTGATAAATTAATAGTGTCTCTACTTCTCCCCTTTGTACAACAATAGGACTTACCTTTCCTAAACTTCATTATGAATATTGTTGGATTGAGAGATCTCAATGGATAGTATCATCCTTGCCCTCGAAAGTTGCAAATTTCAATGCAACATTTGTTCCCATCGTGTCATGTACATAGGATTTTGGATAATCTTCTTTTATTGCGTCCTATTCAAATATAAGATTCCTAGTCTAGTTTAACTAATTAGTTGATCTTGTAACAATGCAGAAATATTATCAGCAAATATGGACATCAATTTTCAAGTTATGTAGACAAACAAATTTAGAATGACCCATAGAATTATGTGTGTACCCTTATACACAAATTGCCATTGATACCTAATAGTGCTAAGAAAATGTTTTGTGCACTACAATTCACTTAAGATCGTCAAGAAGTATAGGATGACATTCAACAAGAGGGTAAGTTTCGGATACTAGTGAAGTTTAGATTTTTTGGCACTTTTATTTTTAATTTAATTATTATCATAATAAGAAAAAAACTATCATTGATATGATTATGGATTAGCTAGGGTGTGTGAATATGCATATTGTCCCCTATCACCCATTTGTGGATGGAAAATCAAAGAATATTTAACATTGTCTTGTGAATTTGAATTGCATGTTTTAGATCACCAACATTTTATAGCATTGCGTTCGTCAACAAACAATGACTGTATTGAATTGATAACGAAGTTTGTAGAGCACCTGATGTATGCTCGACATATGGATTTTAAATAAGACGACAAACACTGGTATCACCTTGACATTGCGCAAACAATTCTTGAAGATGCGCAATGTAGTACGACGAATGTCATTGTGTATTGGGAATATATATATATATATATATATATATATATATATATATATATATATATATATATATATATATATATATATATATATATATATATATATATATATATATATATATATATATATAATTTTTATATGAGTTGTATGTGAAGATTGAGATAACTTATTTGATGTTCTGGATTTTGTAAATGTTTCTGGCATATACTGCGTGTACGTGGCTGACAACTGAGATAGACTTTTTGCCTTTTTGGTATTCTGGATTTACATATATCGTGTTTTGCTATCGTTACAATATTTTCATATATGTCTTATAGCTTTATGTTATCGTTATAGGTTTTTAATCATTGTGATATAATGTTTTAGTTATGTCAATATTTGGAAAGTGGTTACAGCATATTTTTGATATGTTCACTTTATGATACATAATTGAAAGTGCTGAATTTAATGATATGAAACAGTTGTATGTGTTCGTAAGATACTGCTACAGTGCTTCACAATATCATCATAAAAACACTACAAATGGGTTTTAAAACACTATAAAGCATTGAATGGAGTGAATATTTAATTATATTTGTTTGATATTTTTTACCTTACATATTTGATAGGTTATATTTATTGAATCTCAAATTTTGACGAAGAAACCAGTTACATATGATGTTAAAGTCATTATTTCAATTTAAATTAAAAAATTATCACTATTATTGATTTTAATATTATTTTATAGCATATTAATAGAGAAAATTTACTTTAAACTCTATCATCAATTAGTTATCATTATTAAAAAAGAAGAGATTATTGAATCTTAAATTTTTATGATGAAATCAATTAATGAAGTTATAATCTAATGAAGTGTTTGAGTGACATAGGCTATCTTCAATCATAGAAAGGTAACTTGATTGAAGTAGGAAGAATCAAACGTCAGGCCAGAATAGAACATATTATAAGATTGGATGTCGGGTCAGAGTACTAGTTGACGTGCCGAAAGGACTTCGCGCCATGAATTTGAGCATCGGACCAAAAGGATCGAACATTGCATGAAGATCAAGTGTTATGAGAGATCAACATTCCGATCGGACAATACATCGAAGGAGAGGACGATATGCTTAAAGTTCAAATAAAGCATCGGAGGAACCAATGATAAGCCAGATAACATATGATTTATACTTATAATCATTTGTCTTGATCATTATAGTTTAGGTCTTAATTGGCTTACTATCGCTCATTTGTTTTCTTGCTTTCTTTGGATTTGAAAACTCGAGAATTTTCTTATTTTTTTTGGATTTAAATTTATGAAATATCGTTAAAAATAATTTTCAAAAGTCTTCTAAACCAATGAATAAATGGAATGATTTAGAGAAAAAGGCTTTTTTGTTAAATACAAAATCAATGAACACTTTATTTTATGCTCTTGATAAAAATGAGTTTAATCGTATTTTGATTTGTAAAATTACATATGAGATTTGATACACTCTTGAAGTCACATACGAAAGTACTAGTAGACTTAAATATTCAAAAATTAATTTTTTAATATATAATTTTAAACTTTTTCAAATGAAACTAAGTGAAACCATTGGAAACATATACACCCGATTTATGGGATGTTGTCAATGGTTTTAAAGGTCTTTGTAAAGATTTTTCTGATTTTGAACTTATTAATAAGATTTTAATATCTCTTCCAAAGAGTTGAGATCCAAAAGTAACTACTATTCAAGAAACAAAGGACTTGAACTACTATTCTATTGAAGAATTCATAGGGTCATTAATGGCCTATAAAATGACTTATATGGAATATGAAAACTACCTTCCAAAGAATAAGAAGATTATTGCACTTAAAATAAAAGAATACTACTTTAGTAATAACTCAAGTAATGATGATGATGACTTTAAACTCCTCACTATAAAATTTAAAAAATTTATAAAACAAGAAAATAAGAAAAAAATAAACTTAAAAATAAAAAACTACCAAAGAAAAAGAAAGCACTCAAGGACGTATCGAGTGCATCCGAAGATAAAGTAGCGAATTATGCTTTGATGGCTTATAACGATAAGATATGTGACTCACTCGAAATGTTTTTATTTTACTATGAAATTACTTAGTACTTTTCATGATTTGATAAGTTTTTTAAAAAATTCATATTATATCTTATCATGACAATTGAATGCTTTAAGATAAAGGAATAAAATGATAAATTTAAATCTAATGCTTGTACACCAAATAAGAATAATTCTATATATATTTATATTGATAATTTTCATATCTCCTTTTGGTTTCAAACATGATGCATGAATTTGGCTTAAAAGATAAATGCATGATTATATAAAATAAATTACTAAAAGAGGAATGTATTTTTTTTTGTGAAATTTTCTCTATCTTTATCTTTTCAAATTTTCAACAAGTGATTCTTAGTAATGAATCTATTTTATGAATCTCTTTATAAAAAAAGGTGATTTTGATGATGATTTCATATTTGACAAATACTTGGTTTATTCATGTTTACAACTTGAGATATATTTTATATGGATCATTTTTAATGATTCTATCTTTTTCAATTCATTTTGTTCTCATATGTTTCTATCTTCTAAAAAAAGTTTTCTCCAAATGAATCTTGATTCTTGATATTTATTAATTAAGATTTATTTTATATGAATCAAGATCTCTTATTTGATCTCCTATGATTCTTTTTGTCATTTACTAAATAGAAAAAATTATCCAAATAAATCATGATTATTCTTTTATTATCTCGGATTTATAATTAAAATTTTTTTATTAATCAAGATCCTTGATCTTCTAATATTTCTTTCCTTGATCTTCTAATATTTCTTTTCGTTATTCGCTAAAAAGGAGATTTGTCAAAATGATTCATGGACTCATGGCTCAACCCTTCATTCATTCATATGATGGTTGAAATATTTGCACCCTCGAATTCTTTCTTCTTTTTTTTAATAATAAAGGGGAGAAAGAAAATTACTAGCATATCAAAGAGAACCTTAAGTGTTAGCTTGAATGTTAAACTTAGGCATGAGAAAAAGTACTAGTTTGAATGTTAAATTGATATTCATAACTTGATTTTGATGATTAAAATATTGTTATAAATTTTTATCTTCTTTATCATGATTTGAAGATTGATGTAAAGAGAATAGAAATACAACTTTGTTTTATTCTCTTCTTATTGACCATGACAAATGGGGAGAAAGTATTGCTAGTTTGCGTACTTCAAAGAAAAAACTTGCTAATACATTGTAAAGGAAGCAAAATTGCTAGCTTGCATATCGCAAAGAAAGATAAAATTGCTAGCTTGTAAAGAAAGGTAAAATTTGCTTGCACTTCTCAGAAGAAAAGAAAGAACTTGCTATCTTGCACATCTCAAGAAGCAAAAATTTTGCTTAACTTCACCTTGCATGTTCTAAAGTGATGTAAACCTTGCTATATTACTAGCTTGAAAACTTGCTAGTTCCACTTATTTTTGTTGATGATAAAGGAGGAGAAATTATTATGATCTTGCATGATGTATTTTGATGATTTGAAATAATTTGAATGAAATAATCATAATGATTATGTATGAAATAATTTGAATTCAAATGTTTATATCAATATGGTATATTGATAGGGGAAGTTTGGTTTAAACTTCGTCATCAATTGGTTGTCATCATAAAAAAGAGGAAGAATGTTGAATCTCAAATTTTGATGATGAAACTAATTGATAGAGTTTATGATCTAATCTATATCACTTTAGAACAAATCATAAACTATTTGATAGAGTTTATTACACTAAGATATAATTTATATTGATGTATTTTATATAAGTTATAGAAAATAATTTATGATATTTTGGAACGTAATTATAGTGTTTTCATTCATATACAAAAAAAAACTCTGAATCTAAATAGAAAAAAATTGTAAAAAATCATTTCCCAAAATCTGATCATTTATTCCACTCCAAACAATGTCAACAAATGCAATAGGATATAATTTGCATCGATGTATTTCACATAAGTCACAAAAAAATTATTTAGGATATTTTGAAATGTCATTATGGTGTTGTCATTCATATACGAAAAACACCGTATGTAAATGAAAATATATTATAAAAGGGTCATTTCTCAAATTTTTGTCATGCATTCCATTCCATACAAATGGGAATACATGTATCTGAAGTTCATTCATCTTCGTTGTGACTCTTTCGCCAAATAATGGAAAAAGATGTGGTCATGTGAAATTATAAAGATCTCAACATTTCTCCCAAAAGAGGAGCACTCACGATAAACTTTATCTGTTACTTGGATTATTCTAAGGCAGTCTAATTTAGATTATTGCACTTCATTTTATTAAGATACTACTTCCTATTTGATATTATAGTTCATATATGAATGATCTTTTAGCTCTTGAGCACTTTACATTAAGCCATGATGATGTTGATTCAACTTCATCATGCACTATTTGTTTACTTCATGAAATGCATAATGAAACTGGTTTCCCTATTTCCAAGAACCAACATAATAATCTCTGAGAGGAATTGAATATATATGATGTACTCATATTGAAAGTTCTTTTATCATATTGTTAAAATTTGAAATTATGAATTGGGCTTTTATTCTTATTGTTGAATGGTTTCCCTAGTGAAAACTTAATTTATCCTTATTTTCTTATGCTTAATTCTGGAACTTTTAGTTAGGTTACTTTATCTTTGATGCGATTTAATTCCAACGGACATGTGTTGCCACAATCTTCATCTCTATGGAATTGTCCATCTTATGTTATTTATCGGACTTCTGATTAGCTATTATGGTTTTATTTATTTATTTTTTTCGAATGGCCATTACAGTTATAATAGTTTATTGTCTTTGTTGTTTTCTTTTGCAAGCATTCTGAATTCCTCTTTCCTTTTTTTTAGGTCAAATGATTTGTTGGTGTGTACATTTGGGTGCTTGTTGGCTATTCCTTTTGCCATATAATTTTTTCGTACAAAACCCTAAAGATGGTATCTTATGGTTCTTTCTACTTCAGACATTCACATTGCGTTCGAGCATTATTCTTCCATTAATAGCTGTATTCCTTTTATGTTGGTTGCACTATTTGTTTTCTTATTTTGACACTATTTGTTTAATCGTGGCTTCTGATTTGAGTTTCAATAATTTTTCTTGAATTATCGTATTTTGAGTGAGAGAAACTAATTGTTGTCTATTTCTTGCAACCATTTGTTTGCAATACATTATGCTTATCGATAGGTTTCTCATGATTTTGTGCGGCTTATTTATGTTTATTATGGTTTGATAATAATATCTAATATGGATTAGTTATGCTGCTTTGAGGCAGAAGTATAGCGGACCGTTACGCTTGCATTGAAGTTTATGGTGATTTGATATCTCTTCTATCTTTTCTTTCAAAATGCTTTCTACTAAAGAAAAAAAGAATTTGACAAAAGCACAAATAGAATATATTCATTATAGTATGGACGAGCAGGGAGTCAATTTTGAGCAACGGTCTAGCAGTGGCTCTTAAAGTCGTCCAAATATTTTTTTGCCAAGTCGAGTTCTTGTGAAGTTGACCATTAAATACAATCATACAAAATTTTCTTTAATCCATATCAATGTCATGTCATTCCATATCTAGTACTATAGAACTCTTTGAAATTACTTGAATTTTTGTATGTATTTAATGCATCAAAATTTAAAGTGAAACATACGAAGTGAAGTTAAATCTAATTTCATGTGATTATGCAGTGAACATGGAATATAATTTTTCTGTCTGTTCAGACTATTGATGAGACTTAAGTTTCCGAAAATAAACTTTTACAACTCTCCTTGGCCTTTATCAGATCTGGAGTGCATATTGCATTCACATATCACAAAGATAGTTGACTTTGAGTACAGATGATATATCGTTTAAAAATTCCAATTGGGATTTTAAACATGAATTACCGAAACATGGGATATGTCCAAATGGAATGATACGAATTGTTTATAGATATGCTGGATATATAAAAATACTCTTGAAATGTGGAAGTAAATATGTATCAAACATATTTTTACCATAAAATTTTCAAGTCTTACAAGTATGACAATTTTATTGTAATATTTATGAAAATACAATATCATGATATTGTATAATAAAAAATTCCACAGGCATTCGAAATTAATAATTTTCCATGATATATACAATATCATGAGAAATATATTAATTCTTTGTTGCTAACTTTTTTTTGGAAATATAAAAGTCTTAACTGCATTTATAATAGTATCATTATTTTGTTTATGCATGTGCATTAATATTAGAGCAAATACTATCATTAATTTTATGTTTTATGACTAGTAATAGTATTGCCTTTACAAAGACATATATAGGACTTTTGTCTTAATGCCATCATGGATAAGTTTAACATATAACAGGTGTTTCAACCATTTGAAGCCAACCTCTATAATAAGTAAAATATTGACGGAAATTAACAACAAACCGATTAATTGACTAAGGAACACAATAACATGAAATTTTAGTGTATTTTAAAGAGTTAAGAGTTTCACTCTAACCTCATCCATATGATGATTAATGCTACTACACATAAAGATTACAACTCAGATATGATATTTTCCTTGAGATATGACTCATTCTACATATATCCTTATTAAAAACCATCCTATATGAGAGAATTTGTAAACAACTATAATCTTAGATTCTTTTATGAATAATTAATATACTCATGCATATATGGTCATTAATATGTAAGACCACGAAGACGTATATCACATTGTGTGTGAGTTAATTAAAATTGTAATCAAAGGAGCATTAAGATCTGATTCATTCTATTTCTTTTCAATAAGTATTAATTAAGATGATAATTTAAAAAAAAAATACTGCATGGATCAAGAGAACCTAGTTAGTCTTAGACTCAAGTTTCCTTAATATTCTTTCTTTGCAAGGATATATCATTAAGGGTATAGTAGATGCACCAATAATAATATTTATTTTTATTTAGTAGATGCACCAATAATCTACTATTTTTATTTTGTAGATGCACCAAGCGAACCTTCATCAAACATTTTCCTATGACAAAAATATAAATTTAATATTTCCAAAAATTTAAATGATATTTTTTGGTATTTTCTATACAAGTTTAATTTTTTAAGAGTCCAAATCTATAAATAAACTATTTTAAATACTTAAAAATAAAAATAATGATCATATAGATCTTTTAAATTTATTAAGAAGATTTTTTAACTATCTAAAAATTTATATTTTATTATTATTATTAAACCATATAAATATTATTATTATACTATTCTTTATTTATAATAAATAAAACTATATTTCTATTTATTTTTATTTTTGTATTTTATTATTTATTTTAAGTTATATTTTTGTATTTTATTATTTATTTTATATAAATAAAATTATTTTTATTTATTTTTGTATTTTTATTATGCAAATTTCTGTTGCATAGGATAAAGAATAACTTATTTTTAAGTTTTTAGCGAATCAATTCATTAAAAGGAATCACATTCGCTTGCTTTTATTGTAACCTTCATTGTTGTTAGAGTATCCATTAAAAGAATAACTTCCTTTTCCAACGTCCACCTGCTTATAACTTAGCCTTGCAGGGAAAATGCATATTTATAATTAACTAGTACACAATAACAGATTATTTGGCATTAAAGGCAGAGGCTGCGGCATTTGATATATTGTGATGTAAAAGCCATTTAGAAACATGAACCAAATTAGTACCCTGAGTCAAAATTTATCTGGAAGAGTGATGAATTCCTAGATTTGATGTAACAAGTTCAGAAGAGTCCATACACCTTGTTTTATCCTTTGCATTACCATGACTGCAGTGAGAATATGTATCCATTATGATCATTATGTGACATTGATGTGCTACTGTCTGTGTAGATGACCCAGTCATGGAAAAAGAAGTCAGTTTGCAGGAAGACTGTGCAGTGATAAGACGCCCTTTTAGAGGATAGTTTGAAGGATTTTAATAGTTAGATCCAAATCAGTTGCTGTTCAGATTATATTACTTTAATTGAATCGAATAAAAAAAAATTATTCGATTTGATTGGACCTTTAACGATTTAATTTATTTCGACCTTTAATAATTCGGTTCGAACCGATTTGAACAACACTGACGAATGGTACCGATATTTTTAATTTTTTTTTCTTCAAATAAGTCAGAAGAATGACAATAACAAAAGGTTGATTGGAAAGATAAAAGTTAGTGCCAAAAAACCAAAGGTCGGAGATGTCAACGGGAGAAGAGAAAGATAAGAAAACTGTAAAAGAAGAATACTATTAGGACTTCAGTGGATTTTATTAATAGGTTCTTATATTCGCCCGCTTCTTTTTCGAAATCACCCGTTTCTGATTTCAAGAGGGTTGGTAGTTTTAGTAATAAAACTAATAATCTATTAAGAAGGAAAATAGCATGCTCATGGAACTATTCTGACAGCACAGAATTATTACATTATAAAATTCAACAAAATAATTGTTGGAACTGAGATTACCTAATCCTAACGAGTATAAAGCTCCATGAACTTCAAATAGTTAAACGATAGTTTCTGTTAAAATTAGCAAAGTGCGATCTAATCTAACGCAGATCCTAATTGTTTTTTTTTTTTCGATTGTTACACTAAGTTTGTTTCGGACTAAAATTAACATAAATCAAACAAATCATTGACGTATACAAAAGAAAGGATACACCCTCCCATATGCATATAATATACAATTGAGATTACCGGGAAACTAAGTGTGAGATGGAATTCGGGTGATAGTTCTCGATTAAAATAGGGAATGAAACCTAGCAAAAACCAAGTGCGAGAAGATACCTATAACTAAAGGTATTTTTTAAAAGCACTAATCAAACTATACAAATTAGGAGAAGAATGATGGGAGATATGTTTTATAAAAACTAGCCATAAAGATGCATCAATATACTTCAACATTCTGTTAAATGAATGAGACTCGATCTCATTCTCTTCTGTATGTATAAGCTATTTCATTTTCAAAGCATATTTTATCAAAAATGTGATACCTGTCCTAATAAGTACTTTTATGGGATATTAATCCTAATGGAATCCCTTTTTTTTTTTTTGCAAATTATATTAATTTGAACGGTGGGAAATTAATTTCAGAAATTTTATAGATAGTAATGTAAGTTATACTTTAGGCCGGTTGACAAAAAATAATTTGTTATATTTGGATTTGTCTCATAAGATGGCTGTGTGGTTTTTATTTTAATAATGAGTTTTTCTTCTTATGCATAAACCAAGATATAATTTATTCTAAATGTTTATAGATTTTGCTAATACCGCTAATGTCAATCCCATGTCTGGATGGAAAAGGTCAATGATTGTGTCAGGTTACTAACAACCAACATAAAATTAAGTCAAACCTCATAAATATAGATCCTAACTGATCTTAGTACAAGGTAAGGTCATCATCCAAAAGTTACTTAAAAGCACATTCACAATCTAGGTGTCTCGAATTACAAACTGTGAACCAAGAGGTCTCTCATGGTATATCACATTAGTGCTCAAATGTAGTGCAAAGTAATGCAGAATTCTCTAATTATTTTGGACAAATAGGAGTAAAGAATTAGTTCAAAGAGATAGGATTAGGTTTTCAACTTAAAATACAGTAACACTTTTAAGGGAGAGGCTAAAATTGGTAAACACTATAACCAAAAGAACAATAAATATTATATGCTTGCAAGAGACTAAGGGATGAGAGAAAACTCCAAAGAGATTGATAACATTAGATTTAAAATTTGATATATTACAAAAGTTGAACACAGAAATAATATAAAAATTATTATTTATAAGGATATAAAAAAATTAAAGATAGAATTATAGTTTTAAAATTTATCTTGAATATGGACTAGATGATCCAACCAAAAAAAATTTAGAAAAACTTTGACAATATCATTCAAAGAATATAGCCAAAAAACTTATGAGGAGATTTTTATATAGAAAAATAGGGTGAATTTTAAAGTGGTATACCAGAGCTTTGGTTAGGTTGGGAGAAATAAAAAGGCTGGTATGATTTTGAATTTTATAACTTTTGAGCTCATAATTGTAAATACCTTTCTAGAAGGCCATAATTAAAAAATACTTACTTTAAGGAATGAGATGAACATTTATTTACCTACAAGAATTTTCACAATTATATTCAGATAAATTTCTCACTAAAAAATGGATATAATTATATATAAAAAAGTTTAATGAATCAACATGCGATAATGGTATTAGATATTTATTATATATAATGGAAGAAGAAAAAGATAGTAGAAAAAGTTATTAGTATAATACAGTGAAATTTTCAAGATAATAATGTAAGATTTTTTTAAGAATAGGATGGAAAGAGAGATGACATGTAACTTTAATAAGTATAATATTAATATTATTTAAACTATGATGACAAAAAACATTAGGAACTTGATAAAAAGGATGTGTAGTGAAATTAAAGATAGAATATGTGTCTTGATGAGAGAGTTTATAGTGGTGTGAGGAAGTTCAAAAAAAAAATATTATTAAAAGATCATACTTCAAGATTGGTAGAATTGTAAAAATAAAGAAAAAAATTGAAAGATATATAGAATTAAATGAAAAGATTAAAAGAGCTATTAGTATAATAAGATATAAAGCTTATGATAATTTTTATAACCAAGTAGGTACCAAAGATGAAAAAAAGATATATATTAAATTTCTAAAAACAGATAAGAAAAGTGTAATGATTTAGGTAATATTAGATGTATTAAAAATGAAGATGAAAAATACTTATTAATAATAATAAAACTATGAAAAAAAATATTTTTATTAATTATTTAAAGAAAATTCCGTACATGGCTTAGCTCTAATGATTGATAATAGTAATAGATTTAATAAATATAGATTTGTTTACAAAATTAAAATAGTGAAGTAAAAAATGTCTTAGAAAAGATGAAAATACATAATAGTATAGGACATGATAATTTCTCTATTAAGGTTTGAAAATTTTAGGAGATCAAAGAATAGCTTAGATAATTAATTTATTTAATAAAATTATGAGAGTTAAATAAATATGTGTTAAATGAAGCAAGAGTTTTTAATAAATAAGGGTGATGTATAAAATTATTAAAATTATAAAGGAATCAAAATCATAAGTTACACTATGAAATCTTGAGGAAGAGTTATCGAAAGTTTTAGAAATATAAAAAGTTTATCTAGTGAGTTTCCTATTATTATAAGGCTACATCAAGAATTTGCATTAGGCTACTATGTTTTTATATTGACAATGGATAAACCTACTTAGTATATTTTATTTGCTAATGATATTATGTTAATTAATAAGAGTTTAAATGAAGTTAATTCAATACTTGAATTGTAGAGGTAACCCTTAAAAACTAAAAGTTTTTAATTAAGTATAACTAAGATTGCATATATGATATACAGTTAAGTTAAATTGATAAGAAATTATATTAAGTAAAAATTTTAGGTCTAGAGATTGATAAAGATATTATTTATAAAATAAATATAAAATTACTAAAATAATGAGTCAAGAGTCTTATATGATTATTGGGTACATTTTATATTTAAAAAATTATAAAATAATTATTAGAATAGTAATATTTTATGGACCTAAGTGTTTGATACTTAAGAAATAATATATATATATATATATATATATATATATATATATATATATATACCTGCAAATATGGGAAAATAAATATTTTTATTTGTAATCAATTATATATTACTTTAATAGAAGATTACAAGGAGAAAGAATCATTTAAAATGATATAGACATATGATTAGGAGACCTATCGATGTGATAGTCAAAAAAGTTAAAATGATTATTATTAGTAGCATAAAAACACTTAATAAAAATTATAAATAAAAATTTTTAATATCTTTAATTGAACTTAATACATAATTTTTGAAAGTGATAGCTTAGTTTAGCTATTCAAGACTTTAATAATTTATCAAAAATTTTGGACTCAACTTTCATCTTCATCACTTACTTTAAAAAATATATATATCATTTTATTGTTGTTGGCAGATTTTGATTATGGGTTGGTTTGCAAGTTAATATTTTGTAATAATAAATTTAAGTTACAATTGCCAAATCGAAAAACATTCTTATAGAAATTTAAGTTACACCTAACTTGATATTTTCTTCTTGCTTTCTAAATTACCCATTTGCTATCTAATTGGAGATGACCACAAGCCACGTTGTTAGCAAAAAGATATTTTTTACCAATTAAGATAGTTCCGATTCAATCCCTCTTTAAGTGGATGTACTACATTATTATTAGATTAATATTTAAAGTGTAATAAAATATATTGAAAGAGGTTCTAAACCCTAACCTTTAATATGATACATCATATTTGAAACCTTAAACCTTTGATAAATAAATTTGGTTTATCATCATCGTACTAACATTTTAGGTGTAACATGTATCTAATAAGGTTTTGAACCGTCCATCTTTGGTAAGCAGATCAAATCAATATCCTAAGTGTAAAAATATGTTAGATGAAGTTAGAAATCTTCAACCTTTAATAAATAAATATAGTATATTATAAAAATATATGAGATAAGATTTTGATCCATCCTTATGAACTTTTAACTTTTTGGTATGAACTTAGTGGATCTTCATTAAATTAATATTTTAAATTAAAAAACATATTAGATGAGACATATCATAAAATGTAAAAAAAGAATGTTTTAATGCTGTAGATTTTATCAATTATCAAATTTCCTACATCATATCATCTTATACGTGTGAGAATATTTGGTCACAAACAGTACAATTAAATTTCGTGCATCATATCATCATATACATGTATATATATCACCTTATCCACCTTGGTGATTTCCTTCGCTGCAGTCGTGATGGAGCTCTCTACGTGGATGCTGCTTTCACTCGGTGTCTCCGTCCTCCTCCTCCTTTGTAGAGCCACAAAGAGGTCATGGAGGTCCCGCGGTCAGCGGCTTCCACCTGGGCCGACTCCACTCCCAGTTGTCGGCAACCTGTTCGAGCTCGGCGACAAACCCCACCGTTCCATCGCCCGCCTCGCCAAGGTCTATTCACCATTCATGACTCTCCGCCTCGGTCAAGTGAACACTGTGTTCGTCTCGTCCCCGCAAATGGCAAGGGAAATCCTGCAGAAGAACGATGCAGTCCTTTCCAGTCGCTGGATCCCAGAAGCTGTTCGCGTGTTGGCCTTCAACGAGGCCTCCATGGTGTGGCTTCCACCGTACCAACGATGGCGGAACCTGCGTAGAATCTGTAAAACCGAGCTCTTTACTACACAAAGACTCGACAGCTACCGATCCCTTCGGCGCCAAAAGGTACAGGAATTGGTGCAGTACATCTCTGACAGCGCGTCGAAGGGCTTGTTGGTTGACGTAGGGCGAGTAGCATTCAGCACCACGCTAAATTTGATTTCTCGCACTGTCTTCTCCATCGATCTCGTCGATCTCTACGGAGAATCCTCGCAAGAATTCAAGCATGTGGTGGAGGGGATCTTGGAGGAAGCTGGGCGGACGAATCTGTCCGATTACTTCCCACTGCTCGCAAAGCTCGACCCGCAGGGTATTCGTCACCGTTCCACCAAATACTTCAAGAGGCTGCATGAAATCTTCGATGAGAATATAGAACGGCGCCTGCACAGCAAACGAGATGGAACCACCGCCCGCAATGATTTCTTGGATGAGCTCCTCGAGCACCAAGTTCAGGGAGACGGCACCAAGTTCGATCGACACGCACTGAAATGTTTCTTTTCAGTAAGAATACATTCTCGAACAAGTAACGGTGATGGGGTAAACTCTATTCTTGCATCATCTAAACCACGGAATGGCTTTGATTTGGCAGGACATATTTGTGGCGGGGAGCGACACGACCTCGAGCACGGTGGAATGGGCTATGGCGGAGCTGCTTCGGAATCCCCGGGTCATGGCGAAAGTTCGTGAGGAGATCGTGCGAGTTATCGGCTTCTCAAGAGAAGTGGAGGAAGCGGACATCGGTTCACTCCCCTATCTGCAAGCCGTGGTCAAGGAGACGTTGCGTCTGCACCCACCGGTGCCACTTATGCTACCTCGCTTAGCAGAAGCAACCGTGGAGGTACAACACGGCTACGAGATACCCAAGGGCACGCGGTTGCTCATCAATATCTGGGCGATCGGGCGAGACAGCAGCTTGTGGACGGAGCCGGAGGAGTTCTTGCCGGAGAGGTTCTTGAACAAGGAGGTGGACTTCAAGGGCCGCCACTTTGAGTTCATACCGTTCGGGTCGGGACGCCGGATCTGCCCCGGACTGCCATTGGCGTACCGGATGGTGCACCTCATGCTCGCATCCATGCTGCAGAGGTTCGAGTGGAGGCTGCCGGAAGGGAAAGAGCCGAGGGATTTGGACATGGAGGAGAAGTTTGGAGTCACCTTGATCATGGCTTCTCCACTCAAAGCTATGGCCGTTCCCACTAAATGCTGTTAGACTAGGATTCATCTTGTCAATTTTACTTTCCATCATGAGCTCTGCCAAAGCATTTAGATGCAGCTTACAAACAAATTTCAATTTGACTTGCTAGTAAACTTAGTTCATGTTCAAGTTAGCATTTGCGTCCAAGTGATGATTGGAAATAAGGTTTCCATAAATGTTCGACCTAGAAAAGAGTTCGTAGTTTGTGTTCTGTATCTAATTGGATATACATATGCACCAATATCAATACTGTTTCTCTCGGTACCTTATGGAGTGGTTCAAGATATCTTATGGATTGATTCACTCTCTATCAGTCAATCTAAGGTTCAGACTGGCCCTTCAACCCTCTCTCTTGCCTGACAATGTTCTTAAGCAAATGGCTTTATAATATCCTGGGCTTGTCTTCTCCCAATGATTGTTTCTACACCGATCGACCCCTAATCCCTGAACTCGGATCACCTTATCTTCTCTCACTATCATGTCGACTACGTCATTTTGCTTAAGATGAGGTTGCCAAATATGAACAAAGCTACAATGATAATTTTCAATCTGAAACATCTGTCGTGAGTTTTATCTTTATATATTTTTAGAGTTTTGATTAATTATATGTAATATGAATTTGATTTGAATATGTATGTTTGATATTTTTATATTCACCGAGATGATCCTTAATATTGTTAGTGTGTGAATAGTTAACGATTATGTAGAATCCATAATCTTATTGATAAATTAATAGTCTCTACTTCTTCCCTTTGTACAACAATAAGACTTAACTTTCCTAAACTTCATTATGAATTTTGTTGGATTGAGAGATCTCAATGGATAGAGATGTTGTCGACACATATTGTATCATCCTTGCCCTCCAAAGTTGTACATTTCAATGCAACATTTGTTCCCATCGTGTCATGTACATAGGATTTGGGATAATCTTCTTTTATTGCGTCCTATTCAAATATATGATTCCTAGTCTAGTTTAACTAATTAGTTGATCTTGTAACAATGCAGAAATATTATCAGCAAATATGGACATCAATTTTCAAGTTATGTAGACAAACAAATTTAGAATGACCCATAGAATTATGTGTGTACCCTTATACACAGATTGCCATTGATACCTAATAGTGCTAAGAAAATGTTTTGTGCACTACAATTCACTTAAGATCGTCAAGAAGTATAGGATGACATTCAACAAGAGGGTAAGTTTCGGATACTAGTGAAGTTTAGATTTTTTGGCACTTTTATTTTTTTAATTTTATTATTATCATAATAAGAAAAGAAAACTATCATTGATATGATTATGGATTAGCTAGGGTGTGTGAATATGCATATTGTCCCCTATCACCCATTTGTGGATGGAAAATCAAAGAATATTTAACATTGTCTTGTGAATTTGATTTGCATGTTTTAGATCACCAACACTTTATAGCATTGCGTTCGTCAGCAATGATCGTATTGAATTGGTAACGAAGTTAGCAGAGCACCTGATGTACGCTCGACATATGGATTTTAAATAAGACGACAAACACTGGTATCACCTTGACATTGCGCAAACAATTCTTGAAGATGCGCAATGTAGTACGACGAATGTCATTGTGTATTGGGAATATATATATATATATATATATATATATATATATATATATATATATATATATATATATATATATATATATATATATATATATATATATATATATATATATATATAAATATAATTTTTATATGGGTTGTATGTGAAGATTGAGATAACTAATGTGATGTACTGGATTTTGTAAATGTTTCTGACATATACTCGCATGTAGGTGGCTGACAACTGAGATAGACTTTTTGCCTTTTTGGTATTCTGGATTTATATATATATATATATATATATATATATATATATATATATATATATATATATATATATATATATATATATATATATATATATATATATATTGTGTTTTGCTATCGTTACAATATTTTCATATATGTCTTATAGTTTTATGTTATCGTTATAGGTTTTTAATCATTGTGATATAATGTTTTAGTTATGTCAATATTTGGAAAGTGGTTACAGCATATTTTCGATAGGTTCACTTTATGATACATAATTGAAAGTGCCGAATTTAATGAAATGAAACGGTTGCATGTGTTCGTAAGATATTGCTACAGTGCTTCGCAATATCATCATAAAAACACTATAAATGGGTTTCTAAAACACTATTAAAGTATTGAATGGAGTGAATATTCAATTCTATTTGCTTGATAATCTTTACGTTACATATTTAACAAGTTCGAATTAAATTCAAAAGTTATTATTATTTTTGAACTTAAGATTGATTTATGACATATTAATCGGGAAAGTTTAGTTTAAATTTTATTATCAATTGGTTATCATCATTAATTAAAAAAATAGAGATGGTTGAATCTTGGATTTTGATTATGAAATCTGATGAAGTTATGATCCAATGAAGTATTTGAGTGATGTAGGATTATCTTCAATCATAGAAAGATAACTTGATTGAAGTAGGAAGAATCAGATGTTGAACTAGGATAGAACATGTCAGAAGATTGGACATAAGGTCAAAGGATCGATCAACATGCCGAAAGCACTTTGTGCCATGAGTTTAGGCATTGAGCCAGAAGGATCGAACATTATGCCAAGATCAGGTGTTACGAGAGGTTAACATGCTGATCCGGCAATACATCGAAGGAGAGAATAATATGCTAAAGGTTTGGACAAAGCTTCGGATGAACAAATAATAAGCCGAACAACATATGATTCATGCTTATAATTATTTGTCTTGATCATTATAGTTTAGGTTTTAATTGAATTAGTTTTATGTATAACCATGCTAATTTAATTAAGAGGCCATTAGGCCAGAATTGATACTAATTTGGGCCCATTAGAAAGCCCATTCAATGATCAAAAGTTGAGCTAAGTGGTGGCACCACCAAACTAATGGTGGAATCGCCTATGAGCTAAAAAAGTCAAAAACATACTTTTCCAAGCTATAGGCGGTGGGACTGCTTAGTGTCAGTCTAGTAAGTGATGGTACTGCTTAGACAAGGTAGTGTTACCGCCAGCAATTAATGCTGCAAATAGTGGTACTGCTCGACACAGGTGGTGGTATCGCTTGTGCCCGGAAGACCCAAAAGTTTAAAATTTTAGTTCCATTTTTGAAGCCATTTGAAGTCTATGAATACCTTACCCTTTCCTGCTTTAGGTAATAAGAAAGTTGAATGAAAATTTATAATCTAAGTGAGAAAATACTATTGTAATCTTGTGAAAGTTTCCCTCCTCTTCTTTTAAGTTAGATTTCTATTTAAGGAAAGGTGAGAGACTTGTAAAGGTTTTTTTGTAAACTTGTGAAAAGGATAAAAGGGTTATAAGTGTTAGGATTGGAGAGGCACTTAGAGGGGAGGATGAATTAGTGCAGTGAATTAAAACTCATAAGTTTGAATCCGATTTCGTAAATAGATAGTTTGTATGAAGATTTTGATTCGACGTAAGATGACTTAGTTAAAGTAGCTTGAGTAGAGAAGATGAAAACCGAACGATTTGCAGCTAAGCAGAGAAATAATTCAGAAATTTAAAGACTCATAAATTCAAGGAACACCACGATGTATAGTGGTTCGGTCAAATAACCTACATCTACTTCCGAAGCCTTCTTCGATGAGGCTCCTAACTTTTACTAGCAAGTCACTTTGAAGGGAAAGGACCAAATATCCCTCTTACAACCCAAGTAGTTCATACTTTTACAAATTTTTCAAAGAGAAAGAGAGAGATGAACACTAGTTATTGAAAATAAGGATTTATCAAGGCTTTTGTTCAATTTCTAACTCTCAAAAGGGTGCTCTTTCTGCTAAGAAATGAGGGGTATTTATAAACTTAAAGAGGATTCAAATTTGGGCTCCAAATTTGAATTTTTTTTGGGCTTCCCGGTGCTAGCGGTGCCATTGCCTGTTAGTGGTGGTGCCACTGCCTGTTAGTTGTCAGACTGACAGTGTATGGGCCATTCCACCACCCAATGCAGCGGTGCCACCGCCCAACCTCTTAGCCACTAGGTAGTGCCACCGCTTGGCCCTTTTCAGCAAGGCTGAATAGGCCTTGTTTCGGCCCAAATAAGCCCAATAAAGTCCCGATTGGCCCCTACTAGGTTTAAACAAGATTATTTCATAATTCTTACCCTAATTACATGCTAACTATAAAATTAAAACATAATTCTAAGTAATTTAAACTAACATTCTTTAAGTCTTCTTCTAGCGAGCTTTCTAGCAAAATTCCGGTGGACTTCCGTCACTCCTTCGAATTTCTTCCAATAGACTCCCAGTAAGCTTCTAGATTCTGTGGTGAGTTCAACGAGTTTTTGGCAAGCTTTTGAACCTTCTCGGTGATCTTTGTGAACCTCCGACGATCTTTTTGGTGAACTTCTGAAACCTTTGATAAGTCCCTGATTCTATCTCGGTTGGTTCTAATAAAACTTCCGACGATCCTTCGGACATCCGATGAACTCTCGAACTCCCAATAAACTTGACCTTGTCAAATCATTTTATATTTTCATCCTCTCATAGTTAATCCGGCAGACTGATCTCGACAATATGGATTAGAACAAATAATTCATCAATTGACTTCATCATTAAAATCTGAGATTCAACAATCTCCCCCTTTTTTATGATGATAATTAATTGATGATGGAGTTAGACTTAACTCCCCCTATCTATATGTCATATTATGAGAAGGTAAAAACACTTGAATTCAATCTTCTTAAATTTATCCCGAACCCGATAGGTTTCATTTATCGTCAAGCTTAATAAACATGATATTTCATCCATAAATATTAAACTTCATATTTTTCACAATATCATGGCATGATATGTATTTTCTAGTCGAATGATAGACATTCATCATTTCGATAAGAGAAACTAATCATAAATTGAAATAACACAAATAAAATGATATCAATGAAATGCACAAAATCAAAGCATGATATCAAATGAAATAATAGCTTAAAAAATTTAAGCATTTGAGATATATTGCGATACATTGCAATGCTTCGTAGTAATTAATTGTTAATTTCAAAGTATAGCAAAAACAATTTGCAATATGAACTATATAAGTTATTGTGATGAGATACGATATATAAAAATCATTTTTCATTAATTTCATATTTTTCTCCCCCTTTGTCATCAACAAAATAGAGGTGAAGTAACCATCATAAGATAACATACCATAAGAAAAATGAGTGGTCAATTATCAAGCATATGATAAACAAATTGAACATAATACAAAATATGTCATCCTTGACGAAGAAATCCAAAAAATGTTTGGATCATTTTTATTCATGTTCATGAGATCCGAAAGAAAACATTAAAGTTTCAAAATGCTCATGAAGAAATTATATATGAAGAATTTAAGACTCAATTTTTTGATTGAGAATTCAAGCATTGAATTGTGAAAGATAGATCATTAAAGTCATTCATCAATGATTTCGTATTTTAAGATAAACTCCATGAGAATGAGATGTCAAAACTCATAAAACTTCAATGAATAAAATATATCAATATAAAAAATTTAAAGGAAAAAATTCGACGTGGTATTCTTGTAGTGATTCATGAGGAGGAAGTTATAAAACCTTGAATCATACCGACTAGCACAAGAATAAAAAAATCAAAAATAAACATTTAAGAACTTAATTTTACACAAATTATGACATTAATTTATGCATATGTTAATCTTCATATAAAATTTAAGTCATGAAATATCTTTAGTCATACTTAAAGGAGGCTATAAAATCAGTTTTTACTATATCATTAGTATCCATTATTTAAAGAAAAAGGAAAACAACATCATGAGCATTCATCAAGATTATGATCGAAAGATAAAAATGAGAGCTCCAATATAAAGATGTTATCAAAATACGAAAATATAATATCAATATGAAACTATCAAAACTAAAAATTTAATTATTTCATTAAAAATCATGACATAACTCAAAAAATTTATCAATTGAAGAGGAGAATCAAAATAGGAAGATAAAATGTGAGCTTTGTCAAGATGCCAAGATGATATTGTAACGATGTCACTCAAAAATAAAGAGATAATATTAAGATGATACAATCAAAATAAAGTTTGGAAAATTTCAAAAAGAAATATACAACATCATGTATTAGAATAATTTAGCATGCCTAATTCTCTTCTAATAAAGTCAAATTATTCTTCATTTAGGGGTTTTGTGAAGATGTCTGCTAATTGGTGTTTTGGATCAATAAATTCTAAAATGATATTATTATTATTGGCATGATTTTGTATAAAGTGATACCTAATGTCAATATGCTTAGTTCTAAAGTATTGAATTGAATTTTTAGTTAGACAAATAGTGCTTATATTATCACATTTTATGGGAATATTTTTTAAATAAATTCTATAATTTTCTAACATATTTTTCATTTAAACAACTTGTATTCAATATGCACTTGCAACTATGTATTCGGCTTCCGCCATAGATAGTGCAACCGAATTTTATTTTTGAAAGTCCAAGAAATAAGTGCATGTCCTAGAAATTGGCATGTTCCAAATGTACTTTTTCTATCTATTTTACATCCGCCAAAATTTGCATCCACATAGGCTTTTAAATCAAAGTTATCAGATTTTAGATATCATAATCCTAGATTATGAGTCCCTTTAAGATATCTAAGGATTCTTTTAACAGCTTTAAGGTGAGATAACTTAGGATTAGCTTGAAATCTTACACATAGACCTACACTAACATAATATCCGATCTAATTATGGTAAGGTAAAGTAAGCTACCTATCATTCTCCTATATGTTTTTTGATCAAAAGTTTCTCCACTTTCATCCAAATCTAACTTAGTGGAAGTGCTCATAGGAGTACTTATGGCTTTTGAACCATCCATGTTAAATCATTTTAATAATTCTAATGTATACTTTATTTGATTTAAAAATATATCATCACTAAGTTGTTTAATTTGTAATCTTAAAAAGAAAGTTAATTCACCCATTAGACTCATTTCAAATTCATGATTCATACATTTGACAAATGATTCACATAGTGATTCATTTGAAGAATCAAAAATAATATCATCAACATAGATTTGAACAATAAGAAAATTATTTTTAAAATATTTAATAAATAATGTAGTATCAATCTTGCCTTTAATAAAATTTTTTGAAATAAGAAAGGAACTAAGCCTCTCATACCAAGCTCTAAGAGCTTGTTTTAATCCATAGAGAGCCTTAGTTAATTTAAACACATGATTAGGAAGAAGAGAATTTTCAAATCTGGGCGGTTGTTCAACATACACTTCTTTGGAAATAAAACCATTTAAGAAAGCACTTTTGACATCCATTTGAAATAATTTAAAATTATTACTACTAGCATAGGCAAGGAGCATCCTAATGGCTTCCAATCTTATCACAGGAGCGAAGATCTCTTCGTAATCGATACCTTCTTCTTAGTTGAAACCTTTGGCCACTAATCTAGTTTTGTTTCTAACCACGATACCAAATTCATCTTGCTTGTTTCTAAATATCCATTTAGTACCTATAACTAAATGATCATTAGATCTAGGAACAAGCTTTCATATCTCATTCCTCTTAAATTGATTCAATTCTTCTTGCATTGCGATAACCCAAGAAACATCTTTCAAGGCATCATAAATGCACTTAGGTTCAATTTGAGAAAGAAAAGAGGCATGAGCATATAAATTTTTAAAAGAAAAATGAGTTTGAACCCCTTTCTGCCACGGACAAATTGTAAATGACTTGTTCGGTGTAATGCTCATGCTTGTCCGTGTCCATTTTGGTTTGTTATAGCTTATAAAGGACTAGCCAAAGGCTAAAAGTGAGTTTGGTAGCCATTGTAGGCTTGTACATAAAGTTTGCGTTGAGTGAATACTTGTACTAGAATTCGGTCTGTAGTGGACCAATTTTATACCTTTGTTGTGCAACCGTTCTAAGCTTGTGATATTAATGGTCGAATTTACATTGGCTATAAAGTGTTTGCTAAAAGGGTGGCTTGTGGATCCCGCGTGAAGTGCTTTCTCTATCTCATCTTCTCTTTTATAAGTCCTAAGGGATCGTAGGAGATTTTGGGAAGGCGGGCCATTGCGGTGATTCGCAATGGTGCCACACGGCTTAGGTAAAACCAGCTAAGTCCGTGACATTTGGTATCAAAGCGAGACAAGCCCACTTAGAAACACTTAGCATGCAAACGTGAGGGACCTAGCGGGGCTGCGTTGAGGGCAGCCAACATACATGACCGTTTAGAAAACAGACTTGGAGTTGTAGGGGAAGGAGTCATTCAAAGTAGCGGGCATCCGAGAATGACATTCAGGAGAATGGCCAACCCTTCGCGCAAGAGACACCACGAGAACAACAAGCTAAGAAGAATTGTGTAGTACACAAAAGTTAGGATGGCTGAGTTCGAGCAATGGCTCGACGTTGGCACCCAAACTTGACGGTGCTCGAGGCAAGTAGGGTGCTTGGCAAAGGATGAGACCGTGTAAGGTGGATTGGGTTGTTCAATGATCAAAAGAGTTGTGCAAAGCTCACAAAGGTGAGGGGAGTTGTAAACTCAAAGAATTCGATACTCATGCAAGGGCTTGTATGCGGACGATGGACTGTCCGTGGCCATCCCAAGGCGACTGAAGGTCGATGCCATAGAGTATTGAAACTTTCTCTTCAGCTTGCGCAGGATACTTTCGTATGAGGCTGAAGTGTGCAGTAGGTTTAGCATGTTGCTAGACCCAGAGGGGTGTAATGCGAGCTGTATTAGTGAAGTGTCACAATCTAGCAAGTGCATTTGCAAAGGCAGAATTGGGCACAGTTTGTTCAGCAAAGACGGAGTAGTCCAAGGGGATGGTGGTCTCCAAAACTACCAGAGGGAAGGATGTGAAGAGAGAAGTTGCTCCAATGGGGCTGATATCCAGGAGGGACAAGCCCTGGTTCTCTAGACGGAGAATCATGTGCAATGAACCGCACTAGTTGAGGAGTACCTCAAGACAAAACTCGATGGATCGAGTGAGTGGCGAGAAGTCATCACATGATCTCGCAAGTGTTGATGCGTTGGTAGACGCATAGCGAGATCAAGTGGGGGAGCAACCTAAGGCAACACGAGGTGAAGGCACACTTGGAGCCGATAGTGACATCAGACTCAATAGAGGGCTGACCCATGGAATGGTGGGCGTGAGGGCCACCATTAATCCAATGCCAATCGAGGAGTAGAGCAACTTGGGGGCAACTTGGTGAGGTACCCAAGCCGCATTAAGGGAGTTGGCTTAGAAGATGAACCATGGAGCGGAGGCTTGGAGCTTTCCCTAGACAGAGGTCAAGGACATAGACTCTTGTAGAGATAGGAGTAGGATCATTTCGTTCCAGGGGTTCTTTATTCTGATGGAGCAGACTCATCTTGCATGGTACCAAAGATGAAGGGTGCTTCGAGGCACATGCACCTGATCTCGGTGAAGCATTTGACGAAGGAACTGAGGTGACATAGTTTACAGAGGCAAAGTAAGTGTCAGAAGGCCTTAGCACGGGGCAAGAGGATGCAGAGGCAGTTACTCTTGAAGAATATGCCATAGTGTTGCTATTTAAGTTGCCATGAGGAAAACGATGTGCAGCGGAGATTGTACTGGTAGGGGCAGAGGCCTAGGATCCAGACAATGGTGCACCAATTACAGTGAAGTCAAGGGGACTTCAAAGGAGCTACTAGGTGATAGACTGTCCTAGAGCTAGGCTTCATCTGAGTGTGACCCAAGAGTGGGTGGACGAAGGTCGATTGCTAAAGGAGCGAACAGAATCGAAGGTAGCTAAGGCCCCATGATGTGTTGGCAGAGTCCACATATGGAGATATCGCAGTTCAAGTTCATATCACAGGGATCAGAATGCAAGGAGATGTCACCAGGAGGCAACATGATGCAGCAAATCATGGTGGAATGGTTCGTGGCAAGTCGACACACATAGTGAGTCCCATGGGGGGGACTAGATCATGCAGAGGTATGATCAGGAGTGCGACTGGGAGCTCCACTTCGATGAACAACACGACAGCAAGAAGAGCTATGGATTCAAGCAGTGAATGTCATGGTACCATAGAGGCGGGTCTTCCGTGCGTGCATCGAATGCTGCATTGAATGAAAACCTTAGGCATCAACTTATGGGGGCTATGCACTATCGAGGAAGAAGTTCAGATACAAGTACCAATGAGTATCATGAGGGGGACTAGATCATGCAGAGGTATGATCGGCGGTGGCCATACATGGGAGTTACAGTCTATCTTTCCAGCGACCAAGTGGAACTGCTCAGAGAACACAAAGGTGTTGAAGCAGGTGGTCGAAATAGGGCGAGGAAGCAATGACGAGTCTAGAGGGACTCAGCTACTCAAGATCAATCATCGGTCAGATTGAAGGTGGACTCGGAGGAGTGCCGCAGTGCCGCAGTGCCGCAGAGGCAGATCTATTGATTGTGAAGAAGGGACGCAGATGCGAGACAATGGATAGTAGTGCCATGGGCAATACAGTGCCATGGTACCACAGAGGCGGGACTTCCCGGGAGTCATTGGTCCCTTGCTCTCATAAAGGGAGAGCACTTAGTTATGATATGGGCCATAGAGGAGGAGAATGCTTTGGCAAACTCCATATACCAAGACAAGGCTAAAGGGCAAAAGCCAGAGAACTTCATAAGACCAATGTCAACAGACTTTCCATCAAGATAGCCATGAGTGAAGGATTTCGAGTCGATGCAAGATTGCATGACCAAGGATCGGAGCAGGTAGTACATGGTGCTATACCTTTACTACTCAAGGGAGTCGGCGATAGAAATGATGGAGAAGACGGTATAATCCCAAAGGCAACCAAATCTATCGGGGACTTACTCCAAGTTAGAGTGATAACTTCTTGCATTCCAAAAGTTCAATGGCAATGAGAAGGCAAATCATAGTAGCTGACTTAGCGCAAGGATTGCAAACACTTCAAGTGCTTCGGAAGTGTGAGCTAAGAGTAGGCAAAGTCTAGTAACCAGCTTGGTACACGAAGTACAACCTCGAGGAGGCGAGCGAAGTCAAGTAACCTTTGCCTTCTCAATTCTTAAAAGGATGGGCAAAACCAAGTACCCCAACTCTCTTAGTTATCTTGCAGAGGAGCTCTGTACAGATTTGAAGACCCTTCGAAGTTGCTAATAGAAGACAACAGTTGTCAAGTCCTCACCTATGGTGATCAGCGCTACTAAGAGTAGATTGTCCACTTCATTTCCTAACTGAAAGTCAATCGAAAGTGGAAGTGATACGAGCCTACTTGGGCAAGACAACTAAGTGGAAGAAGATTCGATGGGCAAATTTTACAGAGGAAGGACCTGAAAACTTCAAAAGTTGTGAAGCGATGCTTATTAAAGCTCCAGCAAGCATCTATCCTGTTTAATTGACAAGAAGAATTTGAAGATTGGCGCATATCAAAGAGGGTCTTTTTCCTTCATCAGATGAATCCGTAAGAACCAGCAAGGATTAGCATAACTCTGCTAACCCCACACTAGAGTCAGAGCCGTTGGCGAGTTGAAGCAGCATGGCGGATTAAAGTTCGATGACTTGACGACAATAAGCGGAGAACAATTGGAAGCCAAGGGGTGCATCGCAACAGGAGCAGGAGATCGAATATCCAGCAAAAAGAAGAAGATGCAGCATCAGTAAAGGCTTTGACGAGGACGTCAAAGGAATAAGTGGGGGAGAATGTCACGGACAAATTGTAAACGACTTGTTCGGTGTAATGCTCATACTTGTCCGTGTCCCTTTTGGTTTGTTATAGCTTGTAAAGGGCTTGCCAAAGGCTAAATGCCTCATTTGAGTAAGTTTGGTAGCCATTATAGGCTTGTATATAAAGTTTACGTCGAGTGAATACTTGTACTAGAATTCGGTCTGTAGTAGACTAATTTTATACCTTTGTTGTGTAACCATTCTGAGCTTGTGATATTAATGGTTGAATTTGCATTGACTATAAAGTGTTTGCTAAAAGGGTGGCTTGTGGATCCCGCGTGAAGCGCTTTCTCTATCCCATCTTCTTTTTTATAGGTCCTAAGGGATCGTAGGAGATTTTGGGGAGGCGGGCCATTACGGTGATTCGCAATGGTGTCGCACAACTTAGGTAAAACCAGCTAAGTCCGTGACATTTCGATGTGTCTCCTATAATTAACTCCTTGTGATGGGCATCTATATATTTTCATTCCTTAAGTAAGAAAATTTGGGAAGAAGATGCATCCAAGTTACTATTTTGAGGAGAGGGTTCATTTAAATTCAAACTATCAAAGCCAAAATCATCATCAAAATCTTTTTTCTTAAATTCAAAATTATTAAAAACTACATGAATAGACTCTTCTATAACTAACGTTCTTTTATTAAAAACACAAAAAGCTTTAGAAACGGAAGAGTAACCCAGAAAGATATCTTCATCAGATTTAGTATCAAAATTTTCTAAAGTATCATTTTCATTTAAAATAAAGCATTTGCAACCAAAAACTTTAAAATAAGAAATAATATGATTTTTATTATTTCATAATTCATAAGGAGTCTTAGATAAAGATGGTCTTACTAGAACCCTATTCATGATATAACAAGCCGTATTAACGGCTTCGGTCCAAAAGTATTTGGGTAAACTATATTTATTTAAATGGTTCTTACCATTTCTTATAAATTTTTATTCTTTCTTTCTACTACTCCATTTTGCTAGGGATTTCTTGGAGTAGAGAAGTTATGGTTATACCTGTTAGACTCACAAAAATTTTGGAAGTCATGGTTTTGGAATTCTCCACCATGATCACTTTGAATCGATGAAATCAAGAAACCCTTTTCATTTTGAGTAAGTTTACAAAATTTAGAAAAACATTTAAAGTAATCACTTTTATAAGCTAAAAAATAGGTCCAAGTATATATATTATAGTCATCTACAATGATAAATGCATATTTGCTACCTCCTAAACTTATTGTGTTGATTGGTTTAAATAAATCCATATGGATTAATTGTAATGGTCTAGAAGTGCTTATTTGATTCTTTGATTTGAAGTTAGTTTTTATTTGTTTTCCTAGTTGATGTGCATCACATACTTTGTCCTTGACAAACTTGATATTTGGAATTCCTCGTATTAGTTCTTTAGAAGAAATTTTAGATATTAGTTTCATGCTTGCATGGCCTAATCCCCTATACCAAAGCTAAGCATCATCATTTAAAATGGAGAAGCAGATTTCATTACTAAGTTCTTCAATGTTAATGGTGTAAACATTATTTTGTTTTAACGCAATCATGGATATGTTGTTGTTTAGTTTTTCAATGATGCAAGCATTAAATTCAAATCTAACAATATAACCTTTATCGCATAATTGACTAATGCTCAAAAGATTATGTTTTAATCCATCAACTAGTAATACATCATCAATTGAAAAACTTGATTTGTTACCTATGGTTCCCTTGCCAATGATTTTACCTTTGTTGTTGTCTCCGAAGGTGACATACCCTTCTTTTTTGCTAGTGAGCATAGAGAATTAAGATGGATCTTCTATCATGTGCCTTGAGCATCTACTATCAAGATACCATCTCTTGCTCCTAGCTTATGATGGTGAATGGTTCTACAAAAGAGGATGGCTTTTAGGTACCCATTTAATTTTGGGTGCCTCAAATATTGATCTACTAACTTTGTCATTTAGCATTGAATTATTTATGGTTCCTTCAGGATCCATATCAATTTATGTGGACTAATTTTCCTAAATGGACATTTGTAAACAATATATCCAGATTTATAATAAAAATTATATTTTAAATGAGGTGATATATGTAATGTGGGTCCTTTAATGAAGGTGGTAGGATTTCGGTGAGATCCACTAACAAATTCGATTCCATTTCTATTTCCGACATGACCCTTGTTTGTAAGGATCATGTCCAAGCCCTTACTATCAACCTTAAACTTATTTAGGGTCTCTTTAAGTAGCAAATTCTCATTTTTGATTGCTTCTAAGTATTCACACTTAGAGCATGGGAGTGAAGAAATAGTTTGAATACTATCAAACTTATCTTGTAATAAAGTATGCTTTTTCTTTAATAAATTTAACTTCCTACTAATAGTTCTACATTCACCAAATAATTTATAAAAAGCGATAGCAAGTTCATCAAAAGATAACTCTTCGTTAAATAACTCATTAACCTCTTCTCCTAAGGCCATTAGCGAGAAGTTGGCCTCCTCTTTGTTGCTTGCTTCTTCATTCTCAGAGTCATTTGAGTCATCCCATGTAGCCTTCAATGCTTTCTTCTTCTTGAGTTACTTCTTTTTGGCTTGGGGGCATTCATATTTAAAATGCCCTGGCTTCTTGCATTCATAACATATGACTTAATCCTTTTTTAGTTCAAGTTTGTTTTTGGTTTTATTTTTAAATTTACCCTTTCTAATGAATTTTTTAAAATTTCTAGTCAAGAGTGCAATATCTTCGTCAAAGTCCTCATCACTTGATGTTCCTTTCAAGTGGTCTTCTTGTGTTCTTAATGCCATCTCTTCTTGTGTTCTCGAGCTCTTCATGAGCATGGCATAGCATTTCATAGGTCATTAGAGACCCAATAAGTTCTTCGAGAGGAAAAATTTTAAGATCCTTGGCCTCTTGAATAACCGTTACTTTTGGATCCCAACTCTTTGGAAGAGATCTTAAAATTTTAGTTACAAGTTCAAAGTTAAAAAAACCTTTATCAAGTGCTTTGAGTCCATTGATGACATCCATGAAGCAGGTGTCCATATCTCCAATGGACTCAATTTCATTTGGAAAAGTTCATAAGAATGCATAAGAATATTGATTTTAGACTCTTTCACTCGGTTAGTGCCTTCATAAATGATCTCAAGAGTACGCTAAATATCAAAAGTCGATTCACAAATCGAAATACGATTAAATTTATTTTATCGAGAGCACAAAACAAGGTATTTATAGCCTTCACATTTAAAGCAAAAGTCTTCTTCTCCGATTCATTCAATTCGCTCATTGGAAGAGAAGATTTTTTAAATCCATTTTTGACAATGCTCCAAAGCTCAAAATCCATGAAAATAAGAAAGATCCTCATATGAGTCTTCAAATATGTGTAATCCGACCCATTGAATATAGGTGGACGTGTAATGGAATGACCCTCTTGCATGCTAGAATAAGCCATCTCTCTTGGGTTTTAAACCAAATATGAGAGTGAACCTTGCCCTGATACCAATTGTTAGGATCAAAGAGGCACTAAGAGGGGGGGAGGGGGTGAATTAGTGCAGTGGATTAAAGCTTGTAAGTTTGAAACTAATTTAATAAATAAATAGTTCATATGAAGATTTTGATTCGACGAAAGATGACTTTGTTAAAGTAGCTTGAGTAGAGGAGATGAAAACCAAATGATTTGCAACTAAGTACAGAAATAATTTAGAAATTTAAACACTCACACATTCAAGGAACACCACGATGTATAATGGTTCAGTCAAATAACTTACATCCACTTCCAAAGCCTTCTTCGGTGAGGTTCCCAACTTCCACTGGCAAGTCACTTTGTGTTAGGAAATCCTTTAGGGGAGTGACATCACATGCGCAGTGGAAGAACAGAAAACAAAACCCCATATTTCCCATAGAAAGTTTTCGTCATCGTGCGAAGATCGGTGCATCGAAAACAAATTCGCAAAACTGCACATGTAAAAGAAGATACCTAGGGAGATCGTATATCCCTAAATTTCTACAGATTTGTGGGAGAGGATGAAGGAGGTCAAGCATCCTCCTCTCTAGTAGTATCCACAGGGCAGGGATTGCAATGATGCACCTCTCTCTATAGGGAGAGGAGAACAGGAGGTGGACACTAAAAGAAACCCTCAGCCTATAGAGTATTGAATCTCGGATTTTGATGATAAAATCAATTGGTGAAATATTTGTTGTAATCTATGTTGTCAAAGATAAGTGTGCAGGATTAACTACGATGGGTCAAAAACATAAAGTGATTTACCGAGGTCAAGTCCGTCCAGGGTTCAAGAGTTCATCGGAAGTTCGAAGGATCGTCAGAAGTGTTGCCGGAACCAATCAAGATCGAATCAGGGACTTGCCGAAGTTTTCGGAAGTTCATCGCAAAGATCGTTGAAGGTTCGCGAAACTTTGCCGAGAAGGTTCGGAAGCTTGTCGAAGACCTATTGAGCGTGACATACAAGCCGGGAGCATGTTGGGAACCCATCGGAAGAAATCCGAGGGAAATATCGGAGGACCGCCGAAGTCTTATCGAAAAGCTCACCGAAAAAAGACTTGAAGAAAGTTGATTTAAATCACTGTTAATTAAGTTTTAATTTCGTAGTTAGCACATACTTAGGGTAAAGATTTCGAATTAATCTTGCTCTAAATTGGTAGGGGCCAACCGGGCCCTTATTGGGCTTTTTGGGCCTTGAACAAGGCCCATTCAGCCCAATAAGCGGTAGAACCGCCTGTGCCAGGCGGTAGCACCCCTGGCAGCCGTGTGTTGGGTGGTGCTACCGCCCAGCCTGGAGCGGTAGTACCGCCCGGCTACGTTGCTTAGCGGCGGTAGTACCGCTTGCTCCAAGCGATCGCACTTCCTGCTCCAGGTAGTAGCACCGCTGTCTGTCGATATCGATAGCCCGGTTGATTTCAAATTTGGAGCCCAATTATGAATCCATTTTGGATCTATAAATACCCCCCCTTTCTCAGCTGAAAGGGCACCCTTTTGAGAGTTAGAATCTTGGTTTTGAGTCTTAAAAAAGTCTTGAAAAGTCTTATTCTTGCTAAGTGTTCACCTCCTTCTTCTTCTTGAGAAATCTTGTAAGAGTGTGAACTTCTTGTAAAGGGTTGTAAAAAGGGGGTATTGGTCCTTTCCTTCCAAAGAATTGCTAGTGAAAGTGCGGAGCATCATCGGGAAGGCTTCAAGAGTGGATGTAGGTCATTTGACCGAACCACTATACATCATTGTATTCATGAATGTGTGAGTGTTTACATTTCTGAATCATTTCATTACTTAGCTGCAAATTGCTTAGTTCCTTGCTGCTTCATTTACTCAAGCAACTTCTTACAAGTTCTCTTTCATCAAATCGAAATCTTCCTACGAACTTGTCTTTATACGAAATCGACTTCAAAGTTACATTTTTAATCTGCTGCACTAATTCACCCCCCCCCCTCCCCCTCTTAGTGCCTTTTCGATCCTAACAATTGGTATCAGAGCGAAGTTTACTCTCATATTGGTTTAAAACCCAAGAGAGATGGCCTACTCCGGTATACAAGAGGGTCACTCCATTACTCGTCCGCCTATGTTTAATGGGTCAGATTATACGTATTGAAAGACTCGTATGAGGATTTTTCTCATTTCTATGGATTTTGAACTTTGAAATATTATTGAAAATGGATTTACAAAATCTTCTCTTCTGATAAGTGAGTGGAATGAGTCGGAAAGAAAGATTTTTGCTCTCAATGCAAAGGCTATGAATGCCTTATTTTGTGCACTTGATAAGAATGAATTTAATTGGATTTCTATTTGCGAATTGGCATTTGATATTTGGCGCACTCTTGAAATCACTCATGAAGGCACTAACCAAGTGAAAGAGTCCAAAATCAACATTCTTGTGCACTCTTATGAACTTTTTCGAATGAAACCAAATAAGTCCATTGGAGATATGTACACCCGCTTTACGGATGTCATCAATGGACTTAAAGCTCTTGGTAAAGGTTTTTCTAACTTTGAGTTGGTAACTAAAATTTTAAGATCCCTTCCAAAGAGTTGGGATCCAAAAGTTACGGCCATTCAAGAGGCCAAGGATCTTAAAATATTTCCGCTTGAAGAACTTATTGGGTCTCTAATGACCTATGAGATGACGTGTCATGCTCATGAAGAGCTTGAGAACCCCCTTCCAAAGAACAGGAAGGATATGACACTTAGAACACAAGAAGACCACTTGAAAGGAACATCAAGTGATGAGGACAGTGACAAAGACATTGCACTTTTGACTTGAAAGTTTAAAAAATTTATAAGAAGGAACAAATTTAAAAATGACACAAAGAATAAATTTGAACACAAAAAGGACCAAGTTATTTGCTACGAATGCAAAAAGCCAGGACACTTCAAGCATGAATGCCCTCAAGCCAAGAAGAAGCAACCCAAGAAGAAGAAAGCATTTAAGGCTACATGGGATGATTCAAGTGACTCCGAGGTCGAAGAGGCAAACAACAAAGAGGTGGCTATCTTCGCTCTAATGGCCCGTGGAGAAGAGGTTAGTGAATTATTTAGTGAAGAATTATCTTTCGATGAGCTTTCTATCGCTTTTCATGAGTTATTTGATGAATGTAGAACTATTAGTAAGAAGTTCAATTTGCTTAAGAAAGAGCATGCTTTATTGCAAAATAAGTTCAATAGCCTCTAAACTCTTTCTCTACCCCCATGCTCTAAGTGTGAGCACTTAGAAGAAATAAAAAGGGAGAACTTGCTAGTTAAAGAGACCTTAAACAAGTTCAAGGTCGGTAGCAAGGGCTTGGACATGATCCTTGCAAACAAGGGTCACGTCGGAAATAGAAGTGGAATAGGATTTGTGAGTGGATCTCATCAAAATCCCACCACCTTCATTAAAGGACCCACATTGCATATATCACCCCATTTGAAATACAATTTTTGTGATAAAATGGGACATATTGCTTACAAATGTCCGTTCAAGAAAATTAATCCACAAAAATTGATATGGGTTCCCAAAAGAACCATAAACAACTCAATGTTAAATTACAAATTAAGTAGATCAATTTGTAAGGCACCCAAAATTAAATGGGTACCTAAAAACCATCCTCTTTTGTAGACAAACTCACAAGCTAGGAACAAGAAATGGTATCTTGATAGTGGATGCTCAAGGCACATGACCGGAGATCCATCTCATTTCTCTATGCTCTCTAGCAAAGAAGAAGGGTATGTCACCTTCGGAGACAACAATAAGGGTAAAATCATTGGCAAAGGAACCATTGGTAACAAATCAAGTTTTTCAATTGATGATGTCTTGTTAGTTGATGGTTTAAAACATAATCTTTTAAGTATTAGTCAATTGTGTGATAAAGGCTATATTGTTAGATTTGAATCTAATGTTTGCATCATTGAAAAACCAAACAATAATATATCTATGATTGCTTTAAAACAAAACAATGTCTACACCATAAATATTGATGAATTATGTAATGAAATGTGTTTTTTGGTTTTAAATGATGATGGTTGGCTCTGGCATAGGAGATTAGGTCATGCAAGCATGAAACTAATTTCTAAGATTTCATCTAGAGAATTAGTAAGAGGCATCCCAAACATAAAATTTGTTAAGGACAAGGTATGTGATGCATGCCAACTAGGAAAACAAATAAAGACTAGTTTCAAATCAAAAAATCAAATTAGCACCACTAGACCATTGCAATTGATCCATTTGGACTTATTTGGACCAATTGACATAACAAGCCTAGGAGATAGCAAATATACCTTTGTAATTGTGGATGACTATAGTAGATACACTTGGACTTATTTCTTGGCTCATAAAAGTGATTGTTTCAAATGTTTCTCTAAATTTTGTAAACTCACTCAAAATGAAAGGTTTTATGATTTCATCAATTCAAAGTGATCATGGAGGTGAATTTCAAAATCATGACTTCCAAAATTTTTGTGAAATAAACGGATATGATCATAACTTCTCTACTCCAAGAAATCCACAACAAAATGGAGTAGTGGAAAGGAAAAATAGAAGTTTGCAAGAAATGGCTAGAACCATGTTAAATGAATACAATTTACCAAAATATTTTTGGGCCGAAGCCATGAATACGGCTTGCTATGTTATGAATAGAGTTCTAGTGAGACCATCCCTATCTAAAACTTCATATGAATTATGGAATGATAAAAAACCCAATGTTTCTTATTTTAAAGTTTTTGATCGTAAATGCTTTATTTTAAATGAAAAGGATTCCTTAGGAAAATTTGATGCAAAATCCAATGAAGGCATATTTCTTGGTTATTCTTCCATTTCTAAGGCTTTTCGTGTTTTCAACAAAAGAACCTTAGTTATAGAAGAATCTATTCATGTGGTTTTTAATGAAATTTTCGAATTTAAGAAAAAGAATTTTGATGATGATTTTGGCTTTGACAATTTGAATTTGAATGAACCCTCTCCTCAAAACGACAACTTAGATGCATCTTCTTCCCAAACTTCCTTACCCAAGGAATGGAAGTATGTAGATGCTCATCCCAAGGAGTTAATTATAGGAGATACATCGAAAGGGGTTCAAACTTGCTCTTCTTTCAAAGATTTTTATGTCCATGTTGCTTTTCTTTCTCAAATTGAACCAAAATACATTGATGATGCCTTGAAAGATGATTCTTGGGTTATCGCAATGCAAGAAGAATTGAATCAATTTGAGAGGAATGAGGTATAGAAGCTTGTTCCTAGACCTAATGACCACTTAGTTATTGGTACGAAGTGCGTCTTTAGAAACAAGTAAGATGAATGTGGTATCATGGTTAGAAACAAGGCTAGACTAGTGGTCAAAGGTTTCAACCAAGAAGAAGGTATCGATTACGAAGAAACCTTCGCTCTGGTGGTAAGATTAGAAGCCATTAGGATGCTCCTTGCCTATGCTAGTAGTAATGATTTCAAATTATTTCAAATGGATGTCAAAAGTGCATTCTTAAATGGTTTTATCTCTGAAGAAGTGTATGTCGAACAACCACTTGGATTTGAAAATTTTCTTCTCTCTAACCATGTGTTTAAGCTAACTAAGGCTTTATATGGTCTAAAACAAGCCCCTAGGGCTTGGTATGAGAGGCTTAGTTCCTTTTTAATTTCAAATGATTTCACTAAAGGCAAGGTTGATACTACATTGTTTATTAAACATTTTGAAAATAATTTTCTTATTGTTCAAATTTATGTTGATGATATTATTTTTGGTTCTTCGGATGAATCACTATGTGAATCTTTTGCCAAGTGTATGAGTCATGAATTTGAGATGAGTCTAATGGGAGAGTTAACCTTCTTTCTTGGATTACAAATTAAACAACTTAGTAATGGCATATTCCTTAATCAATCTAAATATACATTAGAATTATTAAAACGATTTAATATGGACAACTCAAAAGCCATCCACACTCCAATGAGTACTTCCACCAAGTTAGACTTGGATGAAGGTGGAGAAAATTTTGATCAAAAGACATATAGGGGCATGATAGGTAGCTTGCTCTATCTTACTGCAACTAGGCTAGATATCATGTTTAGTATGAGACTTTATGCGAGATTTCAAACTAATCCTAAGTTGTCTCACCTTAAAGCCATTAAAAGAATTTTTAGATATCTTAAAGGTACTCCTAATCTAGGATTATGGTATCCAAAATTTGATGATTTTAATTTGATAGCCTATGCAGATGCGGATTTTGGTGGATGTAGAATAGATAGAAAGAGCACATCTGGAACATGCCAATTTTTAGGACATGTAATTGTTTCTTGGACTTCCAAGAAACAAAATTCGGTTGCAATATCTACAGTGAGCCAGAATACATAGCATAAGTGCATGTTGTACTCAAGTTATTTGGATGAAAAATATATTAGAAGATTATGGAATTTATTTAAATAACATTCCTATAAAATGTGATAATACAAGTGTCATTTGTCTTACAAAAAATCCTATTCAACACTCTAGAACTAAACACATTGACATAAGACATCACTTTATACGAGATCATGTTAACAATAGCGATGTCACTCTTGAATTTATCGATACAAAACATCAATTAGCGAATATTTTTACAAAACCATTAAATGAGGAATAATTTGATTTTATTAGAAGGGAATTAGGCATGTTAAATTGTCCAACTAATTGAGCATTATTATATGAGATTTTTCTTTGAAATTTCGATTTTCATTGATTTAACTTCCTCTCGAACTTTCTTTTGAAATTTCGGATTTCCTTTTGATATCATCCCATCCTTAAAATCTCTGAAAACAAAATTCTGAATAATTAAAAAAAAAATTTGGGCCAGCGGTAGCACCGCTTGAACCGACGATAGTACCGCCTGGGTACTCTGCTCCCAGGTGGTAGTACCGCTCGAACACCCCCATATTAAAGGCGGTGTTAGGGTCGGCGGTAGAACTGATCGAAATCTCTTCCCCTTCACTCCTCTTCCACCTAAGCCCCTCTAAAACCTCTCCTCTCAATTCTTCCTCCTTCTAAAGGGCAATCAAAGGCAGTTTGGTGATCCAAGTTCCTCACCTCTCTAGAAAACACAAACAAGGTAATAGCTGAACCTTTCTTCTTCCTTAGTGTTTCAGTTCTGTGATCCAAGCTCCTCTACTCTAAGCCTTCTCTTCTACTTACAATTGCTTGTCTTTTCCTTATTATTTCTTTTTGTTTGTTCATCATGAATGGATATAGACATGGCTCCTAAGAAATCAACAAGAGGCAAAGGGAAAAGGTTGGAAGGAGATTCATTTGACCCAACCCTTTTTAGATCTAGTGAGGTAGCCTTAGGATACCCAAAGTTTGATTGTAAAATCATTCATAAGGGTAAATATATTAATCTAGATGAACTAGGTAACCTAGAACCTATTAGATGGTTTTCTAATCTAAATGCTCTACCCATCTTGCAAATTGATGAACCAATCTATCCTAGGTTGGTTAAGCTATTCTATGCCAACATGATTATTGAAGATGATGTTTTGTCCACCTATGTGTTAGGAACCACAATTCAAATTTCTGATCGTATCATATGTGAGTTATTAGGAATTGAAGAAAAAAATAGAGGATGTTACTTTAGAGGGTAATGGAATATGGATGCAATCGGAGCTACCTACTCCGAAGTTTTAGAAATGATTTTTGCAAATCCTAACTTAGGCATCATCCCTAAAAGCTGCGAGCATTTATTACCTTTTAATTCGAAATTACTTCATCATATTATAATAAGCATTCTACTTTCGAAGCAGTTTCATCCTGATGAGATGAGTATGTTAGAGCTGAGTACAATGTATTAGATTATGACTAGGCAAAACAACTGCTTTGGTTATTTGATTAGACAACAGATGATAGAAATTTTCTCTAGAGACTTGATGTTGTCATATGGTGGGTTGATCACTAGATTCATTTTTGCCCATAACATTTGTGTGTCACCCGACGAGGAAGTATTAAAGGCTGATAGATATAACATAATTAATAGAAGTCTCCTGAAGCTACTTAGATGCACCTTTAGAGATGGCATATGGATTAGGCAACCTAGAAGAATTGATATGGTTGCTCCACCAGAAGAGCAACCTGAAATACCAATTTTTAGGGGAAATGAATCTCCTCCGCCTAGTCCCGTTCATCCAGCACCGGTTGAGCCAGCTCCTGCTCCATCTACTGACGATCCGATCATGCTTGCCTTATATCAAATCTCATCACAGCAAACTGAACTTCTGAAGGAAATGCAACAAATGAACCGCAAAATAGATCACTTGTATAGGCATCTTGGAGTTCCTCCTCCGGAGTAGCTGTTGTTCTCTGTTTTAAAACACTTGTCCTGTTATATTTATGACTACTTTGGATGATGTGGTGTATTGTTACTTTCATCTACTCAACTTTTGAATGAACGTTCTTAATTCAATTTGATCATAATTTTGACTTGATACCCTCCTTCTTGTGACTACTATGGATGACACTTTTTCGAATGGTTTCTTGATCTCTCCATGAGTGATTTCTTTACCTTCCTTATTTTTGTTGATGACAAAGGGGGAGAAAAATATAACTTGCTATGATGGAGTAATTGTTGTTATGTTGAAATAATATGCTTAAAGCGAAATATAAATCAATTGTATCACATTGTAAATGCTTAAGAACTCTTGAGATAAACTACTTTTTCATTTTATATCATGTCTTTATATTAAAACACACTTTTGGATATCACTTGATCTTTATCATGTTTGAATTAATTTTTTTGATTTTTATAAGTGTAAATACTTTAACATTGTTTAAAGTACATTGTTTTTAGTATTTATGCCTAAGCTTGTCTTTTAAGCGTTATGCTGAATGATATCTATATGATTTAGCTTAAATTCAAAAGATTGAATTCAAGTGCCTTTTTACCTTCTAATTATATGGCATATAGATAGGAGGAGTTGAGTTTAACTCCATCATCAATTGATTGTCAACATCAAAAAGGGGGAGATTGTTGAATCTCAGATTTTGATGATAAAATCAATTGGTGAAATATTTGTTCTAATCTATATTGTCAAAGATAAGTGTGCAGGATTAACTACGATGGATCAGAAACATAAAGTGATTTGCCGAGGTCAAGTCCGTCCAGGGTTCAAGAGTTCATCGGAAGTTCGAAGGATCGTCGGAAGTGTTGCCGAAACCAATCAAGATCGAATCAGGGACTTGTCGAAGTTTTCGGAAGTTCATCGCAAAGATCATTGAAGGTTCATGAAACTTTACCGAGAAGGTTTGGAAGCTTGTCGAAGACTCGTTGAGCGTGACATACAAGCCGGGAGCATGTTGGGAACCCGTCGGAAGAAATCGGAGGGAAATATCGGAGGACCACCGAAGTCTCATCGAAAAGCTCACCGAAAAAAGACTTGAAGAAAGTCAGTTTAAATCACTGTTAATTATATTTTAATTTCATAGTTAGCATGTACTTAGGGCAAAGATTTTGAATTAATCTTGCTCTAAATTGGTACGGGCCAACCGGGCCCTTATTAGGCTTTTTGGGCCTTGAATAAGGCCCATTCAAATCTTGAATGAGGCAGAATGCACTGTGCGGTGAACACCGCGGCCGTGTCTTTGGCGGTGCTACCGCCCAGCCTGAAGCGATAATGTCCCAGCGGTAGTACCGCTGCTCTAACTGGCTACTGCTGCGCGGTATTTCCGCGTAGCACCGCAGCACATTCAAATTTGGAGCCCAATTTTGAATCCATTTTGGATCTATAAATACCCCCCCTTTCTCAGCTAAAAGGGTACCCTTTTGAGAGTTAGAATCTTGGTTTTGAGTCTTTAAAAAGTCTTGAAAAGTCTTGTTCTTGCTAAGTGTTCACCTCCTTCTTCTTCTTGAGAAATCTTATAAGAGTGAACTTCTTGTAAAGGGTTATAAAAAGGGGGTATTGGTCCTTCCCCTCCAAAGGATTGCTAATGGAAGTGCGGAGCCTCATCGGGAAGGCTTCAAGAGTGGATGTAGGTCATTTGACCGAACCACTATACATCATTGTGTTCATGAATGTGTGAGTGTTTACATTTCTGAATCATTTCATTACTTAGCTACAAATTGTTTAGTTCCTTGCTGCTTCATTTACTCAAGCAACTTCTTATAAGTTCTCTTTCATCAAATCGAAATCTTCCTACGAACTTGTCTTTATACGAAATCGGCTTCAAAGTTATATTTTTAATCCGCTGCACTAATTCACATCCCCCCCTCTTAGTGCCTTTTCGATCCTAACATAGAGGTTTGGTTTCCTCCTATTTATAGAGGCCCCCTGAAAACCTTAATGGATCTTTTGTCCTATTGGGTATTGGATCTTCATCCAATTACCCAAGCCTCTTAGATTAGTCGATCTCTACCCAATAATCTCATATTAGCAATTATTGGATTTTATCTTAGAATCCAATAATTCAGGGGCTTAATGGATATCCAATAAGATAGGGGGTTCAGTGGATATCTCATATCCGAACCTCTGCTCATCGCAACACCTACCATATATGTGTGACCCTCTAGACCTAATATCGAATTGATCGTGAGTCATACTTGTCAGAACTCCTTCTAACTTAGTGAATTATTATCTCTATAATAATTCACCTAACTCATCGACTACGGACGTACCAAGCCACTACGTCGCGGCCCCCAAACGATATAGGGAAATCTAATCCTTTGGACCTATCTATCCTCAGTTACAATGTATCTATAGTCCCTCATCCATCCAATATCCTAGAGAATCTATACCGGGCATGGTGCTATCAGGCCCATATGATCTCTCCTCGAGTCTTGCTCTTGTCGGATTCTCCCGGAGTACTCTTTCTCTCTCAATTCGAATAACCTTAGCTAAAGATTTGTTTGAGCAAGAACACATGGGATATTCCTCTCATGATACCAAGAGCGGATGATCCTCTATTGACATTCAATAGCACTTGTAAGGTTGGCTACCACTCCAAATAACCGATTGTACTAGATTTGGAACTTTCCAAACCTATAAGTCTTGTATCAAAGAGTGGAGTATTCATACAGCATATCCTTGGTGCCTCAAGTCTCAGGACCAGATACACTATTGGGACTACGGAATCGTTATTTAATGTGAGGTATCAATAACCATCCAACATTCCGTAGGCAGATCAATCAGTGAACTCATTCCCCAATTAGCACTTGTATTGTACCCTTAGTATCCCCACACGAGTAGCTATGAGGCTAGCTACCTCCATCATATGGATGAGTATACAGCATACCAGTGTATCCAGTTATCTCGATGTCCTTCTCGAGTAACCTATGATCAAGATAATTTAGGGTTTGTGTTTAAAGGTGAATCGGTCTTATTATCGTGATCTCATCACGATCCGATTCCTATTGCATAGATCTAAGGACATCACAATATATGTGTTGGGAAATCCTTCAGGAGAGCGACATCACATGCGTAGTGGAAGAATAGAAAACAAAACCCTATATTTTCCATAGAAAGTTTTCGTCGTCGTGCAAAGATCAGTGCATCGAAAATAAATCCGCAAAACTGCACATGTAAAAGAAGATACTTAGGGAGATCGTATATCCCTGAATTCCTATAGATCTATGGGAGAGGATGAAAGAGGTCAAGCATCCTCCTCTCTAGCGGTATCCACAAGGCAGGGATTGCAATAATACACCTCTCTCTCTGGAGAGAGGAGAATAGGAGGTGGACACCAAAAGAAACCCTCAGCCTATAGAGGTTTGGTTCCCTGGTGCCCCAAGTCTCAGGACCAGATACACCAAAAAAATCCTAATGGATTTTTTGTCCTATTGGGTATTGGATCTCCATTCAATTACCCAAGCCTCTTGGATTAGTGGGTCTCTACCCAATAATCTCTTATTAACAATTATTGGATCTCATCTCAGGATCCAATAATTCAGGGGCTTAATGGATATCCAATAAGATATGGGGTTCAGCGGATATCTCATATCCGAACCTTTACTTGTCGCAACACCTGCCATATGTGTATGACCTGTTGAATCTCAGATTTTGATGATGAAACTAATTGATTGTGATTTATTGTCTAACTGTGTTTTGAGTTATGCAGGTCTACTATCGATCAAGATTAGACAGTTGATGTTGGAGGAATTGACGTTGCGTCGGGTGATCACGTCTGGATATTGGATGTCGAGCTAGAGGTTCAATCGATAATCGGTGGAAGGCTTCATATGTCAGGCATCGGGCTTAGAAGAGCGTGTTGTGTCAAGGATATCGGGGTTGCGGAGGTTAACCGCCGATTGGGGAATGGATCGCAAAAGAGGATGATGTGCCAAAGGATTGGATAAAGTACCGACCAATGATGTGCCGGACAATTGAATGTCAATTCGCATTGTAATAATTGTCTAGATCGAAGTAGAATATTTGTTTGTGTGTGTGCAGGATTAACTACGATAGCGATGAAGACATAAAGTGACACAAAGTGCCGAAAGATAAATGTGATGGATGGTTGGGAGTTCAAGAGTTCAACGGAAGTCCGAAGATTCGTTGAGAGTGTTGTCGGAACCGGTCGAGAACGAGTAGGGAGCTTGCCGAAGGATTTTCGGAAGTTCACTGGAAGGTTCGTCGGAAGTTCGCGGAGCTTGCCAAGAAAGATCGGAGCTTGCTAAAGAAGCTCGATGGAACTCACCAAGATCATTAAGAAGTTGGGAGCTTACCGGGAGTTCACAAAATGGTTTCCGAGGTTTTATCGAAAGACTATCAAAAGTTTGTCGAAAGCTCACCGGAAGAATTCTTTGACTTGTCGGACTTTGTAATAGCTTAGAAAATATCTTTAAATTCATAGTTAGCATGTAATTTGGTTTAGGATTAGGTGTTAATCCTATAAAGTAAGTTAGGGCCCATTTGGGGCTGTTTTGGACCGGTTTGGGCCAAATTTTTGGCCCAAACTAGTAGGCTAATAGGCCATGCGGTAGTATTGCCAGCCTGGGGTGGTAGTATCGCCCAGCTGTAGTGTGCAGAGGTAATAGTACCGCCTGGCATAGGTGGTAGTACCGCTTGTGCAATGTCAGTCTGACGATTGATAGGCGGTAGCACTGCCCCTAACAGGCGATAGCACCGCCAGCACTGGGAACTCCAATTTGATTTCAAATTTGGAGCCCAAATTTGAATCCACTTTGGATCTATAAATACCCCCCCTTTCTCAGCTGAAAGGGGGACCCCTTAGAGAGTTAGAAATTAAGTAAAAGGCTTGGGAAAGTCTAGTTTTCAATAGCTTGTGTTCACCTCCTTCTTTCTCTTTGAAAAATCTGTAAGAGTGTGAACTTCTTGTAAAAGGATTGTAAGAGGGGTGTTTGGTCCTTCCCCTTCAAAAGGATTTGCTAGTAGAAGTTGGAAGCCTCATCGGAGAAGGCTTCAGAAGTGAATGTAGGTCGGATGACCGAACCACTATAAATCAGTTTACATTTACTTTCTCATAACTTACTTTGCTGCAAACCATCTTCATTTGCTGCCTTATTTACTCAACTTCATCTTCATCTTCTTACGTATGCTTTAAAGTTAAAATGCAATCTTTCCGGGTTCAAACGAAACGTTGCATTCATTCATACGAAGTTTCTGAACTTGTTTTAATCGCTGAAAAATCTATCGTTCTTTACTGCTGCACTAATTCCCCCCTCTTAGTGTTGCTCAATCTCTAACAATTGGTATCAGAGCCATGATCTTTCTTTTTTAGATTTACACCCATTAGAAATGGCTCTAAATGGTTTTTAAGAGGGCTATTCGGTTTTTCGTCCACCGTTCTTGAACGGTTCAGACTACACATATTGGAAAACTCGAATGAGAGTTTTCTTGATTTCTCTCGATTTAAACTTATAGAACATCATTGAAAATGGATTTCAACTTTCCTCTAAACTGATGAATAAATGGTCGAATTTGGAGAAAAGATCGTTTTCTTTAAATGCAAAGGCTATGGATGTCTTATTTTGTGCTTTAGACAAAAATGAGTTCAACCGGATTTCTACGTACGAAACAATTTTTGACATTTGACAAACTCTTGAAATCACGCACGAAGGAATGAGTAGAGTCAAAGACTCGAAAGTTAATATTTTGATACATGATTTTGAGGTTTTTCGAATGGCACCAAGTGAGACTATCGATGACATGTTCTCCTGGTTCTCGAATGTCATCAATAGTCTAAAAGCTCTTGGTAAATGTTTTTTGGATTTTGAACTCATAAGCAAGATTTTAAGATCCCTTTCAAAAAGGTGAGATCCAAAAGTAACCGCAATACAAGAGACTAAAAATTTAAATAATTTTTCATTAGAAGAACTAATCGGGTCATTAATGACCTATGAAATGAGTTTCTTGGAACATGATGAACATATGAACCACCTTCTAAAGAACAAGAAGGATTTAGAACATTGGACAAATAAATGCCACTTGAGTGATGACTCAAGTGATGAGGACAATGAAGAGGACATTGAACTTTTAATGAATCTTAATAAGTTTATTAAACTAAAATCTAGAATGAACAATGAACTTGAATGGAGGAAGAAGTCAAAGATGAAGAAGAAGTGCAAAGAAGAATCAAATGATGAAACGGTGAATTAGGCTTTGACGATTTTCGACAATGAGGTAAGTAACTTAACTTCCTTGAATTATTTTAAAATTACATGATCCTTTCCATGAATGCTTAACTTAGTTAGTAGGAATTTTTTTTTACTTTTCTTGTGTTTTTGGAAATTTAAAAAAAATTATTTTAAAATTATACTATGCTTTTCTTTCTAGTATTTTTGAAAAGTAAAAATTATGAATGATACTTGCATGATTTATGATATTGCCTAGAATTAATCCATGCATGTGTATCTTGATGTTTTATATTTCGTTTCTAAACATGATGCTTGATCTTTAAATTTTTGTATCATGCTTAATGAGGAATTGAAACGATGAAGATTAAAATCCTACATTTTAGTATAATGTATATTCGGATTTAATGGTTTTCATGACAAAATTATTTTTCACATTTATAAAATGATGCATGATTTTAGCAAAAATTTGAGCATTGATCATCTTGTTATTATAAATGAAAGAAAGAATTAAAATGATTTTAATGATGCATTATGAAAACATGCTTAATGATTGTTTCATACTTGATGAATTGAAATCTTATATTTTGAAATAATATATTCATAATGAATCTATGAATCTTGATGATTTTCATATCACTTTTTAGCTTTAAATTTGATACATATCTATCATGCAAAATGTTTTTGGGCATGCTTATGTGAAATCTTGCTTGATAATGAAAATGCTCCATACGTATGATCATGATAAATTCATGAATCTTGATTATTTTACATTGCTTTTGATTTCAAACAAGATGCATGATTTTTTACACAAAAAATTAATAGCATGTTTCAAGATAATGCTTGCACAATAAATATGATTAAAAGATAGAAGCAAGCATATTGATGATTTCATTTTTTACATGAAAATTTGAACATGCATATATATAAGATCAACCACATAAAATAAAATACAAAAGTTAAAAACATTTTAATCATGATGTTTTATTTTTGATGTGTTTGGTCTTAACGATCTTTACGACAAAACTTACGTCTTGCTTTGAAAAGTTGATACATGCTCATATGTAATTAATTTATGTTGCTCTTATTAAAATTTTCGAATGAAAGATTTTGATGCATTTGATCTTAATGGGCTTAATGACAAACTTGTATTTTGAATTAATACAATGATGACTTTCATATAAATATTTGAACATACCTTATGAAATCATCATTGATAATGATGAAATGAAAGTTTGTTGTCATGCTTAATGATTTTATAATATCATGAGAATTTAAAGGTGTTATATCTTGATGACAAACTCATGTTTGGTTTTAAACATTTGATACTCATCTTTTGAAACATGAGTACATTTATACGAAATAAACAACTCAAAATGAAACATATTATGATGATAAATTAAATCTCATGTCTTGGAATGATATGTTATATTTTTGCCTTGACAATTTTTATGATTAAGTTTGACCTTCGATTTTGATGAATCCATGTGAATCTTTTGAGTCAATCTTTTAGAAAATATCACATACTTAATGTGATTTGACTTAATGATCATTATGACGAAATTTGTCTTTCCATCTTGAATGTTGACATTTTGTTTTAAGACAAATGCATGCTTATAAGAAGCAAATCATATGAACAGAAATTTATAAGAATGAAATACAATCCTCTAACTTTTCGATTCTTCAATAAATCTATGTTTGTCATGTATGAATTTATTGAATGTGATTTTTTAGGATGATTTCAGATTTGAAAAATGCTTGATTCATATTTATGACATATTATGCATTTTAAATTATCTCCCTTAATTCATTTTGTTCTCCTATAATTCCTTTTTACTTACTAAAAGGGAGAACCTTCCAAATGAATCATACTTGATAATTTGTGTCATGAGATTTAGCCTTTATGGCTTGAATATTTATACTTATTTTTACTCGACATAAAAAGGACAAAGGTATGTTCATATGAAATCAATGTAAATCACTAAAAGAGAAATGTATGTTTCTTGAACATCTTTCTATCTCTAAAGTTTTTTATTTTTCATAAAAGACAAGTGATGAATTCATTATGATATTTTGTGATTCACTTGAATTATGAATGAGATTTTGATAAAGTGTTATATTTTCAATCTAATCAAAGATTAATGAATTCATTTATATGAATCTCTTGATCTCTTGAAATCATGACTTTGAATTCTTGATTTGAGATATCTTTGTGGATCAAAATACTTTCCTCTATGACTGCTTCCTTTTTCATTTACCAAATAGGAAAACAATTCAAGTCTTAATATATTGATATTTGATACTTGAAATTTCTCATGAAATGTGATTTTAATGAGAATTCCTATGCATAAATCAAGTTTCCCTTTGTGCTATTAATTCTCAAATTAATCATGTTCTTCTTGAGCCTTAATATTATATCCTAGAAGTGACGTGATTTCTTCGCCTTGTGTGGCAAATTGAATATTTGATATAAATTAATTTTTTTTATGATGAATCATGAATCATGACTTAATCTATGATTTTGATACATTTTTATCATGATCCTTGATTATATAATCCTTTTACACTATTAAAAGGATTTATCAAATGAATCATGCCCTTAAATTTTTCTTGATATCATGACATGATTTCTTTATATGGCTTGTATAATGATTAAAATTTTTAGCCATTGGTTCCTCCCTTCTTTTTTATAATGATAAAGGGGGAGTTAAATTGCTAGCTTGTGCATCAAGAGAGAAAAATTTGCTAGCTTGAACATTGAGAAGCAAAAAATTGCTATCTCAAGAGAGACAAAAATCTTGCTCAATTTTACTTTTTCAACAAAATTGCTTGCACTTTTGTTACAAATTATTGTTGAATCTCATGTAAGATTGTTTGAAGTATTTGATCCCCCCTTTCTTTTTGATACTAACAACGGGGGAGAAAGTTTTTGCTAGGTTGCACACCGAAATGAAAAATTGCTAACTTAGCATATCACATAGAAATCAAAGGATGCAAATATTGCTATCTTGCCTATCTCAAGAAGAGAAAATGCAAAACTTAAAAATTTGCATTTCTACACTTGCCATGCTTCTATGCTTGTATGTTGTAATTTTTGCTTACATATTTAAAGTGATGAAATGCTTACACAAATTGATTGCATATTGCAAAGGAAACAAAGAAGATGCAAACTTGCACATCTCAAGAAGCAAGTGAAAAATTATCATTACCCATCCTTCAATTAAAACTTGCTATAATTGGATGGTATGATTGAGTATTGCAAAGCTATGCTTAAATATGGTATGATATGATTAATAGCTAGTGTATTGTCAAATTTGCATATCCTTGAAAAATAGCTATGATGTTATTTCTCCTTTTTGTTTATGACATAGGGGGAGAAGTAGATTGATGACTTCATGCATTGATTGAATATTTTATATGATGGTTTGATAATTCTCATATTCTGTGATGAATGTTGCTTAGATTTGGGATAATCCAAGTGTTTCTATCAATGGCATATTGATAGGGGGAGTTTGGTTAAACTCCAAGGAGTTATGGTTAACTTCATTAGTCATCAATTAGTTGTCATCATAAAAAAGGAGGAGATTATTGAATCTTGGATTTTGATGATGAAACTAATTGATTATGATTTGTGATCTAACTAAGATATGAGTTACGCAGGTCTACTATCGATCAAGATTAGACAGTTGATGCTAAAGGAATTGACATTACACCAAGTGATCACATTTGGATATTAGATGTCGAGCCGGAGGTTCGATCGATAATCGGTGGAAGCCTTTGTACGTCGGGCATCGAGCCTAGAAGAGCGTATTGCACCAAGGATATCGAGGTTGCGAAGGACAACCGCCGATTGGGCAATGGATCGTAAAAGAGGACAATGTGCTGAAGGATCGGACGAAGCGCCGACCAATGACGTGCCGAGCAACTGAATGTCAATTCGCATTGTAATAATTATCTAGATCGAAGTAGAATATTTGTTTGTGTGTGTGTAGGATTAACTACGATAGCGATGAAGACGTAAAGTGAAACAAAGTGCCGGAAGACAAGTGTGATGGATGGTTGGGAGTTCAAGAGTTCGACGGAAGTTTGAAGATTCGTTGGGAGTGTTGTCAGAACCGACCGAGAACGAGTAGGGAGCTTGCCGAAGAGTTTTCAGAAGTTCGTTGGAAGGTTCGTCAAAAGTTCACAGAGCTGGCTAAGAAAGATCGAAGCTTGCCAAAGAAGCTTGGTGGACTCACCAAGATCATTGTGAAGTCCGGGAGCTTGCCGGGAGTCCGCGGAATGGTTTCCGAGGGTTCGTCGGAAGACCGTCAGAAGTTTGTCGAAAGCTCACTAGAAGAAGTCTTTGACTTGTTGGACTTCATAATAGCTTAGAAAATATCTTTAAATTCATAGTTAGCATGTAATTTGGTCTAGGATTAGATGTTAATCCTATAAACCAAGTTAGGGCCCATTTGGGGCTATTTTGGATCGGTTTAGGCCAAATTTTCGGCCCAAACCAATAGGTAGAATAGGCCAGGCGGTAGTATCGCTAGCCTGGGGCGGTAGTACCACCTAACTGCAGTGCGTAGAGGTGGTAGTACCACTTGGCACAGGCGGTAGCACCGCCTGTGCAATGTCAGTCTGACGACTGACAAGCGGTAACACCGCCCCTAACAGGCAATAGCACCGCCAGCACCGGAAACTCTAATTTGATTTCAAATTTAGAGCCCAAATTTGAATCCACTTTGGATCTATAAATACCCCTCCTTTCTCAGCTGAAAGGGGAACCTCTTAGAGAGTTAGAAATTGAGTAAAAGGCTTAGGAAAATCTAGTTTTCAATAGCTTGTGTTCACCTCCTTCTTTCTCTTTGAAAAATCTATAAGAGTGTGAACTTTTTGTGAAAGGGTTGTAAGAGAGGTGTTTGGTCCTTCCCCTTCAAAAGAATTTGTTAGTGGAAGTTAAGAGCCTTATTGGAGAAGGCTTCGAAAGTAGATATAGGTCGGATGACCGAACCACTATAAATTGGATTGCATTTACTTTCTCGCAACTTACTTTGCTTCAAACTATCTTCATTTGCTACCTTATTTACTCAACTTCATCTTCATCTTCTTTCGTATGCTTTAAAGTTAAAATGCAATCTTTCTGGGTTAAAACAAAACATTACATTCATTCATACGAAGTTTATGAACTTGTTTTAATCGCTGAAAAATCTATCATTCTTTACCGCTGCACTAATTCATCACCCCCCCCCCCCCCCGCCTCCCTCTCTCTTAGTATCGCTTGCTCCATAACACGACCCTCTAGGCCCAATATTGAGTTGGCTATGAGTCATACTAGTCAAAACTCCTTCTGACTTAGTGAATTATTATCTCTATAATAATTCACTAAACTCATCAACTATGGACATACCAAGCCACTACGCCGCAGCCCCCAGACGATACAAGGGAATCCAATCCTTTGGACATATCTGTCCTTAGTTACCATGTATCTATAGTCCCTCATCTATCCAATATCCCAGAGACCCTATACCGAGCATGGTATTGTCAGGCCCATACGGTCTCTCCTCGAGTCTTGCTCTTGTTGGATTCTCTCAGAGAACTCTTTCTCTCTCAATCTGAATAACGTTAGCCAAGGATTTGTTCAAGCAAGAACACATGGAATATTCCTCTCATGATACCAAGAGCGGATGATCCTCTATTGACATTCAATAGCCCTCGTAAGGTTGGCTACCACTCCCAATAACTGACTGTACTAGATTTAAAAATTTCCAAACCTATAAGTCCAGTATCAAAAAGTGGAGTACTCATACAGGACATCCTTGGTATCTTAACTCTAAGGACCAGATACACTATATGGACTACAGAATCGTTGTTTGATGTGAGGCATCAATAACTATCCAATATTCCATAGGCAGATTAATTAGTGAACTCATTCCCCAATGAGCACTTGTACTGTACCCTTAGTGTCCCCACACGAGTAGCTATGAGACCAGCTACCTCCATCATATGGATGGATATATAGCACACTAGTCTATCCAGTTATCTCGATGTCCTTCTCGAGTAACCTATGACCAGGATAATTTAGGGTCTGTATTTAAAGGTGAATCGATTTCATTATTATGATCTCATCACGATCCGATTCTCATTGCAGAGATTTAAGGACATCACAATATATGTGTTAGGAAATCCTTCAGGGGAGCTACATCACAAGTGCATCAGAAGACTAGAAAATAAAACCCTAGATTTCTCGTAGAAAGTTTCCATTATTGTGCAAAGATCGGTGCATAGAAAACAAATCCGTAAAATTGCACGTGTAAAAGAAGATACCTAGGGAGATCATATATCCTTGAATTCTTGTAGATCTGTAGGAGAGGATGAAGGAGGTCAAGCATCCTCTTCTCTAGCGGTATCCACATGGCAGGGATTGCAACGATGCATCTCTCTCTAGGGAGAGGAGAACAGGAGGTGGACACCAAAAGAAACCCTCAGCCTATAGAAGTTTGGTTCCCTCCTATTTATAGAGGCCCCTTAAAAACCCTAATAGATCTTTTGCCCTATTGGGTATTGGATCTCCATCCAATTACCCAAGTCTCTTAGATTAGTGGGTCTCTACCCAATAATCTCTTATTAGTAATTAATGGATCTCATCTTAAGATCCAATAATTTAGGCACTTAATGAATATCCAATAAGATAAGGGGTTCAGCAGATATCTCATATCTGAACCTCTAGTCGTCGCAACACCTACCATATGTGTGTGACCCTCTAGGCCCAATATCAAGCTAGCCATGAGTCATATTTGTCAGAACTCCTTCTGACTTAGTGAATTATTATCTCTATAATAATTCACCCAACTCATCGACTACGGACGTACCAAGTCACTACGCCGCGGCCCCCAGATGATACAGGGGAATCCAATTCTTTGGACGTATTTGTCCTCAGTTACCATGTATCTATAGTCCATCATCCATCCAATATCCTAGAGACCCTATACTAGGCATGGTGCTATCAGGCCCATACGGTCTCTCCTCGAGTCTTGCTCTTGTTGGATTCTCCTAGAGAACTCTTTTTCTCTTAATCTGAATAACCTTAGCTAAGGATTTGTTCGAGCAAGAATACATGGGATATTCCTCTCATGATACCGAGAGTGGATGATCCTCTATTAACACTCAATAGCTACCACTCCCAATAACTAGCTGTACTAGATCTGGAACTTTCCAAACCTATAAGTCCGATATCAAAGAGTGGAGTACTCATACAGGACATCCTTGGTATCTCAAGTCTAAGGACCAGATACACTAATGGGATTACGGAATCGCTGTCTGACATGAGATATCAATAACCATCCAGCATTCTATAGGCGGATCAATCAGTAAACTCATTCCCCAATGAGTACTTGCATTGTCCTCTTAGTGTCCCCACATGAGTAGTTATGAGACCAGCTACCTCCATCATATAGATGGGTATACAGCACACCAGTCTATCCGGTTATCTCGATGTCCTTCTCTAATAACCTATAACCAGGATAATTCAGGGTCTGTGTTTAAAGGTGAATCGGTCTCATTATCGTGATCTCATCATGATTCGATTCTTATTATATAGATCCAAGGACATCACAATATATGCAACATGTAAGATAAAGTGATAAAATGCCTAATAATAAGTAAAGAGAAAAAGTGCATATCAAGTCACAAGTGTCATCACTCATGTGATTGGCTTGCAGGGCACATATGACTAGCAATCTCCCAATTAACCTAAAGCCAATCACCAATATGTCTGATCCCCATCAGACCTCTATAATGCTCAAAGACAATCTGAGTTAATGGCTTTATCAGTGGATCTGCAATGTTATCTTCGGATGGAACTCTCTCCATTGCTACATCTTTTAAGGCCATGATCTCTCTAATAAGTTGGAACCTCCTCAGAATACTTCTTATGAGACCCGAGTTCCCTTATTTGAGTAATCGTCCCATATTTGTTGCAATATAAAGGAATCAGCTCTTCGCTGCTCGGGATGACTTCTAGATCTATGATGAACTTTGTCATCTAGACTCCCTCATTTGCTGCCTTTGCCGCAGCAATGTATTCCGCCTCTATGGTCGAGTCAACAGTAGTGTCTTGCTTGGAACTCTTTCAGCATATTGCCCCTCCATTCAGGGTGAACACATACCCTAAATTAGATTTGCTATCATTGACATCGGACTGGAAGCTCGAGTCTATGTAGCCCTCAACCCTGAGGCTACTACCTCCATATACCAGTAAAAGATCCTTAGTCCTTCTCAAGTACTTAAGGATACTTTTTACTGCTTTCCTGTGCTCCAAGCCTGAATCTACCTGATATCTACTCGTGACACTCAGAGCATGCGCTATATCAGATCTAGTACATAGCATAGCATACATGATAGATCCTATCATTGTTGCATATGGTATCATATCCATGTGTGCCCTTTCTTTAGGAGTCTTCGGAAATATACTCCTAGAAAGTGATATTCTATATCTCATTGGTATGAGACCTCTCTTAGAATTTTCCATGCTAAACCTTTTGACAATGGTGTCTATGTACCTTGACTAGAACAAGCCAAGCATCCTCTTGGATCTATCTCTATAGATTCGTATCCCCAATATACATGATGCTTCCCTAAGTCCTTTATGGAGAAGTGCCCAGATAACCAAGTCTTTACTGTGGAGAGCATTCCTACATCATTCCTAATGATCAGGATATCATCCACATATAATACCAAAAAGGTGATAGTGTGTTAGAACCCTCCGCGGATTCTAAGCTTGGGGTTGATCTCTATAGGGGATCGGCTTCCTTGGAACTCTATAGGGGTTCCTTTCTCCAAGTTGCTGCACAAAGGCTGCTAAAGGATTGATCTATTCATTATTTTTAAGAGGATGAATACATGGCTATTTATAGGGCTCTAAGCCCCAACTCCTAATAGGACTCTTACTCAAGACTCCTACTTCTAACCAACCTCTAATTAGGACTCCTTCTTTAGTAGGATTCCTAATTCTAATAGGACTTTTTACCTAATAGGACTTCTACTTCTAATAGGACTCTTTTCCTAATAGGACTCCTACTTCTAATAGGACTTTTTACCTAATAGGACTTCTACTTCTAATAGAACTCTTTTCATAGTAGGACTCCTACTTCTAATAGGACTCTTTTCCTAATAGGATTTCTACTTCTAATAGGATTCTTTTCCTAAGAAGTAACCTAACCCTAACCTAGTCGGCCTCTTCACCTCTTTAATAAAGGTCAGCTAGATAGGATTTACATGAATGCCCTTATCAATGAAACTAAATTAGGACTCTCATAGCTAGAGTCCTAACAGACCCGCTCTCTTCAAATCAGCCTTGTCCTCGAGGCTGACGTTTCATGAATTCTGGGAATTTGATCTTCAAGTCATCGTAGTTCTCCCAAGTGGCATCTTCTGCTGGTAGGTTTACCCATTGTATTAACACTTCAGTAGCAGGTCATCGTCGTCGAGTTACAATTCGTCGATCAATAATGGCACTTGGTTGGGTCTGGAGCTCTCCTTGGGTAGTTATATTTGGTAGATGGCTTTGGGCTGTCTCGTGTTGTCCCAACTTGAGCTTCAAACATGATACATGGAAGACTGGATGGATTCGGGAGTTGGCGGGTAAGTCCAATATGTATGCTACTGCTCCGATGCACTCCAAAATCTGGTAGGGTCCATAGAACCGAGATGAAAGCTTCATAGATGCTCTGGTTTGGATTAATGTTTGCTTGTATGGCTGGAGCCGTAGGAAGACCCAATCTCCTATTGAAAATTCTCTTTCGCCTCTGTGTTGATCATATTGCTATTTCATCCTTGCTTGTGCTACAATGAGATTATCTTTTAGCAACTTCAGCATTTTGTCTCTATCTTGTAGTTCCATGTCTACTTGTTCTACTTTAGAGGTGCCCAACACATATTTTGGAATTACAGGGGGGGTCGGCCATACATGGCCTCATAGGGAGTACATTTTGTGGAGGAATGATAAGTTGTATTATACCACCACTCGGCCCAGGGAAGCCACTTTGTCCATTCTTTTGGTCGGTCACTGGTGAAGCATCTAAGGTATGTCTCCAAGCACCTATTCACCACTTTAGTTTGGCCGTCGGTTTGTGGGTGATATGCCATACTCATCTTTAATTTAGTGCCTTGCATCTGGAATAACTCTGTCTAAAATTTGCTCGTGAAGACCCTATCACGATCACTTACAATAGATCTCGGCATCCCATATAATTTTACAATATTCTCCATAAAGGTTCGAGCAATACTAGAAGCAGTGTAGAGATTACGGATGGCACAAAAGTGAGCATACTTTGTAAGGCAATCAACCACGACAAAAATTGTACCTTTTTCTTGTGATGAGGGAAACCCTTCAATGAAATCCATTGATATATCAGTCCATATTGATTCTGGGATGGGTAGAGGTTGTAACTTTCCGGGACTTGCCACTGTCTCACCTTTGTGTCGTTGACATATATCACATTGTGCTACAAATTCAGCAATAATATTTTTTATCCCTATCCAATAAAAATTTTGCTTAATTCTTTTATAGGTTCTAAGGAACCCGGAGTGCCCGCCAGTGTGGAATGCATCTCTTGAAGGATGGTCTTTATGCAAGTAGAATTTGGCACAAGCACAATGCGTCCTTTATATCGCAGGTCCTTTGAGTCCCAACTATAATGAGCCATAGAGCTTGGTGCTTCCTTTAATTTTTTTATGATTTTACTTGTTTCCGGATTATCTTGCCATTCCCTCCTAATATCCTCAAGGAAGTCGCTGGTCGGAAGTAAAATAGCCAAAAATTCAGCTTGCTCGGGTAGCCGTGAAAGCGCATCTGCAACAACATTATCTTTCCCTTTTTTGTAAGTTATTTCATAATCATATCCAAGAAGCTTTGTTACCCATTTTTACTACTTAAGTTGTACCAAAAAGCCGCTGCATGCTTTGTGCACAACTTTCTCCATTCGTTGTGTGCAAATTGTCATTACGTCGCCCACGCTTCCGTCTGATCACTTTTCCCCTTGTAAAATTTCATAATTAATTTCAAAAAATTCCATGAAACATCACCTAATGTTGTCAACTATTCAATGCTAAGCACGGCCTCATAATCATCGAGAGAGAGGAGGAAAAAATCTGCAATTATCTCTTGGTCCTGCAGCAACAATTTCACCCGTGGGCACTTACGATCACACTTCAAAATTCGTCCATCTGTAACTTTAACATCGAACCTGCTGTAATTCTCAATAGGTAAGGCCATCGGACAGCAACCTTGCTATTCATAAAATTATTAGTGCTCCCGGTGTCAATAAGAACGGTGATTGGTTGTTGCTTCAAAAATCCTCCCACTTTCATTGTTTGCGGGTTCGCATAACCGGCAAGGGCATGCATCGTAATATCAATTGGCTGCTGTTCTTCATCCATGACCTCTTCCTCATGCTCCTAGACCTCCTCCTCCCTGTCTTCAAGAGGTTCAATCAATAGGAGGCGGCCCCTTTTGCAGCGATGATCGTGGTTCCATGGCTCATCGCAATGCCAACAAAGACCCTTTGCTGATCGATCACGTAGTTCTTCTCTTGTCAATTTTTTGGGCAGCGAAGGATGGTTGGAAGCAGAAGGGGGTTTATATGTTGAGGTTCTAGGAGTGGTTCTCATCCTTCGAGAATCTTGGTTGAGTCGTTCTTCTTGTATTCGGGTAAAAGAAATCACGACCATCACGACGGGTCATGGGTGCCTTAACTTCCCCTTTTATCTCTGGCTTGAGTCCTTCGATAAATGTTCCTAACAATTGATGGTTAGTCCAATCACGAGCAAGGTAAGATAGCTTCTCAAACCTGGTTTGGTACTCTTGAATCGTAGAGGTTTGTCGAATCTTTACGAGTTGGTCGTCGATATTTTCATACTCCGTAAGTCCGAAACGGTTCAGTAGTGCATTCTTAAATTGATTCCATGTCGGAGCCCCATGATTATATTCCAGCCAATTGTACCATTGAATAGCATCTCCTTCAAGGTAGATGACAGCAATCTCCACCATAGCATTATCCGACGTTCGGTAGTAGCGAAAGTAACGTTCTGCGCGCGAAATCCACCCCGCTAGGTCTCCTTCTTCTCATCGTGGGAAGTCCACCCTCATGTGTGGTTGAAGCACGTCCGAGGGCTATCCCTCCTTCTCTAGGGTCCTTTCTAAATTCTCTCCTTACTGCAGTTTGGTTGGACTCGATGGTTGTCCAATTCTGAATTCTGCAAACAAAGCGCACAATTTGTCTTCCAAGCGCGATTCAAGCCGTGATTCAATCCGAGATTCCCATGCTTCAAATTTGGCATCAATTGGATCTTGGAAAGCCATAGCATATGTCTGTAGATCAGAGATGCCCTTGTCTTTTTTCTGTTGACGGGTTAATGGCATGGGGTGGTGGAAGGTTCGGACAATAGATCGGTGATTGAAGGGTTCAGCTATAATGGTTTACTGTTTTGGGCTGTGGTTTTTGATGCTGTTAGGGTTATGAAACTAGGTTATGATGGCTATATCTTGAGGCTAGAGGTGTCCTAAAGACGTCTTAGTTTGTGGCAGCAAGGTGGCTAGGGTTTGGTAGGTTACGGAGAAGAAAAAAGGACCAAGGTGCAATACCAGATTTTTCGTCGAAAAATTTCCAGTAGTAAAGATGTAATTTTTTCAGAAATTTTCAAAAGAGATTCAAGTAAAACTCAAAGGGGATCTACTGATAAGGAAGAGGTAATACTGTAAAAAATTTTATAGGAAGAAACGACAACAAGAGGTTTGGCAAAATTGAGAATCACGGAGAGGTATTATAGCAGATTTTTACGTCTAAAGTGCAGCAGATTGGACGTAAAAGATAAGTAATTTTTATTGAGAATTTTTTGACAAAAATAAAGGGAAAACCACTGTTAGGAAGTGTCAAAGCCTCCATAAAAATTCCATAGAGAATTGGATAGAAAAAATATAGTAGCAAGATCAAAAAGGCAGTGTTATGCGGCTGAAATTCTGCAGTGCGACTTTCGTTGTAGAGATGAAAACTTTGCGACGAAAAGTTTATGCAGCAATTATAGGAACGAATTTTTTTGGATTTTTTGAATAAGGATAACTAAATTGCAGCAGCAGTAGGGTAGATAACCAGAACCTGTTGCAATTCACGGGAAGATCAAAGGATGATCTACGGTGGTGGAGATGACGGCGGAATTCAGCGATGAACTTCTAAGCAATTGTGGGAATTGCTTTGCGCGGTTGTGGAGGGCTGGTGGATGGCTGTGGAAGGGCAGTGAGACGCCAAGAACGCTGTTCTGATACCAAGTGTTAGAATCCTCCACGGATTCTAAGCTTGGGGTTGATCTCTATAGGGGATCGGCCTCCTTGGAACTCTATAGGGGTTCCTTCCTCCAAGTTGCTGCACAAAGGCTGCTAAAGGATTGATCTATTTATTATTTTTAAGAGGATGAATACATGGCTATTTACAGGGCTTCTAAGCCCCAACTCCTAATAGGACTCTTACTCAGAACTCCTACTTCTAACCAACCTCTAATTAGGACTCCTTCTTTAGTAGGATTCCTAATTCTAATAGGACTTTTTACCTAATAGGACTTCTACTTCTAATAGGACTCTTTTCCTAATAGGACTCCTACTTCTAATAAGACTTTTTACTTAATAGGACTTCTACTTCTAATAGGACTCTTTTCCTAGTAGGACTCCTACTTCTAATAGGACTCTTTTCCTAATAGGATTCCTACTTCTAATATGACTCTTTTCCTAAGAAGTAACCTAACCCTAACCTAGCCGGCCTCTTCACCTCTTTAATAAGGGTCGGCTAGATAGGATTTACATGAATGCCCTTATCAATGAAACTAAATTAGGACTCTCATAGCTAGAGTCCTAACATAGTGCTCCCACTTACTTTCCTGTACACACAAGGCTCATCTTCGTTCTTAACGAAGTTATAAGATCTGATCGCATCATCAAATCTTATGTTTCAACTTTGAAAAGCTTTCTTCAATCCATAAATGGACCTAAGTAATCTACACATCTTATTTGGGTTATCCCTGGACATGAATCCCTCATGTTGTATCATATACACCTTTTCCTTGAGTTTACCATTGAGGAATGCGATTTTCACGTCCATCTGCCAGATCTCATAATCATAGTGTGCTGCAATAGTCAATAGAATTCGAATGGATTTTAGCATGACTATAGGTGAGAAAGTTTCATCATAGTCAATACCTTGCTTTTGACGATACCCTTTAGCCACTACCCTTGCTTTATATATCTCTACCTTTCCATCTACTCCAATCTTCTTTTTGAAGATTCACTTGTAGCCAATGGGTATAATACCCTCGGTTGCATTAACTAGGTTCCAAATCTTGTTGGAGTATGTGGAATCCATTTCTAAATTCATGGCTGCTTGCCATTTCCCGGAGTCTATGCTCATAATAGCCTCCTCGTAGGTCTGAGGATCAATATCCTTAACATCATCTTTTCTGATATATCCCACATATCTCTCAGGAGGATGGGATACTTTATCGGACCTATGTAAAGTTGGAACTTGTGTGCTAGGTATCTGAACAAAGTCTGGCTGTGGAATGGTGGTTGAGCTAGGTTCTCCAACCTCACTCAATTCTATCATGCTCCCACTATTTCTACCAAGAATGTGTTCCTTCTCAAGGAACAGTGCTCTCTTAGCTATAAAGACCTTTTGGTCCTTAGGGTGATAGAAATAATATCCACAAGTTTCCTTGGGATATCCCACGAACTTGCATCGTTCCATTCTGGATTCCAACTTGTCAGGGTTGTGTCTCTTAATGTGGGCAGGGCAACCCTAAATCTTAACAATCTTATGATCAGGTATCTTTCTATTCCATATCTCATATGGAGTAGACATCATTGACTTAGTTGGAATTCTGTTCAGAAGGTAAGCTGTGGTCTCTAGGGCACATCCCCAGAATGAGATGGGTAGATCGACGAAACACATCATGAAACGTACTATGTCTAATAGTATGCGATTCCTCCTTTCTGATACACCATTAAGCTGTGGTGTATAAGGAGGTATCCATTAGGATAAGATCCCATAACCTTTGAGGAACTGGGTGAACTCTGTACTCAAGTACTCACCTCCTTGATCTGATCGAAGGGTTTTAATACTCTTTCTTGTTTGGTTCTCCACTTCATTTTTATGTTCCTTGAATTTCTCAAAAGCTTCAGACTTGTACTTCATCAAGTACACATGTCCGTATCTTGAGAAATCATCAGTGAAAGTAATGAAGTAGGAGTAACTACCTATGGCATGAGTCGACATGGGACCGCATACATCACTATGTATGAGTTCTAGGAACTCAGTGGATCTCTCTCCAATTCCACTAAATAGAGAGTTGGTCATCTTTCCCCGAAGGCAAGGTTCACATGTTGCATATGACTCATAGTCAAATGGATCTAGATATCCATCTTTTAGCAATTTTTGAATCTTTCCCTCGTGGATGTGACCTAACCTACAATGCCAAAGATATATATTGTTCACCTTTTCTCTTTTCCTTTTAAACTCACTTACACTCATGATATGTGGAGCTGTATCTAGCATAAATAAATCATTATGCAATGTTCATCTCGTGATGATCCGATCATCTAATATTATTGAACAACTATTGTTCTTAAAAACTAATTTATATCCAATAACTGTCAAACACGAAATGGAAATAATGTTTTTGATAATAGAAGGAACATAATAGCATACATCTAATACAATAATAGCTCCATCAGGCAGATGTAAGGTGACCTTGCCAACAGCCACTATAGAAACCTTTGCTCCATTACCCATCTTAAAGTCTATCCTCTATTCAATCTCCTAGGTCTTGCCAGAACCTGCAACGAATTGCAAATATGATAAGTACTCCCGGTATCCAATACCCATGTGTTATCAAAAGATTCTAACAAATAGAGACTGATCATGAATGTACCTGAAGCTTCTGCAAGCTTCTATTTCGCCCTCTCTATAAGGTACTCTTTGCAATTCCTCTTCCAGTTTCTAGTGCCCATCTTTGTCGTAGTGGAAGCACTAGCCTTTATCTTTTGTTGGGTCTTTCTTAGCAACCTTTGCCTTGCCCATTTTGCCCTTGCCCTTACCCTTCTTAAAGGCCTTCTCAACCTTCCTTTTTCTTTCTGGTCTCACCAGCATAGAGAACTGGCTTCTCTTTCTTGATGGTGCTCTCTACTTCTCTCAATATATTAAGGAACTTTGGGAGGGTCACCTCAAGTTTGTTCATATTAAAATTCATTATGAACTGAGAAAAGGAATCTGGTAGGGACTGAAGCACAAGATCCACACACAAGTTATCCTCTAGGACCATTCCTAGACCTATGAGTTTCTTGATCAACTCAATCATCTTAAGGACATGGTTCTGAACCGATGTCCGTTTAGTCATCTTGGCATGGAAAAGACTCTTTGATATCTCATATCGTTGAGTTCTTCCTTGTTCCTTAAATAGTTTACGGAGATGTAGGAGTATAGAATTAGCATCTATATTTTCATGCTATCTCTGTAACTCAGTAGTCATAGAGGCCAACATATAACACTGAGCAAGATTGGAATCATCTAAGTACTTCACATAATAAACGATCTTATCCTCGCTTGCCCCTTCGTCGAGCGTAGGGATCACTGTATCAAGGACATACGTGATTTTCTCCACCGTGAGAACGATTCAAAGATTACGAAACCAAACCGTATAATTTGGACCAGTGAGGCGATTGGCATCAAGTATGCCACGCCACGTAAAGGATTTGAAAGCGATATTTTCTGAAATTAAAGATGTAGCAGAAATAAATAATATACAGACTTTACAAAAATTAAACAATTAAGATAAGGACTTCTATCTTAATGTACTCTCACTAATTTTTCGTGAGACACACAACACCCTCCAGTATGTGAATTGGAGAACCCCGACGGATCTCTAGTGGCGATCAGAATTCAATCGGCGTCTTAACATAACCTCGAGGGACTTGACTAATCACGTTAAGCTCGTAAAGGTAGGCAACTCTTGCCAATCACAACTCCTTGTGATTCCCGTCTTGTTCAGCCTTCGAACCACTATGGCCTCGAGGGACTCAACCAACCATGATGTTTAGTTAAGTCATCACCATTGTTACAATATGAGTTTGATTCGATGGTATACTCTCAAGGGACTTAACCAAACATACCATATCCTCAGGTCACTGGTGACATCTCTATGTCATAGATAAGATAGCAAGATGCAATATAGATGAGTCTCGAGGGACTCAACTAACTTAACCTACACCGAGAATCGGTTCCTACCTATAACAATGGAAGGCCACGTGGGTCAATCTAATTGCCTCACATTTACCGACTTAATATTATTAATGGAGAGGATTTTTGATTTGGTCTCCTAACATAATGTGTCACACACATACGCATTTAATATATATATCTACATTGCATGCAAATATATATATATATAATATTACATATCTAGTAGGTGTATATCTAATCACACATTATATAAGCAATCACACCAGATGATCATGGACCACATCCTAATATGATCAGGCCCGAGCTAGTGGGCTCAATCACTCACATCAAGATCTATGTGTACTTCGGTGCATCTCTATACCCTGTGATCATCCATCTCTCTTCATCGGGTCCGTCGACATCTCAACACATCTCCATACGCCGGATCGTCCGTCTCGACCTTGTGAGTCACGCTACCATTGCGCCTCATCATGTAATTATAACATAATTACAGACACGCAAGCCTGACAATAAATGAGAAAAGAATAAAGGCTCGTAGGCCCCAATAATAATAATCACATGTACACACATAACATCATAGGTCCATGATCATTTATCTGCACCATACATCACATGTATATGTTATTTTATAGGACTACTAGACAAAAAATAATAGTTAATTAAATTATTTAATTAACATATTTAATTTTTTAAAATCAAGGACATAAAAGAAAATTTTGAATTCTTAGGGGTATTTCAATAATTCGACCAAAAGGGTATTTTGGTAATTCTATCAAAGGGGATAGAATCTAAAATTTTTAAAATTCTGAGAGGTATTTTGGTAATTCTGTTCCAAGGGGTAAACCCATCTTTTATCATAAAACCCTAACTCCTCACCCCTAGCTGCCTATGTTGTGGCTGCGGTTGCCGCCACCTTACTAGCAGTGGCCCCTGTGCACGGGGAGGGCATCGGGACGGCAGGGACCACCGTCGCTGCCCTACGGGCGCAACGCCTACAGGCGCTGCCCCTTGCGCAGCACCGATGCTCCACGGTGCTATCCCGCGGTGCAACGCTCACAAGCGCTGCCCTACAGATAGCTTGCTTGTGATCAGCAGCCCGCCAGTTGGTGGTTGCTACCTGCGCAGGCAGCAAGGCTACAAGCAGCCTTGGGGCCCTACACGAACACAACAAGGGCAGCAACAGTTGTTGCCCTTCCTAGCTCTTTTATGCCAATGATTTTGGCATCAAAAGTAGATCCAAAACACAACACATGTAGTTTAAGATCCGATCTTCGTACGAACAATCTGGCTCTAATACCATAATTAGGAAATCCTTCAGGGGAGAGACATCACATGCGCAGCGGAAGAATAGAAAACAAAACCTCATATTTCCCATAGAAAGTTTTCATCGTCGTACGAAGATCGGTGCGTCAAAAACAAATTCGCAAAACTACACGTGTAAAAGAAGATACCTAGGGAGATCATATATCCCTGAATTCCTATAGATCTATGGGAGAAGATGAAGGAGCTCAAGCATCCTCCTCTCTAGCGGTATTCACACGGTAGGGATTGCAATAATGCACCTCTCTCTCTCTAGGGAGAGGAGAATAGGAGGTAGGCACTAAAAGAAATCCTCAGCCTATAAAAGTTTGGTTCCCTCCTATTTATAGAGGACCCTAGAAAACCCTAATGGATCTTTTGCCCTATTGGGTATTGGATCTCTATCCAATTACCCAAGCCTCTTGGATTAGTGGGTCTCTACCCAATAATCTCTTATTAGTAATTATTGGATCTTATCTCAGGATTCAATAATTCAGGGGCTTAATGAATATCCAATAAGATAGGGGGTTCAGTAGATATCTCATATCTGAACCTCTACTCGTCGCAACACCTACCATATGTGTGTGACCCTCTAGGCACAATATCAAGCTGGTCATGAGTCATACTTGTCAGAACTCCTTCTGACTTAGTGAATTATTATCTCTATAATAATTCACCCAACTCATCGATTATGGACGTACCAGGCCACTACGCCGCGGCCCCCAAACGATATAGGGGAATCCAATCATTTGGACCTATCTGTCCTCAGTTACCATGTATCTATAGTCCCTCATCCATCCAATATCCTTGAGACCCTATACCGGGCATGGTGCTGTCAAGCCCATATGGTCTCTCCTCGAGTCTTGCTCTTGTAGGATTCTCCCAAGATCCTTTATTGAAATTCAATAGCCCTCATAAGGTTGGCTACCATTCCCAATAACCGGTTGTACTAGATCTAGAACTTTTCAAACCTATAAGTCCGGTATTAAAGAGTGGAGTACTCATACAGGACATCCTTGGTATCTCAAGCCTAATGACCAGATGCATCATTGGGACTACGGAATAACTATTTGACGTAAGGTATCAATAACCATCTAGTATTTCGTAGGCAGATCAATCAGTGAACTCATTCCCAAATGAGCACCTACACTGTACCCTTATTGTCCCCACATGAGTAGCTATGAGACTAGCTACTTCCATCATATGAACGGGTATACAACATACTAGTCTATCCAGTTATCTCGATGTCCTTCTTGAGTAACCTATAACCAGGATAATTCAGGGTCTGTGTTTAAAGGTGAATCGATCTTATTATCGTGATCTCATCACGATCCGATTCCCATTGCATAAATCCAAGGACATCACAATATATGCAGCACGCAAGATAAAGTAATAAAACGCCTAATAATAAGTAAAGAGAAAAAGTACATATCAAGTCACAAGTGCTATCACTCGTGTGATTGGCTTGCAGGGCACATATAACTAGCAATATGCAACATGTAAGATAAATGATAAAATACCTAATAATAAGCAAAGAGAAAAAGTGCATATCAAGTCACAATTGCCATCACTCATGTGATTGACTTGTAGGGTACATATGACTAGTACTTTGAGGGGGAAGGACCAAATACCCCTCTTACAACCAAGTAGTTCATACTCTTACAAATTTTTCAAAGAGAAAAAGAGAGGTGAACACTAGCTATTGAAAACAAGGCTTTGCCAAGGCTTTTGCTCAATTTATAACTCTCAAAAAGGTGCTCTTTCTACTAAGAAAGGAGGGGTATTTATAGACCCAAAGAGGATTCAAATTTGGGCTTCATATTTGAATTTTTTTTTTTAGCTTCCCGGTGTTGGTGGTGCCATCGCTCGTCAATTGTCAAACTGACAGTGTACGGACGGTTCCACTACCCAAGGTAGTGGTGCCACCGCCCATGCTCTCTGGTGCTGGGCGGTGCCACTGCTCAGGCCTTTTCAATAATGCTGAATAGGCCTTGTTTCGGCCCAAATCAACCCAATAAGGGCCTGGTTGGCCCCTACTAGGTTTAAATATGATTATTTTCTAATCTTTTCCCTAATTATATGCTAACTATAAAATTAAAATATAATTCTAAGTGATTTAAATTGACATTCAATAAGTCTTCTTTTGGTGAGCTTTCTGATGATATTCTGGTGGAATTCCGACACTCCTTCGGATTTCTTCTAATGGACTCTCAGCAAGCTCTCGAATTTCATGACAAGTTCAATAAGTCTTTAGCAAGCTTCCGAACCTTCTCGGTGATCTCCGTAAACCTCCAATGATCTTTCCAATGAACTTCTAAAACCTTCGACAAGTCCCAGATTCTATCTCGGTTGGTTCCGGCAACGCTTCCGACAATCCTTCGGACTTCCGGTGAACTCTCAAACTCCCAGCGAACTTGACCTCGGCAAATTACTTTATGTTTTCATTCTCTCGTAGTTAATCTTGCACACTTATCTCGATAATATAGATTAGAATAAATAATTCACCAATTGACTTCATCATCAAAATCTAAGATTCAACAGTACGAGGGTAATTGATCTTTGCCCATTGAAAGAAGATCGATAGTGGAAGTCTATGGCCTTGATAGAGGAAGAATCGGGAGTGGATGTATGTAGGTCACAATGATCAAACTACAATAAATTCAATATGCTCCATTTCTTTGCTGTTTACTTTTAATACAAACTATTTTACTTATTATTGGGAAATTTAAGGGGGGCAATATCTCATAAACAGCAGAAGAACAAAAAATAAAACACTCTAGATTTTTGCAAAAAGTTCATCGTTGTGCGAAGATTGATGTGTCAAAAATAAATCCGTGAATTTGGAAATTATATGTGTAAAAGAAAGTATCTAGGGAGATCGTGCTAGTTATAGGTGCCTTATAAGCCAATCACGTGAGTGATGACACTTGTAACATGCTACGTCAATCTCTTTACTTATGATTATTGACATTTTCTCATATTATCTAGATGTAAATTGTGATGTCATTGAATCTGTGTAATCAGAATCGGATCATAATGAGATCACGATAATGAGACCGATTCACCTTTAAACACAGATTCTAAATAATCCTGAACATAGGTTACTCGAGAGAGATATCAAGATAACCAGACAGACTAGTATACAATATACCCATCATATAATGGGTATGGCTGGTCTCATAGCTACTTTTGTGGGGACACTAAGGATATAGTGCAGGAGCTCATTAGAGAATGAGTTCACTGATTGATCCACTTACAAAATGCTGGATGGTCATTGATACCTCATGTCAGACAGTAATTTTATACTCCCAATAGTGTAGATGGTCCTTAGACTTGAGATATCAAGGAAGTCTAGTATGAGTACTCCACTCTTTGATAATGGACTTTTAGGTTTGGAAGTTTCAGATCTAGTATAGCCGATTATTAGGAGTGGCAACCAACTTTATAAGGGCAATTGAGTGTCAATAGAGGATCATTTGCTCTCGGTATTATGAGAGAAATATTTCATGTGTTCTTGCTCAAGCAAATCCCTAGCTAGGGTTATTCGGATTGAGACAGAAAGAGTTCTCTAGGAGAATCCGATCAGAGCGAGACTTGATTAGAAACCGTATGAGCTTGACAACACCATGCCCAATATATGATCTTTAGGATATTAGATGAATTAGGGATTATAGGTACATGGTAACTGAGGATAAATAAGTCTAAAGGATTAGATTCCCTTGTATCGTTTGGGGACTATGGCGTAGTAGCCTAGTACATTCGTAGTTGATGAGTCGAGTGAATTATTATAGAAATAATTATTGTCACCATTATATATATATATATATATATATATATATATATATATATATATATATGTTACGATGAGTAGAAGTTCGGATATGAGATATCCGTTGGAGCCCCTATCTTATTAGATATCCAATAAGGCCCTATATTATTGGATCCCATGGATGAGATCCAATAAGAACTAGATTATTAGGTAGAGCCCCATTAATCTAAGAGGCTTGGATAATTGGATGTAGATCCAATACCTAATAGGGCAGGATCCATTAAGGTTTATAGGGGACTTCTATAAATAGGAGGGAACCAAAGCTCCTAGATTAGGGGTTCTCTTGGTAGTCATCTCCTGTTCTCCTCTCCTAAGAGAGGAGTATCATTGCAGCCCCTGCCATGTGGATATCGTTAAAGAGAACAATGCCTGACCTCCTTCATCTAGTCCTATAAATCTATAGGGATTCAACGATATACGATCTCCTTAGGTACTATCGTTCTTTTCATATACGCAGTTTTTGGATTCACAGATTTATGTTTTGACACACCAATCTTCGCACAACGACAGAACCTTTTGTAAAAATTTAGGGTATTTTGTTTTTTGTTCTTCCGCTGCACATAAGATGTCGCCCCCTTAGATTTTCTAACAGTGGTATCAGAGCTAGGTTGTTCGTGCAAAGATCAGATTTTAACTGTGTGTATTATGTTTTAATGTCAAAATCGTTGATGCAAAAGTGGAAAAGGGTAGCAACTATTGCTGCCCTTGTGGATGGCAGCCTTGGCTGTAGTCGATGGCCGGTGGCTTACGTGCAGGTAGTAGCTGACGATTGGCGACCTGCATGCAGGTGACGGATGGTTTGCAGGCTGTAGGTAGGTGGTTGCAAGGCCGACAGCCTAGCCTCGTAGGCAGGCAGCACTCGCAGCTTGCAGCCTACCTGTGCGTAGGCACTACGCCTATCAGCAAGGTTACAGAGGCTGGCAGTGCCTACGGAGGTAGCGCCGCCTACCAACACTACCCCAATAAGGCCAGCACTTGCGGGCGAGCTCCCCTTGCGGGCTTTGTGCCCATGAGGGGCAACGTCATCCACAATAGCTAGCCCAACAAGGGGCAGCACTGCCCGCAGTAGCTAGCTTGCCAAGGGGTAGCTCTGCCCGTAGTGGCTAGCCCGCCAAGAGGCAACTTCGCCCGCGACAGCTAGCCCATAAGGGGTAGCGCCTACGTGTGCGGCGGTTGCTCGTAAGGGGCAGCCTTACTGTAGTGGCGGCGTCACCCGCAAGCAAGCCGCCATAGGGGTGCCCACTCGTAAGGGGCAGCACCACCCGCAAAGGGTGGTGCACCCGCTGATAGAATTTTTGAAATTCTAATTTTGTCCCTTCTGGTCGAATAACCAAAATGCCCTTTAATATTTAAAAAATTCCCTTTACGTCCCTAATTTCAGAATAAATATTAGTTAATTAAAATATTTAATTAATTAATTATTATTTATCTAGTAGTCCTATAAAATAATATATATATATATATATATATATATATATATATATATATATATATATGATGTATGATGTGGACAGATGATCATGGACCATTTGATTTGATGTGTGTACATGTGATTATTATTATTCGGGCCTACGAGCCTTTATTTTTCTCGTTTATTGTTAGGCTTACATGTTTGTAATTTATTGTAATTACATGAGGAGGTGTAGTGAGAGTGTGGAAGCAATAGCGGGAGCCGACACGGATGATCCGATGTATGGAGATGCATTGAGATGCTGACAGAACCGATGAAACGAGATGGACAATCACAGGGCATGGAGATACATCGATGCACATATAGATCCTGATATAAGTGATTAGGCCCACTAGCTCGGGCCTAATCACATTAGGATATGATCCATGATCATCTGGTGTGATTGCTCATGTGATGTGTGATTCATTATGTACCTACTAGATATGTATATATATTTACATGCGATGTAGATATATATATATTAAATATATATGTGTGTGACATATTATATTAGGAGACAAAATAAAAAATCTTTTCTATTAATAATATTAAGTCGATAAACGTAAGACAATTAGATTGACCCACATGGCCTTCTATCATTATAGGTAAGAACCGATTCCCGGTATAGGTTGAGTTGGTCGAGCCCCTCGAGACTCATCTATATCGCGTTTCACTATCTTATTTATGACATAGAGATGTCACCGGTGACTTGAGGATATGTTATGCCTGGTTGAGTCCCTCGAGAGTATATCATCGAATCAGACTCATCTTGTAACGATGGTGATGACTTAACTGAACATCATGGTTGGTCGAGTCCCTCGAGGCCATGGTGGTTCGCAGGCTGAACAGGATGAGAATCACAAGAAGTTGCGATTGGCAAGAGTTGCCTACCTTTTGAGCTTAGTGTGACTAGTCGAGTCCCTCGAGATTACACGAAGATGCTGATTGGATCTCGATCCCCACTAGAAGTCTATCGGAGACTTTCGTTTCATGTGTTGAGGGTGTCATGTGACTCACTAGAAAAATAGTGAGAGTATATCAAGATAGAAGTCCATATCTTGATTATTTATATTTCTATAAAATTTGTATGTTATTTATTTATGTTATATCTTTATTTTTTTGAAAATGTTGCTATTTGACTCTCTATGTGGCATATTGATACCAACCACCTCATTGGTCAAAACTATTTGGATTGGCTCCGCAAGCTAAGAATCGTTCTCATGACGAAGAAAATCATGTATGTCCTTGAAATAGTAGTGCCTATGCCTAAAGAAAGGGCAAGCGAGGATGAAATCACATGCTATGTGAAGTACATAGATGACTCTACTTTTGCTTAATGTTACTTGTTAGACTCCATGACTCTCGAGTTATAGAGATAACATAAAAAAATGGATGACAGATCCATACTCTTGCATCTTTGTAAATTGTTTGAGGAACAAGGAAGAACTTAATAATATGAGATACCAAAGAAATCTCTTCCATGCCAGGATGACTAAGAGGACCCTAGTTTAGAACCATGTCCTTAAGATGATTGAGTGGATAGAGACACTCATAGTTCTAGGAATGGTCCTAGAGGATAACCTGTGTGGATCTTATACTTCAGTCCCTACTCGATTCCTTTTCACAGTTCTTTATGCTGGAGAGACCAAAAAGAAAATGAAGATAGAGAAGAGTAAAGGACAAGGGCAGATCGGATAAAGTAAAGGTTGCTACGAAGACCCGGAAGAGGACAAAAGCCAGTGCTTTCCATTATGGCAAAGACGGGCATTAGAAGAGGAACTGCAAAGAGTATATTGCAGAGAAGGTGAAACAGAAGCTTAAAGAAGCTTCATCTTTAAGCTTGTAACGATGGTGATGACTTAACTAAACATCATGGTTGGTCGAGTCTCTCAAGGCCATGATAGTTTAGAGGCCGAATAGGATAGGAATCACAAGAAGTTGTGATTGGCAAGAATTGCCTTCCTTTTGGGCTTAGTGTGTTTAGTCGAGTTTCTTGAGGTTACACTAAGATGCTGATTGGATCTCGATCCCAACTAGAAGTCTGCCGGAGACTTCCATTTCATGTGCTAAGGGTGTTGCATGACTCACAAGAAAAATAATGAAAGTATATCAAGATAAAAGTCCATATCTTGATTATTTATATTTTTATAAAATCTACATGTTATTTATTTATACAACATTTTTATTTTTTGAAAATATCGTTATTTAACTCTCTATGTGGCATATTGATGCTAACCGCTTCACTGATCAAAACTATATGGATTGGCTCCACAAGCTGGGAATCATTCTCATGACGAAGAAAATCACATATGTCCTTGAAATATTGATGACTATGCCCAAGGAAAGGGCAAGCGAGGATAGGATCGCTCGTTATGTGAAGTACATAGATGACTCTACTCTTGCTTAGTGTTACATGTTGGGTTCCATGACTCCCGAGTTACAGAGACAATATAAAAGAATGGATGACAGATCTATACTCCTGCATCTCCGTAAATTGTTTGAGGAATAGGGAAGAACTTAATAATATGAGATATTGAAGAAGTCTCTTCCATGCCAAGATGATTGAGAGGACACTGGTTCAAAACCATGTCCTTAAGATGATTGAGTAGATAGAGACACTCACAGTTCTAGGAATGGTCCTAGAGGATAACTTGTGTGTGAATCTTATGCTTTAGTCCCTACTCGATTCCTTTTCATAGTTCTCTATACTAGTAAGACCAGAAAAAAAAGGAAGACAGAGAAGAGCAAAGGGCAACGGTAGATCAGTCAAAGCAAAGGTTGCTAAGAAGACCTAAAAGAGGACAAAAGCTAATGCTTCTATTATGGCAAAGATGGGCATTGGAAGAGGAACTACAAAGAGTATATTACAGAGAAGGTGAAACATAAGCTTAAAGAAGCTTCATCTTTAAGCTTGTAATGATAGTGATGACTTAACTGAATATCATGATTGGTCGACTCCCTCGAGGCCATGGTGGTTCGCAGGTCGAACAAGATGAGAATCAAAAGGAGTTGTGATTGGCAAGAGTTGCCTACCTTTTGGGCTTAGTGTGATTAGTCGAGTTTCTTGAGGTTATACTAAGATGCTGATTGGATCTCGATCCCCACTAGAAGTCTACCGGAGACTTCCGTTTCATATGCTGAAGGTGTCGCGTGACTCACAAGAAAAATAGTGAGAGTATATCAAGATAGAAGTCCATATCTTGATTATTTATATTTCTGTAAAATCTACATGTTATTTATTTATGCTACATCTTTATGTTTTTGAAAATGTCGCTATTTGACTCTCTATGTGGCATATTAATGCTAATTACCTTACTGGTCAAAACTATATGAATTGGCTGGCTTCGCAAGTTGAGAATCATTCTCATGATGAAGAAAATCGCATATGTCCTTGAAATAGTGATGTCTATGCCCAAAGAAAGGGCAAGCGAGGATAGAGACAACATAAATAATGGATGGCAGATCCATACTCCTGCATCTCCGTAAATTATTTATGGAACAGGGAAGAGCTTAATAATATGAGATATCAAAGAAGTCTCTTCCATGCCAGGATGACTGAGAGGACACTAGTTTAGAAACATGTCCTTAAGATGATTGAGTGGATAGAGACACTCACAGTTCTAGGAATGGTCCTAGAGGATAACCTGTGTGTGGATCTTATGCTTAAGTCCCTACTCGATTCCTTTTCACGGTTCTCTATGCTGATAAGACTAGAAAGAAAATGAAGACACAAAAGGCCAAAGGGCAAGGGAAAATTAGGTAAAGCAAATGTTGCTAAGAAGACCCAAAAAAGGACAAAAGCCAATGCTTCCACTATGACAAAGACGGGCATTGGAAGAAGAACTACAAATAGTATAATATAGAGAAGGCGAAACAGAAACTTAAAGAAGCTTCAGATATGCATTCATGATTAGTCTCTATCTGTCAAACTCATATGATAACACATAGGTATTGGATACTGATAGTGTTTATCATATCTGCTATTCGTTGTAGGTTCTGATATGACCTAAGAGATTGATGAGAGGTAAGATGGACCTCAAGATGGGTAATGAAATAAGAGTTGCTACTATTGCTATTGGTGAAGTCACCCTACATCTACTTGGTAAAGCTACTATTGTATTAGATGCATCTTATTTAGTTTTCTCTATCATAAAAAATGTCATTTCCATTTTTGACATTAAATAGTTATAAAATAGTTTTTGAGAACAATAGTTATTCAACTATTGAGGATGATAAGATCATCATGAGAGGAACATTATATAATGGTTTGATTATGCTAGATACTACACATATCATGAATGTAAGTGTGTCCAAGAGGAAATGAGATGAGGTGAACAATGCAAACCTATAATATTGTAGGCTAAGTCATATCTATGAGGGAAGGATTCAAAAGTTGCCATTAGATAAATATCTAGATCCATTTGACTATGAGTCATATGCGACTTGTGAACCTTGCTTTCGTGAAAAGATGACCAACTCTCCATTTAGTGGAACTGGAGAGAGAGCCACTAAGTTGTTGGTACTTGTATATAGTGATGTATGTGGTCCCATGTCAACTCAGGTCATTAGTGGTTATTCCTACTTTATTATTTTCACTGATGATTTTTCTAGATATGGACGTGTACTTGATGAAGTATAAGTTCAAAACTTTCAAGAAATTTAAGGAGTATGAGAATAAAGTAGAGGTTTAGACTGGAAAGACTATCAAGGCTCTTTGATCAAATCGATGAGGTGAGTACTTGAGTACAGAGTTCACCAAGTTCCTCAAGGACCACAGGATTCTGTCCTAATGAACACCTCCTTGTACACCCTAGCCAATGGTATATTCGAAAGGAAGAATCACACACTGTTAGACATGGTGCAGTCCATGATGAATTTCATTCACCTACTCGTCTTATTATGGGGATATGCTCTAGAGTCCACAGCTTATCTTCTAAACAAAGTTCCAACTAAGTCGGTAGTGTCTACATCATATGAGATATGGAAAGGAAAGTCTGATCTTAAGGTTGTTAAGATTTAGGGCTACCCTGCCCATGTTAAGAGACACATACCCGATAAGTTAGAATCCAGGATGGAACAGTGTAAGTTCGTTGGATACCCTAAGGAAACTTATGGATATTATTTCTATCACCCTATCTTTATAGCTAAGAGAGTAGTGATCCTTGAGAAGGAACATATTCTTATTGGAGACAGTGGAAGTATAATAGAGTTAAGCAAGACTAGAGAACCTAACTCAAGCACCATTCCATAGCTAGAGTCTGTTTAGGTACCTAGCACACAAGTTCTGACTTTACGTAGGTTCACGAGTGTATCCCATCATTCTGAGAGATATGTGGGACATATCAGAAGAGAGAATATTGAGGATATTGATCCTCAAACCTATAAGGAGGTTATTACGAGTATAGACTTTGGGAAGTGGTAAGAAATCATGAATTTAAAAATGGATTTCATATACTCCAACAAGGCTTGGAACCTAGTTGATGCACCCAAGGGTATTGTACTCAATGGCTACAAATGGATCTTCATCGAAGTAAATAGAAAGGTAGAGACCTATAAAGCAATGCTAGTGGCTAAGGGTTCTTGTCAAAGCTAAGGTGTTAACTATGATAAAACCTTCTCACCTATAGCCATGCTAAAATCTATTTGAATTTTATTGGCTATTGTAGCACACCCTGATTATGAGATCTGGCAGAAGGACATGATAATTGTGTTCCTCAACAACAATCTTGAGGAGGATGTGTATATGATATAGCTTGAGGGATTTGTATCAAAGGATAGTCTAGATAAGGTATATAGGTTGCTTCGGTCCATCTACGGACTAAAGCAAGCTTCGCAAAGTTGAAACATTAGATTTGATGAGGTGATCAAATCTTATAACTTCGTTAAGAACGAAGATGAGTCTTGTGTGTACAGAAAGGTAAGTGAGAGCACTATCACTTTTTTTATGTTGTATATGGATGACATCCTAATCATTAAGAATGATGTAGGAATACTCTTCATACTAAAAGCTTGGCTATCTAAACACTTCTCCAAGAAAGACTTAGGGGAAGCATCCTACTTATTAGGGATTTGGATCTATAGAGATAGATCCAAGAGGATGCTTGGCTTGTCTCACTCCAAGTATATAGACACCATTGTCAAAAGGTTTAGCATAAAAAATTCTAAGAGAAGTCTCATACCGATGAGACATAGGTTATCACTTTCTAAGAGAATATCCCTAATGGCTCCTAGAAAGGGCACACATAGATAGGATACCATATGCCTTAGAGGTATAGTCTATCATGTATGTTATGCTATGTACCAAACATAATATAGTGCATGCTCTAAGTGTCACGAGCAGGTATCAGGCAGATCCAGGCTTAGAGTACTGGAAAGCAGTAAAGTGTATCATTAAGTACTTGAGTAGGACTAAGAATCTTTTACTGGTATATGGAGAAAGTAGCCTCAGGATTGAGGGCTATACGAACTTGAGCTTTCAGTCCAATGTCGCTGATAGCAAGTCTAATTCAGGGTATGTATTCATTATGAATGGAGGAGTAGTATGCTGGAAGTATTCCAAACAAAATATTACTATTGACTCGACCACAGAGTGATGAAATACATTACTAAGGTAGAGGCAGTAAAAGAGGGAGTCTGGATGATACAGTTCATCACATATTTGAGAGTTGTGTCGAGTAATGAGGAGCTGATTCCCTTATATTGTGATAACTATGAGGCGATTACTTATATAAGGAAACCTAGGTCTCATCAGAACTGTTATGAGGAGGTTCCAACTTATTAGAGAAATCGTGACCCAAAGAGATGTAGTAGTGGAAAGAGTTTCATCCAAAGATAATATTGCATATCCACTGACAAAACCATTGACTCAGATTATCTTTAAGGATCACATAGGCCTGATAGAGATCAAACATGTAGGTGATTGGCTTTAGGTCAAGTGGAAGATTGCTAGTTATATGTGCCCTACAAACCAATTACACGAGTGATGACACATGTAACATGTTGCATCAATCTCTTTACTTATGATTATTGATATTTTCTTATATTATCTAGATATAAATTGTAATGTCCTTGGATCTATGTAATGGGAATCGGATCGTGATGAAATCACGATAATGAGACCAATTCACCTTTAAACACAGACCCTAAATAATCTCGGTCATAGGTTACTCGAGAGGGACATCGAGATAATCGGACAAACTAGTGTACTATATATCCGTCCATATGATGAATATGGCTGGTCTCATAGCTACTCGTGTGGGGACACTAAGGATACAGTGCAAGTGCTCTTTAGAGAATAAGTTCACTGATTGAATCGTTTACGGAATATTGGATGGTCATTGATATCTTATGTCAGACAGCAATTCCGTAGTCCTAGTAGTGTATCTGGCCCTTAGACTTGAGATACCAAGGAAGTCTTGTATGAGTACTCCACTCTTTGATACCGAACTTATAGGTTTGGAAGTTCCAGATCTAGTACAATCGGTTATTGGGAGTGGCAACCAACCTTATATGGACCTGACAGCACCATTCCCAATATATAGTCTTTGGGATATTAGATGGATGAGAGACTATAGGTACATGATAATTGAGGACAGATAAGTCTAAAGGATTGAATTCCTCTATATCATCTAGGGATTATGGCGTAGTGGCCTAGTAGGTCCGTAGTTAATGAGTCAAGTGAATTATTATAGAGATAATAATTCACTGAATCAGAAGGAGTTCTGATAGGTATAACTCACGATCAGCTCAATATTGGGCCTAAAGGGTCACACACATATGGTAGGTGTTACGACGAGTAGAAGTTCAGATATGAGATATCTGTTGGAGCCCTTATTTTATTGGATATCCAATAAGCCCCTATATTATTGGATCCCATGGATGAGATCTAATAAGAGCTAGATTATTAGGTAGAGACCCATTAATCTAAGAGGCTTAGGTAATTGGATATAGATCCAATACCTAATAGGGCAGGATCCATTAGGGTTTACAAGGGACCTCTATAAATAGAAGGGAAACAAAGCTCCATAGGTTGGGGCGTTCTCTTGGTAGCCACCTCTTATTCTCCTCTCCCAAGAGAGGAGCATCATTATAGCCCCTGCCATATAGATACTGCTAGAAAGGAGGACTCTTAACCTCCTTCATCCAGTCCTATAGATCTGTAGGGATTCAGGGATATATGATCTCCTTAGGTACTATCATTCTTTTCATACACGTAATTTTTGAATTCACGGATTTATGTTTTGATGCACCAATCTTTGCACGATGATAGAACCTTTTGTGAAATCTAGGGTGTTTTGTTTTCTATTCTTTCGTTGCGTATGAGATGTTGCCCCCTTGGATTTTCCAATAGATCGTATATCCCTGAATCCGGTAGATCTATAGGGGAGGATGAAGGAGATCAAGTATCCACCTCTCTAGCGGTATCTACATGGCAAGGATTACGACGATACTCCTCTCTAGAGAGAGGAGAATAGGAGGGCTACCAAGAGAAAACCCCTTCGCCTATGGAGCTTTGGTTCCCTCCTATTTATAGATGCCCCCTGTCAACCCTAATAGATCCAGCCCTATTGGGCATTGGATTTCTATCCAATTACCCAAGCCTCTTAGATTAATGGGTCTCTAATCAATAATCTAGCTCTTATTAGATCTCATCCATGAGATCCAATAATATAGGAGCTTATTAGATATCTAATAAGATAGGGGCTCCAACGGATATCTTATATCCGAACTGTTGAATCTCGGATTTTGATGATGAAGTCAATTGGTGAAATATTTATGCTAATCCACTTTGTCGAGATAAGTGTGCAGGAATAACTACGATGGGAAGAAAACATAAAGTGATTTACCAAGGTCAAGTCCGTCGGGGGTTCAAGAGTTCATCGGAAGTCCGAGAGATTTTCGGAAGTGTTGTCGGAACCATCAAAGATCAAATCAGGGAGTTGTCGAAGTTTTCGGAAGTTCTTCTCAAAGATCGTCGAAGGTTCGCGGAACTCACCGGGATGATTCGGAAGCTAGCCGAAGACTCGTTGAGCTCGCCATACAATCCGGAGTATGCTGGGAGTCCATTGGAAGCAATCCGAGGGAAGCATCGAAAGCTTGTCGGAATCTCGCCGTAAAGCTCGCCGGAAGTTGACTTGAAGCGTGTCGGATCAAATCACGTTGAGTTGTATGTTCGTAGTTTGCACATGAGTAAGGCAAGGATTTGAAGAAAAAATCCTGCCTAAATTCGATGAGGCCAACCGGTCTCTGAGCCAAGTTGAGGCTCAAACAGGGCTCATTCGGCCTTGGCCGAATGAGGCAGGCGTTTGAACCGCCCGGCTGGCGGTGGAACACTTTGGTGCGATACCGAGACGAGTCCAAATTGATTTCAAATTTTGAGCCCAATTTTGAATCCACTTTGGATCTATAAATACCCCTCCCTTTCCCAGCTGAAAGGGTGTACCCTTTTGAGCAAAAATTCTAAGTCTTGAGCTTTTGAAGTGTGTTGTAAAGTTTTGTTTTTGCTAGTGTTCACCTTCTTCCTTTTCTTGAGAGATCTTGTACAAGTGTGAACATCTTGTAAAGGGTTGTAAAAGGGGTGTTTGATCCTTCCCCTTCAAAGGAATTACTAGTGGAAGTGCGGAGCCTCATCGTAAAGGCTTCAAGAGTGGATGTAGATCATTTGACCGAACCACTATACATCCTTGTGTCCATGAATATGTGAGTGTTTACATTCTTGAAGCATTTCTTTACTTTGCTGTAAGTTATTTAGTTCATAGTTATTTCCTTTACGCAAGCAATTACTTTTAAGTTCTCTTTCGCCGAATCGAGATCTTCCTACGAACGTGTGTTTTTGCAAAATCGGTTTCAAGAATATGATTTTTTCCGCTGCACTAATTCACCCCCCCCCCCTCTTAGTGCCTTTTAGATCCTTTCACGAACCTCTACTCGTTGCAACACCTACCATATGTGTATGACCCTCTAGGCCTAATATCGAGCTAGCCGTGAGTTATACTTATTAGAACTCCTTTTGATTTAGTGAATTATTATCTCTATAATAATTCACTCGACTCATCGACTATGAATGTACTAGGCCACTATATTGTATCCCTAAATGATACAGGAGAATCCAATCCTTTAGATCTATCTGTCCTTAATTATCATGTATCTATAGTCTCTCATCCATCTAATATCCCAAAGATCATATATCGGGCATGGTGCTGTCAGGCTTATACGATTTCCAATTGAGTCTCACTCTAATCGGATTCTCCCAGAGAACTCTTTCTCTCTCAATCCGAATAACCTTGGCCAAGGATTTGTTCGAGCAAGAATACATGAGATATTCCTCTTATGATACCGAGAGTAGATGATCCTGTATTGACACTCGATAGCCCTCATAAGGTTGGCTACCACTTCCAATAGCCAATTGTACTAAATCTGGAACTTCCAAACCTATAAGTTTGGTATCAAAAAGTGGAGTACTCATATAGGACATTCTTGGTGTCTCAAGTCTAAGAACTAAATATACTACTAGGACTACGGAATCGCTGTTTGACATGAGGTATCAATAACCATCCAGTATTCCATAAATGAATCAATCAATGAACTATTCTCCAATGAGCACCTGTACTATATCCTTAGTGTCTCCACACGAGTAGCTATGAGACCAGCCACCTCCATAATATAGACGGGTATATAGTACACTAGTCTATCCAGTTATCTCATTGTCCCTCTTGAGTAACCTAAGACCGAGATTATTTAGGGTCTATGTTTAAAGGTAAATTGGTCTCATTATCATGATCTCATCATGATCTGATTCCCATTTCACAGATCCAAGGACATTACAATATATGCAACACGCAAGATAAAGTGATAAAATACCTAATAATAATTAGCAAAGAAATAGTCCATATCAAGTCACAAATGCCATCACTCATGTGATTGACTTGCAGGGCACATATGACTAGCACTTATTACATTCTTATGAACATTTACAAGTTAAACATTTTTTTAACATAGGCTTTATTAAATGAAAGTTTTGAATCGACAAAAGTTTTCCATCAATACTAATTGAATTAGTTTTGTGTGTAACCATGCTAATTCAATTAAGAGGCCATTAGGCCAGAATTGATACTAATTTAGGCCCATTGGGAAGCCCATTCAATGACCTAAAAGTTGGGCCAAGTGGTGGCACCGCCAAACTAGCGATGGAATCGCTTGAGTTAAAAAAAGTCAAAAGCACACTTTTCCAAGCTATAGGCAATGGTACTGCCTAGTGTTAATCTGGCCAGCGATGGTACCACCTAGACAAGGTAGTGTTACCGCCACTAGTTAAAGTTGTAAATGATGGTATTGCCCAGGACAAGTGGTGGTATTGCCTTGTGCTTGGAAGACCCAAAAGTTTAAAATTTTAACTCTAATTTTAAAGTTATTTGGGGTCTATAAATACCTTACCCTTTCCTGCTTTAGGTAACAAGAAAGTTGGATGAAAATTTATAATCTAAGTGAGAAAACGCTATTGTAATCTTGTGAAAGTTCCCCTCCTCTTCTCCTAAGTTAGATTTCTATTTAAGGGAAGGTGAGAGACTTGTAAAAGTTTTCTCCTAAACTTATGAAAAGGATAAAAGAGTTGTAAGAGGATAGTTGATCTTCACCCACTGAAAGAAGATCTATAGTGAAAGCCTAAGGCCTCGATAGAGAAGGAATCAAGAGTTGATGTATATAGGTCACGATGACCGAACTACTATAAATCCAATGTGCTCCATTTCTTTGCTATTTACTTTTAATACAAACTACTTTAGTTATTACATTCTTACGAACATTTACAAGTTAAACATTTTTCCGATACAAGCTTTATTGAATGAAAGTTTTGAATCGACAAAAGTTTTCTATCAATACTAATTGAATTAATTTGGTGTGTAACTATGCTAATTCAATTAAGAGGCTATTAGGCCAGAATTGATACTAATTTGGGCCCATTGGGAATCCCATTCAACGATCCAAAAGTTGGGCCAAGTGGTGGCACCGCCAAACTAGCAGTGGAATCGCCTATGAGCTGAAAAATTTAAAAGCACACTTTCTAACTACAAGCAGTGATACTGCCTAGTGTCAATCTGACAAGTGATGGTAACGCCTAGACAAGGTAGTGTTACCGTCAATAGTTAATATTACAAATGGTGGTACTACCCAGCATAAGTGGTGGTATCGCTTGTGCCCGGAAGACCCAAAAGTTTAAAATTTTAGCTCCAATTTTGAAGTCATTTAAGGTTTATAGATACCTTACCCTTTCCTATTTTAGGTAACAAGAAAATTAAATGAAAATTTATAATCTAAGTGAGAAAACACTATTGTAATCTTGTGAAAGTTCCCCTCATCTTCTCATCTTCTCCTAAGTTAGATTTCTATTTAAGGGAAGGTGAGAGACTTATAAAGGTTTTCTCTTAAACTTTTGAAAAGGATAGAAGGATTGTAAGAGTATAGTTGATATTCGTCCATTAAAAGAAGATCGATAGTGGAAACTTGTGACCTCGACAGAAGAAGAATTAAGAGTGGTTGTATGTAGGTCACGATGACCAAATCATTATAAATTCAATATGCTGCATTTCTTTGCTATTTACTTTTAATACAAATTACTTTACTTACTCGTTACATTCTTACGAATATTTCTAAATTAAATATTTTTTCGACATAGGCTTTATTGAATGAAAGTTTGAATGGACGAAACATTTCTATCTTAGTGTAGATTTCGATCTTAACAAATTATTGATTGATTTGCAAGTTAATATTTTATAATAATAAATTTAAGTTACAATTGCCAAATCAAAAGACATTCTTACACAAATTTAAGTTACACCCAACTTGATATTTTCTTCCTTCTTTCTAAATTACCCGGTTGCTACCTAATTGGAGATGACCACAAGCCACGGTGTTAGTGAAAAAGATATTTTTTTTACCAATTAAGATAATTCCGTTTCATTCCCTCTTTAAGTGGATCTAGTACATTATTATTAGATTAATATTTAAAGTGTACTAAAATATATTGAAAGATGTTTTAAACCCTAACCTTTAATATGAGAAAGTCTGAAACCTTAAAGCTTTGATAAATAAATTTAGTATATCATCATCATACTAATATTTTATGTATAAAATACATGATTTTGAACCCTTGGCACATCATCATCAAATCAATATCTTAAATGTAAAAATATATTAGATGAAGTTAAATATATATATTAGACCTTCAATAAATAAATCTAGTATGCCATAAAATAAATATGAGAGAAAAATTTTGATTCATCCTTTGGTTCCGGACCCTTTCATAAGTGAATCAAGTAAAAATATGTTGAATGAGATTTGGTCGATGGCTATAAAATATATTAGATGAGGTTAAGAATTTTGAACTTTTTTATAAATGGATCTGGTACATCATTATCAAATCAATATTTTAAATTAGAAATATGTTAGATGAGACATGTATATATATCACCTTTCTCTTAGCGATCTTGGTAATTTCCTTCGGTGCAGTCGTGATGGAGCCCTCTCTGTGGTTGCTGCTTTCACTCGGTGTCTCCGTCCTCCTCCTCCTTTCTAGAGCCACAAAGAGGTCATGGAAGTCCCGCGGTCAGCGGCTTCCACCTGGGCCGACTCCACTCCCAGTTGTCGGCAACCTGTTCGAGCTCGGCGACAAACCGCACCGTTCCATCGCCCGCCTCGCCAAGGACTATTCCCCAATCATGACTCTCCGCCTCGGTCAAGTGAACACTGTGTTCGTCTCGTCCCCGCAAATGGCAAGGGAAATCCTGCAGAAGAATGATGCAGTCCTCTCCAGTCGCTGGATCCCAGATGCTGTTCGGGTGTTGGCCTTCGACAAGGCCTCCATGGCGTGGCTTGCACCGAACCAACGATGGCGGAACCTGCGTAGAATCTGTAAAACCGAGCTCTTTACTACACAAAGACTCGACAGCTACCGATCCCTTCGGCACCAAAAGGTACAGGACCTGGTGCAGTACATCTCTGACAGCGCGTCGAAGGGCTTGTTGGTTGACGTAGGGCGAGCAGCATTCAGCACCACGCTGAATTTGATTTCTCGCACTGTCTTCTCCATCGATCTCGTCGATCTCTACGGAGAATCCTCACAAGAATTCAAGCATGTGGTGGAGGGGCTCTTGGAGGAAGCTGGGCGGACGAATCTGTCCGATTACTTCCCACTGCTCGCAAAGCTCGACCCGCAGGGTATTCGTCACCGTTCCACCAAATACTTCAAGAGGCTGCATGAATTCTTCGATGAGACTATAGAACGGCGTCTGCACAGCAAACGAGATGGAACCACCGCCCGCAATGATTTCTTGGATGAGCTCCTCGAGCACCAAGTTCAGGAAGACGGCACCAAGTTCGATCGACACGCACTGAAATGTTTCTTTTCAGTAAGGATACATTCTCGAACAAGTAACGGTAATGGGGCAAACTCTATTCCTGCATCATCTAAACCACGGAATGGCTTTGATTTGGCAGGACATATTTGTGGCGGGGAGCGACACGACCTCGAGCACGGTGGAATGGGCTATGGCGGAGCTGCTTCGGAATCCCCGGGTCATGGCGAAAGTTCGTGAGGAGATCGTGCGAGTTATCGGCTTCTCAAGAGAAGTGGAGGAAGCGGACATCGGTTCACTCCCCTATCTGCAAGCCGTGGTCAAGGAGACGTTGCGTCTGCACCCACCGGTGCCACTTATGCTACCTCGCTTAGCAGAAGCGACCGTGGAGGTACACGGCTACGAGATACCCAAGGGCACGCGGTTGCTTATCAATATCTGGGCGATCGGGCGAGACAGCAGCTTGTGGACGGAGCCAGAGGAGTTCATGCCGGAGAGGTTCTTGAACAAGGAGGTGGACTTCAAGGGCCACCACTTTGAGTTCACACCGTTCGGGTCGGGACGCCGGATCTGCCCCGGAATGCCATTGGCGTACCGAATGGTGCACCTCATGCTCGCATCCATGCTGCAGAGATTCGAGTGGAGGCTGCCGGAAGGGAAAGAGCCGAGGGATTTGGACATGGAGGAGAAGTTTGGAGTCACCTTGATCATGGCTTCTCCACTCAAAGCTGTGGCCGTTCCCACTAAATGCTGTTAGACTAGGATTCATCTTGTCAATTTTACTTTCCATCATGAGCTCTGCCAAAGCATTTAGATGCAGTTTACAAACAAATTTCAAGTTAACTTGCTAGTAAACTTAGTTCATGTTCAAGTTAACTTGCGTCCAAGTGATGATTGGAAATAAGGTTTCCATAAATGTTGGACCTAGAAAAGAGTTCATAGTTTGTGTTCTGTATGTAATTGGATATACATCTGCACCAATACTAATACTGTTTCTCTCGGTACCTTATGGAGTGATTCAAGATATCTTATGGATTGATTCACTCACTATCAGTCAATCTAAGGTTTAGACTGGCCCTTCATCTCCTCTCTCTTGCCTTACAATGTTCTTAAGCACATGGCTTCACAATATCTTGAGCTTGTCTTCTCCCAACGATTGTTTCCACACCGATCGGCCCCTAATCCCTGAACTCGGATTATCTTTTCTTCTCTCACTATCATGTCGGCTATATCGTTTTGCTTATAATAGAATAAGAAAGATGAGGTTGCCAAATATGAACAAACCTATAATGATAATTTTCAATCTGAAAAATCTATCGTGAGTTTTATCTTCATATATTTTTAGAGTTTTGATTAACTATGTCTAATATGAATTTGATTTGAATATGTGTGTTTGATATTTTTATATTCACTGACATGATATTGTTAGTGTGTGAATAGTTAAAGATTATGTAGAATACATAATCTTATTGATAAATTAATAGTGTCCCTACTTCTCCCCTTTGGACAACAATAGGACTTACCTTTCCTAAACTTCATTATGAATATTGTTGGATTGAGAGATCTCAATGGATAGAGATGTCATCGACACATATTGTATCATCCTTGCCCTCGAAAGTTGCAAATTTCAATGCAACATTTGTTCCCATCGTGTCATGTACACAGGATTTTGGATAATATTCTTTTATTGCATCCTATTCAAATATATGATTCCTGGTCAAGTTTAACTAATTAGTTGATCTTGCAACAATGCAGAAATATTATCAGCAAATGTGGACGTCAATTTTCAAGTTATGTAGACAAACAAATTTAGAATGACCCATACAATTATGTGTACCCTTAAACACAGATTGCCATTGACACCTAATAGTGCTAAGAAAAAGTTTTATGCACTACAATTCACTTAAGATCGTCAAGAAGTATAGGATGACATTCAACAAGAGGGTAAGTTTCGGATACTAGTGAAGTTTATAATTTTTTGGCACTTTTATTTTTTTAATTTTATTATCATCATAATAAGTAAAAAAACTATCATTGATATGATTATGGATTAGCTAGGGTGTGTGAATATGCATATTGTCCCCTATCACACATTTGTGGATGAAAAGTCAAAGAATATTTGACATTGTCTTATGAATTTGATTTGTATATTTTAGATCACCAACACTTTATTGCAATCGTCAACAATGACTGTATTGAATGATGGGATAAAAAAATAATAAATTTTTTTTTTATATATGAACAAATATTAGCAGACCATAATACAGTAGAATTAAATAGAATTCACAATCAAATAGAATATCAAGATTTATGTAAAAAACTCTTTCAACATAAAGGGTAAAAACTATGAGGTAAATCAGAAAAAATTTATTATAAAAATAATAAATATATAATTCTCTAAATCTCTTGCCCAAAACCCCAGTAATAATCACAATAGAATAACTGAGATACAAGAATTACATCACTGTGCAAAATATCCAAAACTTTCCCAAGAAATCACAATAAAAATTCACTGTAGATTTGATCTAATTTGATATGAGAATACTATTTGGATGAATGAGAATAATCTCTGTATGATCATTGTCTTCTTCCCTTTCCTTTTTCTCCTATTTTTCTATCCTTTTATTCTCTTTTTGAATCACCTTGCTATTATAAAATTTTTACCCTTATGCTGTAGTTTTTCTCTAATTTTCATAGCCACCATAGTCCCCTAATTTAACTTAGGGTTTAGGTTAAGGAAAGGTGAGCTGTTAAAGCCCACTATGGGCTGAATTAAGCTATCTATCTAATAACCTCCCCCTTCAGCCCATAAGGGAGGCTGTCCCATAACTCCTCAATGTGAAGTCATACCAACCAACTATCAGCACATCTCCTATCTTTCTTTCGATAAGGCATTTGTTAATATGTCTGCTTCATTATCATCTGTATGAATTTTTTGAAATTACAACTATTTTTCTTTAAGTACATTTCAAATCCAATGATATCTAACATCTATATACTTTGACTTGGAAAGAAAAGTTGAGTTCTTACATAAATGGATGGTGCTTTAACTATCACAATACATCACATAGTTTTCCTATTTCAACCCCAATTCTTATAAGAATTCTTTCATCTATAATATTTCTTTGTAAACCTTTATCAACAGCAATATATTCTATCTCTGTGATAAAGAGAATAATACATCTTTACAATTTGAATTACTATGACATAGCTCCCTTGCAAAAGTAAGTATAAAACCTAATGTGAATTTTCTTGTATCAATATCTCTAGTCATATCTGTATCTGTGTAACCCGTTAGTACAGGTGATCCACCTCTAAAGCTTAAATAAACCTTAGAGCTTCATCTAAGATATCTCAAGATCCACTTCACTACTGCCCAATGCTCTTTGCTTGGATTTGCAAGAAATCTACTAGTAACACCCACTGCATATGTGATGTCTGGCCTCATATATACCATTGCGTACATTAAATTTCAAACTGCTGAAGCATAAGGAACTTTTTTATTTTCTCCTTCTCCTCATCACTTGGTGGACTCTGTTTTGAGCACAACCTGAAGTAACCTGAAAGAGGAGAACTAACTAGCTTTGCATTACTCATACTGAACCTTTCTAATATCTTCTCGATGTATTTCTCTTGTGATAATCAAATTTTTATATTTTTCCGATCACGAGAAATTTGTATGCCTAGTATTTTCTTTGCTGGCCCCATGTCCTTCATTATAAAAGACTCACTCAGTTCCTTCTTCAACTTATCAATTATATATATATATATATATATATATATATATATATATTCCAAAGGATAAGCATATCATCAACATAAAGTAAGAAAATAATAAAATCATCACCAAATCATTTAATATACACATAATGATCTGAAGCCATTCTTTTATATCCATTTTCAGTCATAAATGAATCAAATTTTCTATACCACTATCTTGGAGTTTGCTTCAACCCATACAAACTCTTTCTCAACTTGTAGATAAAATTTTCTATACCTTTGACTTTGAAGTCTTTTGATTGCTTTATATAAATTTCTTCCTTCAAATCACCATGAAGAAAAGCTATCTTCACATCTTACTGTTCAATCTCTAAGTTCTGGCTAGCAGCAATACTAAGAGCACCATGAATAAAAGATATTTTAACAATAAGAGAAAGATCTCTTCAAAGTCAATACCTTTCTTTTGACCAAAGCCTTTCACAACCAATCTAACTTTATACTTTGGTTGAGAATAATATTCTTGAGTCTTCAACTTGAAAACTCACTTGTTCTTCAATGCCTTCATTCCCTATGGTAGTTACACTAAATCATATGTGTGGTTCTTCTGCAAAACATTCATCTCTTCTTGTATAGCAACTAACCACTTTTTTTTCTACTCACTTTCAACTACTTCCTAGTAACTCTCTAGTTTACCTACATCAATAAACAACACATACTCATTTGTAGAGTATCTTCTAAAATATTGATATTATCTAGAATATTTTCTCAACTGAGGTTTTACGGGAAGCTAATCCTTAACTTCTTCTTGCTCAACATGTCCTGCAGATAGATTAACATCTGGCTCTACACCAACTTCCCACACATCTCCCCTATTACCTTGATATACTAGAAGAGTAACTGAGTCACAATCTGCTAATCCTTCTGCAAAAGTCTTGGCTAGTGCCTCCTTCAAATCCTCAAAGGTTTGATTATCAAAGAAGACCACATTTCTATTTCTAAACACCTTTTGTTTTTTTGGATCACAAAGCCTGTAATTAAATTGATTATATGAGTAGCCAAGAAAAATATATTATTTTGTCTTACCATCTAGCTTAGACCTCTTATTGTCTAGAACATGTGCAAATGCATGATAACCAAACACTCTCAAATGTCTATAGGAAATATTTTTTCTTGACCATACATCCTCTACAACATTACCATCTAGGGAGGGAGATAAGTTAATCACATCAACTGTAATCCTCAAAGCCTCATCCCAAAACTTTTTGGGTAGCTTTGCTTGTGAAAACATACATCTGATCTTTTCTATAATAGTATGGTTCATCCTCTCTGTAATTGTATTATGTTAAGATGTACTAGAAATTATCATCTCATATTGGATACTATATAACCTACAATAATCATTAAATAATCGTATGTACTCACCATCATTATTTGATCTTATATATTTTAGTTGTCTTTTTGTCTTCCTTTCAACTTTGGCATGAAACTCTTTGAAGATATTAATAACCTGATCCTTTGTCTTCAAAGCATAGGCTCAAACTTTTCTAGAAGTCATATGTAAAAGTGACAAAATAAAGTGCACCATTGATGCCAAGAACATTAATAGAACTACTAGGAGTTTTTGTCCTCAAAGGACCACATACATCTGTATAAACACGGTCCAAGACATGTATTTTTTAAAAAAAACAAGACTAGCAAACAAAACTCTATGTTGTTTACTAACCAAATAATCAATACAAGGATTCAGATGTATACCTTTGAGGTCTGGCAATATCTCTCTCTTAGAAAGAGCTTGTAGTCTCTTCTCATTCATGTGTCCCAATCGCCTATGCCACAACTCCATGCTGAAGTCTTTCTCTATAGTATTCAATTGTTCACCACAAGTTTTAACCTGCAACCTGTATAAAGTATGACATTTCTTTCCATTAGCTATAACAATAGAATCCTTACTGAGCTTCCATTGCCCTTTGTGAAACCTATCATCATAATATTCATCATTTAGTCTTTTAACTAAAATTAGATTCAGCTTCAAGTCAAACACATGTCTTACATCTTTAAGCATCAACTTACATCCAAGATTAGTCTCTATGTGGATGTCACATATGTCAATGATGTTTGCCATGCTATAGTTGGCAATCTTAATAACACCAAAATTTTCAAACCTATAGGTAGTAAAGAACTTCCTCCATAGTGTAGCATGATAAGCAGCTCCTGTGTTAATTATCCACTCGAGATCTTAACACACATAAGAAAAAATATCATTAGAAGGGGACAAAATCAAATAATCACCACCTCGCATTGTAGTTATGGTATTTTCTTTTAACTTTGTAAACTCCACTTCTTTTCTCTTTTTCTTGCTCTTCTTAAGTTGCTTACATTGATTCTTATAATGTCCTTTCTCACCATAGTTGTAGTAAAAAATATCTTTCCTTGATCTTGACTTACTTCTACCCATACGTAAACTACTTCTATCTTTAGACTTTGACATTTCTCTATTCTCTGAGATAAGTGCTTGTGAATCAATCTGAGATGTTAAGTTCTTTCTTCTCAACTCCTTATTCAACAAACTACTTGTTACCTAACATATGGTGATAATACCAACAAACTACTTGTTACCTAACACATGGTGATAATACCATATGGAGTAAAATTACTAAGGGAAACCACTAGTGTCTCTTAACTTTTTGACAATGAATTGACAAGTAATAATATCTGTAACTCATCATCAAAAGATATTTTCATAGATGATAACTAGTTAGTAAAACTCTGTATTTCATTCAAATGCTCAATAATAGAAGCACATTCTTTATATTTCATGTTTATAAGTTTTCTGATAAAAAAATTTTATTGCTAGCTATTTCTTTTGTAGAGACTTTCTAATTTTTTTTCAAAGAGAATATATAGAACTTTTAGTAAAAACACAGTGAAAGACACTGTTACCGAGCCACTATTAAAGAAACTTGATCATTTTTCGGTCTAACATCTTTCATTCATCATCTGTCATAGTTATGGATTTTGTCCTATCCCCTTGCAAAGGTTCATACAAATTTTTACAATACAAGAGATCTTTTGGTTTCCATATCATCCAATTATTTTCGTTCAAGCTAATTATGCGAGAAATACTATTGGCCTCCATGTTCAAACATAAAAATTAAATCACCAAACCTTGCTCTAATACTAGTTAGTGGGATAAAAAATAATATGGAAGAACTTTTATATATAAACAAATACTAGTAGGCCGTAACACAACAGAATTAAATGAAAATCATAATTAAATAGAATACTAAGATTTACATGAAAAATTCCTCCAATGTAAAGGGTAAAAATCATGGGGCAAACCAGAAAAAATTCACTATAAAAATAATGAATATATAATTCTCTGAGTCTCTTGCCCAAAACCCAAGCAATAATCACAAAAGAATAACTGGGATACAAGGATCATGTCATTATGCATAATATCCAAAACCTTCCAAAGTAATCACAATACGAATTCACTGTAGTTCTTATCTAACTTGAGATGAGAATACTATTTGGATGAATGAGAACAGTCTTTGTATGATCCTTGTCTTCTTCCCTTTCCTTTTGCTCTTATTTTTCTATCATTTTCTCCTTTTTTTTTAATCATCTTACTGTTGTAAAATTTTTACTCTTTTGTTGTGATTTTTCTCTAATTTTTACAACCACCACAGTCTCCTAATTAAACTTAATATTTAAGTTAAGAAGAGATAGGCTGTCGGTTGTTAAAACCCACTATGAGTTGAATTGGGTCATCTACCTAATATTAAATTAGTAACAAAGTTTATAGAGCACTTATATACGCTCGACATATGAATTTTAAATAAGACGACAAAAATTAGTATCATCTTGACATTGCATAAAAAATATGCGCAATGTGCATTATGTCTTAGTAAGACGAATGTCATTGTGTATTGAGAATATATATATATATATATATTTTATATAGGTGGTATGTGAAGATTGAGATATCTTACGTGATGTACTGGATTTTGTAAATGTTTCTTACATATACTTAATGTAGGTGGCTGACAACTGAGATAGACAATTTGCCTTTTTGGTATTCGGGATTTTTATATGTTGTGTTTTGCTATCGTCACAATATTTTCATATGTGTCTTATAATTTTATGTTACCGTTATAGGTTTTTAATCATTGTGATATGATGTTTTAGTTATGTCAATATTTGGAAAGTGGTTCCAGAATATTTTTGATATGTTCATTTTATGATGCATAATTGAAAGTGCTGAATTTAATGATATGAAACGGTTGTATGTGTTCGTAAGATATTGCTAAGGTGCTTCACAATATCATCATAAAAACACTATAAATGGGTTTCTAAAACACTATAAAGTATTGAATGGAGTGAATATTCAATTCTATTTGTTTGATAATTTTTACATTACATATTTGACTAGTTATATTTGTTAAATTATGAATTTTGATGGTGAAACTAATTACATATGATGTGAAAATCATTGTTTCGACTTAAATTCAAACGTTATCATTATTTTTGAACTTAAGATTGCTTTATGGTATATTAATAATGAGAGTTTATTTTAAACTCTATCATCAATTGTTGTCATCATTAAAAATTTTTATGATAAAATCAATTGATGAAGTTATGATCTAATGAAGCATTTGAGTGATGTATGCTATCTTAAATCATAGAAAGATAATTTGATTGAAACAAGAAGAATCAGATGTTGGGTTAGAACAGAACATGTCAGAAGATTGGACGTCGGGTAAAGGACTAGTCGACGTGCCGAAAGGACTTCGTGCCATGAGTTCGGGCATTGAGCCAAAAGAATCGGACATTACGCCAAGATCGAGTATTACTAGAGGTCAACATATCAATCGGGTAATATATCGAAGGAGAGGATGATATGCCGAAGGCTCAGACAAAGTGTCCGATAAACCAATGACAAACTGGACAACATGTGATTCATGCTTATAATCATTTATGTCTTGATCGTTATAGTTTAGGTCTTAATTGGCTTTCTATTGCTCTTTTATTTTCTTGCTTTCTTTGAGTTTAAATTTATAGAATATCATTTAAAATAATTTTTAAAAGTCTTCCAAACCAATGAATGAATAGAATGATTTAGAGAAAAAGATTTTTTCGTTAAATGCAAAAGCAATAAACGCTTTGTTTTGATTTGTAAAACAAATAAGTTTAATCGTATTTTGATTTGTAAATAAAAATAAGTAAAACTGCATATGAGATTTGGTACACTCTTAAAGCCACACACGAAGGCACTAGTAGGGTTAAAAATTTAAAAATTAATTTTTTACTGCATATTTTTAAACTTTTTCGAATGGAACTAAGTGAAACCATTCGAGACATGTATACCCGATTTATGAATGTTATTAATAGTTTAAAAAGTCTTAGTAAAAGTTTTCTAATTTTGATTATTAATAAGATTCTAAGATCCCTTTTAAAGAGTTAGAATCTAAAAGTAATCGTTATTAAATAACAAAGGACTTGAACTATTATTCTATTGAAAAATTCATAGGATCATTAATGAGCTACCAAATGACTTGTATGGAATATGAAACTACCTTTCAAAGAACATGAAAGTTATTACACTTAGAATAAAAGATTATCATTTGAGTGATAACTCAAGTAATGATGGTGATGACTTTAAACTCCTCGCTAAAAAATTTTAAAAATTTATAAAATAAGAAAATAAATTTAAATTTAAATTTAAAAATAAAAAGCTACTAAAGTAGAAGAAAGTATTCAAGGATAAATCAATTACATCTGAAGATAAAGTGATAAATTACGCTATGATGGCTTACAACGACAAGATATGTGACTCACCTGAAATGTTTTTACCTTACCATGAAATTACTTAATACTTTTCAAGATTTGATGAATTTAAATTAGTTTTTTAAAAATTATTATTATATTTTATCATGACAATTGTATGCTTTATGATAAAGGAATAAAATATTAAATTTAAATCTAATGCTTGTACATCAAATAAGAATAATTTTATATATATTTATCTTGATGATTTTCATATTATCTTTCGGTTTCAAACATGATGCATGGATTTAGCTTAGAAGATAAAGGCATGATTATATGAAATAAATCACTAAAATAGGAATACATTTTTTTCTGTGAAAATTTCTTTATCTTTATCTTTTCGAATTTACAACAAGTGATTCTTAGTGATGAATCTATTTTATGAATTTCTTTAAAAATAAAAGGTGATTTATTTTTGTTTATAATTTGGGATGTATTTTATATGAATCATCTTCAATGATTCTATCTTTCTCAATTCATTTTGTTCTCATATGTTTTTATCTTCTAAGAAAAGTTTTATCCAAACGAATCTTGATTCTTGATATTTATAAATTAAAATTTATTTTATGTGAATTAAGAGATCTTATTTGATCTCCTATGATTCTTTTTGTCATTTGCTAAAGAGAAAAATTATCCAAATAAATCATAATTGTTCTTTTATTATCTCAAATTTACAATTTGAATTTTCTTTACTAATCAAGATCTTTGATCTTCTAAGATTTCTTTTTATTATTTGCTAAAAAGGAGATTTGTCAAAATGATTCATAGACTCATGACTTAATCCTTCATTCGTTCATGTGATGGTTAAAATATTTGCACCCTTGAATTCTTTCCTTCTGCTTTTCTTTTTTTTTAATAGTTAAGGGAGAAAGAAAATTGCTAGCATATCAAAGAGAACCTTAAGTGCTAGCTTGAATGTTAAACTTAGGCATGAGAAAAAGTGCTAGCTTGAATGTTAAATTGGTATTCATGACTTGATTTTGATGATTGAAATATTATTATAAATTTTTATCTTCTTTGTCATTATTTGAATATTAATATAAAGTGAAAAAAAGTATAATTTTGTTTTATTCCTTTCTTGTTGACCATGACAAAGGGGGAGAAAGTATTGCTGCTTGCATACTTCAAAGAAAAAAATTATTAGCACATTGTAAAGGAAATAAAATTATTAGCTTGCACATCGCAAAGAAAAACAAAATTGCTAGCTTGCAAAGAAAGACAAAATTTGCTTGCACTTCTCAAAAGAAAAGAAAGAACTTGCTATCTTGCACATCTCAGAAAGCAAAAATTTTGCTTAATTTCACATCTCAAAAATTTGCTAGCTTGCATGTTCTAAAGTGATTTAAACCTTGCTAAATTGCTAGCTTGAAAACTTGCTAGTTCCACTTCTTTTTGTTGATGACAAAGGAGGAGAAATTATTATGATCATGCATGATGTACTTTGATGATTTAAAATCATGATGATTATGTATGAAATACTTTGAATTCAAACATTTCTATCAATATGACATATTAATAGGGGGAGCTTAGTTTAAACTCTATCATCAATTGGTTGACATCATCAAAAAGAGAGAGAAGGTTGAATCTCAAATTTTAATAAGAAAACTAATTGATGGAGTTTATGATCTAATCTATATCATTTTAGAATAAATCATAAACTATTTGATAGAGTTTATTACAATAAGATATAATTTATATTGATGTATTTTATATAAGTTATCGAAAGTCATTTATGATATTTTGGAACGTCGTTATAGTGTTTTCATTCATATACAAAAAAAAACACTGAATCTAAAAAGAAAAAATTGTAAAAAATCATTTCCCAAAATCTGATCATTTATTCCGCTCCAGACAATGTCAACAAATGCAATAGGATATAATTTGCATCGATGTATTTCACATAAGTCACAAAAAATTATTTAAGATATTTTGGAATGTCATTATAGTGTTGTCATTCATGTACAAAAAAACACCGTATCTAAATGAAAATATATTATAAAGGGATCATTTCTCAAATTTTTATCATGAATTCCATTCCATACAAATGGGAAAACATGTATCTGAAGTTCATTCATCTTCGTTGTGACTCTTTTCGCCAAATAATGGAAAAAGATGTGGTCATGTGAAATTATAAAGATCTCAACATTTCTCCCTAAAGATTTTGAATAATTTCTCCCAAAAGAGGAGCACTCACGATAAACTTTATCTGTTACTCGGATTATTCTCAGGCAGTCTAATTTAGATTATTGCACTTCAGTTTATTAAGATACTACTTCCTATATGCTATAATGGCTCATATATGAATGATCTTTTAGCTCTTGAGCACTTTACATTAAGCCATGATGATGCTGATTCAACTTCATCATGCACTATTTGTTTACTTCATGAAATGCATAATGAAAGTGGTTTCCCTATTTCCAAGCACCAACATAATAATCGCTGAGAGCAATTGAATATATATGATGTACTCATATTGAAAGTTCTTTTATCATATTCTCAAAATTTGAAATTGTGAATTGGGCATTTATTCTTATTGTTGAATGGTTTTCCTAGTGAAAACTTAATTTATCCTTATTTTCTTATGCTTAATTCTGGAACTTTTAGTTAGGTTACCTTATCTTTGATGCGATTTAATTCCAACGGACATGTGTTGCCACAATCTTATCTCTATGGATTTGTCCATCTTATGTTATTTATCGGACTTCTGATTAGCTATTATGGTTTTATTTATTTATTTTTTTCGAATAGCCATTACAGTTATAATAGTTTCTTGTCTTTGCTGTTTTCTTTTGCAAGCATTCTGAATTCCTCTTTCCTTTTTTTTTAGGTCAAATTATTTGTTGGTGTGTACATTTGGGTGCTTGTTGGGTATTCCTTTTGCCATATAATTTTTTCGTACAAAACCCTAAATATGGTATCTTATGGTTCTTTCTACTTCAGACAATCACATTGCATTCGAGCATTATTCTTCCATTAATAGCTTTATTCCTTTTATGCTGGTTGCACTTTTTTTTTCTTCTTATTTTGACATTATTTGTTCAATCATGGCTTCAGTCGGATTTGAGTTTCAATAATTTTTCTTGAATTATCGTATTTTGAGTGAGAGAAACTAATTGTTGTCTATTTCTTGCAACCATTTGTTTGCAATTACATTATGTTCATCGATAGGTTTCTCATGATTTTGTGCGGCTTATTTATGTTTATTATGGTTTGACAATAATATCTAATATGGATTAGTTATGTAGCTTTGAGACAGAAGTATAGCGGACCGTTGTGCTTGCATTGAAGTTTATGGTGATTTGACATCTCGTCTATCTTTTCTCTCAAAATGCGTTCTACTAAAAAAAAAGAAAAATTTGACAAAAGCACAAATAGAACATATTCATTATAGTATGGACGAGCAGTGGCTCTTAAAGTCGTCCAAATATTTTTTTGCCAAGTCGAGTTCTTGTGAAGTTGACCATTAAATACAATCATACTAAATTTTCATTAATCCATATCAATGTCATGTCATTCAATATCTAGCACTTTGGAACTCTTTGAAATTACTTGAATTTTTGTATGTATTTAATGCATCAAAATTGAAAGTAAAACATATGAAATGAAGTTAAATCTAATTTCATGTGATTATGCAGTGAACATGGAATATAATTTTTCTGTCTGTTCAGACTATTGATGAGACTTAAGTTTCCGAAAATAAACATTTACAACTCTCCTTGGCCTTTATCAAATCTGGAGTGCATATTGCATTCACATATCACAAAGATAGTTGACTATGAGTACAGATGATATATTGTTTAAATATTCCAATTGGGATTAAACATGATAATATTACGGAAACATGAGATATGTCCAAATGGTATGATACGAATTGTTTATAGATATGCTGGATATATAAAAATACTCTTGAAATGTGGGGGCTAAATACGTATCAAACATATTTTTACCATAAAATTTTCAAGTCTTACAAGTATGACAATTTTATTGTAATATTTATGAAAATACAATATCATGATATATACAATATCATGATATTGTATAATAAAAAATTTCACAGGCATTCGAAATTAATAATTTTCCATGATATATACAATATCATGAGAAATATATTAATTCTTTGTTGCTAACTTTTTTTTGGAAATATAAAGGTCTTAACTGCATTTGAAATAGTACCATTATTTTGTTTACGCATGTGCATTAATATTAGAGCAAATGCTATCATTAATTTTATGTTTTATGACTAGTAATAGTATTGCCTTTACAAAGACATATATAGGACTTTTGTCTTAATGTCATCGTGGATAAGTTTAACATATAACAGGTGTTTCAACCATTTGAAGCCAACCTCTATAATAAGTAAAATATTGACAGAAATTAACAACAAACCGTTTAACTGACTAAGGAACACAATAACATGAAATATTAGTGTATTTTACAGAGTTAGAGTTTCACTCCAACCTCATCCATATGATGATTAGTGCTCCTACACTTATAAAGATTACAACTCATATTTTGCTTGAGATATGACTCACTCTACACATATCCCTATTAAGAACCACCTTATATGAGAGAATTTGTAAACAACTATAATCTTAGAATCTCTTATGAATAATTAAAATACTCATGCATATATGGTCATTAATATGTAAGACCACAAAGACGTATATCACATTATGTGTGAGTTAATTAAAATTTTAATCAAAGGAGCATAATTTAAGATCTGATTCATTCTTATTTTTTTCTAATAAATATTAGATGATAATTTAAAAAAAAAACTTCATGGATCAAGAGAACCTAGTTAGACTTAGACTCATGTTTCCTTAATATTCTTTCTTTGCAAGGATATATCATTAAGGGTATAGTAGATGCACCAATAATAATATTTATCTATTATTTATTTTTATTGATTTAAAAAAAAGGGTGTTGCGGGGCGGGGCGGGGTGTGTGTGGTTGGGGTTTTGGGTTGGGTGGGTGGGGTGGGGGTGGTGTTGGGCGCGGGGGGTTGACTGCATATTGATGGACATGCCAGTACGTGGCATTGATCCTCGGCTGCCGCGTGGTAACTTTGGATTCATGGGAATGACTATAAAAGCTCCATGATCTATGACTGAGATGCAGTTAAACCTCTATTTTTACTAAAGCATAAAAGTGTTGTTGTCCCCAGTACAGTGACCTCCACATATTAGTCAACCCTAGATGAAGTTCTAGCATTTGTTTTATCAAAGATATAAAACCATGGTCGCTGACAAGTCCTTATTCGAGAATTCATGTGTTTAGTTGTCGTTGATAACATTTGCAAGCTTGCAAATCTATGAAGGACCAAGGTGGATTTACATAGAGTGCAAGATCTCATTGGTCAAGATTCTATTTGGGTGTCTTGAAAGGTTGGTGGTGTTATTGTTGGCCGCTTCACCCATGCATTACGATCTGGTATTGTCCATCTAAAACAGTGATATATACTGCCGCTTGCATGCATTCTTGGTTCAATGCTAATTGACCAAGCTTCATGCCAGTTGATCTTTTAATTTACAGCTATGTCTTGTTTGAAGCGAAGAAGTTATCAAGTTGGAATTAATCGCAGTTAAATTCTCAAATAGTCCAATTAATATTATCAATAAACAACCTGCACCATGGATCCTTGAACATGATTAGTGTGCACATCTGTTATCAATGTTAATAGGTAATAATTTAGATTGATTTACGTATTCCTACAAAACAGGAAATTAAAGTTTTTTAACTGAAAATGTCATATATAAGCTTGCATTACATTGATCTTTGGTAAATGTATTTGGCACATCATTATCACACCAATAATTTATATATGAATTCAAAAATACTTATTCATCCTAACATCTTTTATATGTCAAACTTCGAAAACGAAATAGTAGAGTTGGTAATACGTTGGAATCGGTCTGAATTTTATCAAATGGAAATCAAACATGCTCCAAAACTAAGGAGCGGCCTGACAGTATACGGAGTTACTGATGTGACAAAAAGAGGGGGAGAAGAGAGGCCTCGGTTCCATGGACGGCGTCCTCTCGCCTCACCTACCATAGCTAAAACTCGTACTTCCACTGAAATCGTAGCTGTGGTTTGTGCCAATAAGGGCAATCCTTTTCTTCCGTTGTCTTCTTCCAACCCACAATGTGGTCATCCATGCCTTTTTCTTCCGCATGTTATCCCAATCTAAAGGTTTGTAATTCTGATACGACACAAAAAAAAAAGAAAAAGTGAGAGACTTTCGTGGACGGGATGACATCCATTCGCACATGCGCTTTGAAGTATGTGGTGTCAAAAGCGAGGAAAGCGAACGACTTACGTGAGGCTCACTCGGTGGACGGAGGCTTCTCACTTCTCCAAATCAAGTGGGGCGAGGGTTGGAAGGACGATGTATTCTCTCGGTTTTTGTAACATGTCAGTGTTCATGCTCTAATTTTCATATTCAGATCATTAGGAATAATTATGAATAGAAATAAGATTCAGATATGAAAGAAGATCAAATTTCTAATAGCTCGAAGAAGCTTTCCACTCCATCCAATTCGAGTGGCCCATTTAGTAGCGCGCGTTTACGACAATGACATGGGAAGAGAGAAAGAAGGGCGCCTCTAAAGGACGACGTACTATCTTTCAACGTGCTAAGTCCACGACTCGTGGCCGTACTAAACTAACCCTTTTCCCAACGTGAATGGTTGCAATAATTAATGATGACATAAGCAGGTGCGAAGTGACAAAAGTAGCTTGTCGGAGTAGCTCGCTATTCGCAATTACGCATGTGTGTTCACGTGGAACGAAAGGACACTTTCCTACCCTTTCGAAAATAAATATTTACGTGCACTAATCGTAATATAGCGAAAATAAATATTTTGTCCTCCGAATCCTTTTGTTACTATTTATCGCTCAGACTCCGGTAAGCCATTGTTACTATTTATGTTAGTTACTAATCAATATAAGCAAGTCATCAATCTTCTTTTTTTCATAGGTATTATATTTCGTCCCCTCTGATTGACTCGCTTTTATCCTCTATTTATCTTTCTCATCGTTTTTTTATGTATTTTCTTTCACATTTACATTTTTAGCTTCTCTTATAAATTTACCTTGCATGAAGATGACGTATTCTTTTGTCAAAAAAATTTATGAATCTTGAGGTGATAATTTCAGATAATATTTAAACAATATAAATTTTCGTATTACGTCTATTAGAGCATACCACACCTTTTTGCACCCCCCCCACCGCCCCCCACCCCTCCTTTTTCTTCACACTGGTACGATTATTTGGTCTAGTGTAATATTTGTTTCCCAGTAAACTTTGGGGTAGAACAGCTACATTGTATGATAGTAGAAGGGATATCACACCAAACTTTTCACTCACTTACTAGTCTATGTTTCAAAGTTGATTGCGAGAAATTAACCTTCATGTGAGCCCCAAATCGTCTTGCATTTTCCACATGTATGCATTAGCAAAAGTAGGTCGCCAGATAATCCAATAGAAAGCAACTGAAGCACCCTCGGATATGCATCGCGATAAGCCACAAATATAACGTGGCTTAGCAATTTTGAAGAGAGAGAATGAATGGTGCGAGGAAAGGGGACCTCTCACTGTACCATATGTGTACACCAAGACATTAATGGACCAAGAGGACTAAACAACATAAACATTAGAATGGTTGGTAGAATACTATTGAGTCCAATATAATACTTATATATGAAACTAATTCTTAGTAAAAAAAAAGGTAATTTTTTTTATATAAGTTGTTTTCTTTTTTAGCTTTTCCGAAAGGTACCTTTTTCATATTTTTCAAAAACATTACCTATTTTACTATAGATTAGTTTTCAGGGTAAATTAGTCTAATTATTTAATTATAATATTTTTGAATAGACTTATTATATTTTGGTGAAGATATAGTTATGCATGGAAGTCTCCCTATTTGGTTGTAAATATTCCTAAACGAATTAAGATGTCTATTTGAAATTTTATTTTTACATATTAGTCGATTTATTTTCGATTTTGACTTCATTTTCTTATTGTTTTCTAAAAAAAATTATAATCCTTTGACGGAGGTTAAAAAAAGCACCGTAAGACTATTCAATTGATATAGAAGTCTCCCTATTTAGTTGTTCTGATTCTGAAACCAATAATTATACCTATTTGAAATCCTATTTTTATATAGAGTTTATTTTTATTAGAAGTCTATTTATCTCAATTATATTATTTTTGAATAGGCTTACGGTGTTTTTTTTAGTGGAGTTACTAAAAATACTATAAGCCTAAAAAATATTATAAATGATAGTATAAACCTAGATTGGTTTACTTTATATATTAGTTCAGGGTGTAACCACAACTCTATCTTGTTAGAAAGCTATTTTAGAAATAATGTTAAATAGAAGACACCCTTTATGAAAGATGAAAAAGATGATATATTCTGAAAAAAGTGTAAAAAAATTGGGGCAAATTTCTTAGAAAAGCTTTTATTTTTTAAAATACATAGTTAGTACCTTTTTAAAAAAATTCAGAGAGAACCTAAAATTTTCAAAATGATAAAAGCAAATCCAAACCACTTTTTTCTTTTTCCTTAAAGGTTATATCGTCTCTCTCCCCTTTTTTACAAATTAAACAAGACCACTTAATTGAACCAATCTAAAATTTGGATCAATTTAAAATAAATTATACTAAATAATTAATATATATATATATCAATTATATTAACAAAAATAAAAAAATAAATACATAAATAATTACTTTAGATTACAAAAATTATAAATAATAAACTAAAAAATCATTTTGTTAACTATAAAGTAATGAATAATATAATTATATATTTTAAAAATAAAATATATCATATAAATTTTTTAAATGTTTTAAAAACTTCAAAATAAATTTTTACTCTTAATAAAATTCAAAATTAACTATTTAATAAATTGTTTTTTTATTGATTTTGACACTTAAGAAGTTAATTTTATCAATAAAATATCAAAAAAATATCATTTAAATTCTCAAAAGGAAAAAATATATATTTTCATCACCTGAGATAAATTTTGATTCAAAAGAATAAAGATTTAGAACGACTTACACTATTTTTATGGACATTCAAAAAAATAGTGTAACTAGGTCTAAATCTATTCAAAGCAAACTAGAACTTTTAGAAAATATTTGAATTAATCCCAAATGAACAAAAATATAAATTTATGTATTTTGATAATTTAAATGATAATATTTTGGTATTATTATATTGTGAATACTTTGAATTTTTAAATTTCTATAATTTCTTTAATTTTTGATAAAATTTGAAGCTTTCATACAATGTTTAGTAACATTTGAGCTTTTAAAGGGGTTTGAAAGCTATTTGAAAATGTGATCCTAAAACACCAAAATTTATACCAACTTATGCTATTTTTGGCAATTCAAAAACAGCATAACTTGTTCTAAATCTGGTCAAAACAAGTTGAAACTTTGAGAAAATATTTAAATTAGTTCCAAATGGAACTAAATTTAAGTTTTCTATTTTTAAGATTTAAATGATAATTTTTTGGTTTTTCACATTGTGAATACTTCAAATTTTTTCAATTTCATTAGTTTCTTCAGATTTTGTTAAAATTTGATATTTTCAGGTAATATTTTTTTTAACATTTAAGCTCTGAACATGTTTGAAACCTACTTTAAAATTTTAGTCCAAAAGCACCAAGATTTGGACTCACTTACATTGTCCTTGGGGGTAAATAAAAAATAGTGTAACGTTGTCTAAATCTATTCAAAATAAGTTAAATCCTTTAAAAATGTTTAAATTAGTCCCAATAATTTATTTTAAATTATAACTTATAATAAATAATAAAATACAAATACAAATATAAATATAAATATAAATATAGTTTTATTTATTATAAAATAAATAATAGTATAATAATAATATTTATACGGTTTAATAATAATAATAAAATATAACATTTTTAGATAGTTAAAAAATCTTCAAAATAAATATAAATGATCTATATGATAATTATTTTTATTTTTAAGTATTTAAAATAGTTTTTTTTATTGATTTGGACTCTTAAAAAATTAAACTTGTATACAAAATACCAAAAAAATATCATTTAAATTTTTGAAAATAGAAAATTTATATTTTTGTCATAGGCAAATGTTTGATGAAAGTTCCAGATTGTTTTGATCAGGTTTAGACTCCATTTTAAAATTATTCCTAAAACAATATAAATGGGTTTAAATCATAATTTTTTGGGCCAAAATTTTAAAATACGGTGCAAACTTATTCAGAAACTCAAATGTCACATAACATTGCATGGAAGTATCAAATTTTGATAAAATTTGAAGAAAATTAATGAAATAAAAAAAATTCATGGTATTCATAATATAAAAAAACCAGGAAATTAATATTTAAATAGTTAAAAATAAAAGGTTTTTTTAATCCACTTGGGGTCAATTTGAATCCTTACCAAAATTGTAACTTATTTTGACCAGGTTTTGGACTCTGTTATACTATCTTTGAGTTACCCCCAAATAGTATAAGTTTGTCCAAATCTTGGTGTTTTGGGACTAGATTTCAGAATAAGTTTTAAACCTATTCAGAAGCTTAAATATTACAAAACATTGAATGGAATTATCAAATTTTGATAAAATCTAAAGAAATTAATTAAATAAAAAATTCTAAGTATTACAATTAAAAAATTAGAAAATTATCATTTAAATTCTCAAAAATAGAAAGAGTTGCATTTTTTCCATTTGAGACTAATTCAAACATTTTCTAAAAGTTCCAACTTGTTTTGATCAGACATAATTTTTTTTTTCAATTATCTCAAGCACTGTATTTTTGAATCTCGAATTTTGATGATAAAATCAATTGATAGGTTATTTGATCTAATCCATATTATTGAGATAAGTATGCAGGATAAACTACAATAACAATGAAGACATAAAGTGAATTGTCGAAGTTAAGTACGTTGGGAGTTCAAAAGTTCGCCGGAAGTCTGAAGGATCGTCGAAAGTATTGTCGGAACCAGTCGAAAATGAATCGAGGACTTGCCGAAGGTTTCGGAAGTTCACTGGAAAGATCATCGAAGGTTCACGAAGCTCACCGAGAAGGTTTAGAAGCTTGCCAAAGATTCGAGGAACTCGCCATAAAGTCTGAGAGCCTGCTCGGAGTCCACCGGAAGAAATCCGAAGGTATGTCGGAAGTCCGTCGGAAGTTCACCGGAAGAAAACTCGACATGCCGATTTAGTTTTTGCTTAGAATATATTTTTAATTTCCTAGTTAGCATGTAATTAGGGTTAGGATTAGGTGATAATCCTAATTAATCCTATTATGGGCCAATTGGGCCTTAATTGGACTGAATTGAGCCGGATTCAGGGCCATTCAACAGTGCTTAACCAGGTCTGGCAGTGACACCGCCAAACTAGGGTAGTGGCACCACCCTGAGAACAGGTCTCTAGGTGGTTTGGGCGATGGTACCGCCCCAGGTCAATAGTGGTACCGTTGACAATTATTACCTATCAATAATGGTACTGCTTGATAGGCGGTGGTACCACTAGTCCATAGAGTTCGAGGACTCTATCAAGCGGTGGTACTGCTAGATTGAGCAGTGGTACCATCTCGTACATTGACAGAGAAGGGTCAACTGATGGTGGTACTGCCAATGCTAGGTGGTGGTACCGCCAGTATCTGAAAATCCGAGATGTGACGTTTTTTTTCTCCAACTCTGAAGCCAATTGAGTCTATAAATACCCCTCTCTTCTCATCTGGTTAAGCACCCTTTGAGAAGTGAAAAAAACTGAGTCAAACTATAGCAAAATTATATTTGATAGCTTGAGTGTTCACCTCCTATATTTTACTTTGTCAAAATTTTGTAAGAGTATGAACCACCTATAAAAGTTTGTAAGAGGGGTGTTTGGTCCTTTTCCTTCAAGAAGATTTGATAGTGAAAGTTGGGAACCTTATCGAAGGAGGTTTCGGAAGTAGATATAGGTCATTTGACCGAATCACTATACATCGCTACGTACTTCTTTTGATGTGTGAGTTTTAACTTTCTACATTTCATTCTATACTTGCTGCAAGCTCTCGATTTCCTCCTCTCTACTTACGATAGCATTCACTTAGCCGAAATCTTTTTCATCGGATCAAAAAATCTCTATGGACAACTCTTTCCGAAATCGATTTCAAAAGTATGATTTTTATCCGTTGTACTAATTCAACCCTCCCCTCCCCCCTCTTAGTGCTGCTCAGATCCTAACAATTGGTATCAGAGCTTGATCACTCTCAATTAATTTAAAACCTAAGAGAGATGGCTTATTCTAGCATGTAAGAGGGTCATTCCATTGCATATCCGCCTATGTTTAATGGGTCAGATTACACCTATTGGAAGACTCGTATGAAGATTTTTCTTATTTTTATGGATGTTAATCTTTGGAATATCGATGAAAATGGATTTCAAAAATCTTCTCTTCCGATGAACGAATAGAATGAATTAGAGAAGAAGGTTTTTGCCCGTAATATAAAGGCTATGAATGTCTTATTTTGTGCACTTGATAAAAATGAGTTTAATTATGCTTTGATTTGTGAATCAGCTGTTGATATTTGGCACAATCTTGAAATCACTCATGAAGGCCCTAGCTGAGTGAAAGAGTCCAAAATCAATCTTTTGATCCACTCTTATGAATTGTTTCAGATGAAACCAAGTGAGTCCATCGGAGAGATGTACACCCATTTCACAGATGTCTTCAATGGACTTAAAGTATTTGGTAAAAGTTTTTCTAATTTCGAACTTGTAACTAAAATTTTAAGATCCCTTCCAAAGAGTTGGGATCCAAAAGTTATGACCATTCAAGAGACCAAGGATCTTAAAAATTTTCTTCTTGAAGAACTTATTAGGTCTTTAATGACCTACGATGCCATGCTCATGATGAGCTAGAGAACCCTCTTCTAAAGAATAAGAAGGATATGACATTGAAAACATAAGAAGATCACTTAAAGGAATCTTCAAGTGATGAAGACCTTGATGATGAACTTGCACTCTTAACTCAAAAATTCAAAAAAATTATAAGAAGAAATAAATTTAAAAATAACATTAAAAATAAACTTGAATCCAAAAAAGATCAAGTTATATGTTATAAATGCTAGAAGTTGGGGCACTTCAAAAGTGAATGCCCCGAAGCCGTAAAGAAGTAACCAAAGAGAAAGAAAGTTCTAAAAGCGATATGGGACGACTCAAGTGGTTCCGAAGATGAAGAAGCAAGGAACAAAGAGGAGGCCAACTTTGCATTGATGACTTTAGGAGATGAGGTAAGTGAGTTATATAATGAAGATTTATCTTTCGATGAACTTTCAATTATTTTTCATGAATTATTTGATGAGTGTAGAGCTATTAATAAGAAGTTTAATTTATTAAAAAAGGAACATGCTATCGTACTAGATAAACTTAAAAGTCTTGAACTCGATACTCCCTCTTTACCCCATGCTCTAAGTGTGAACACTTAGAGACAATAAAAAATAAGAGCTTGCTACTTAAAGAGACCTTAAACAAATTTAAAATCAGTAGCAAGGGCTTGGACATAATCCTTGCAAACAAGGGTCATGTCGGATAAAGAAGTAGAATTGGATTCATAAGTGGATCTCACCGATCTCCAACCACCTTCATTAAAGGATACACACTACATGTATCATTTCATTTGAAATGTAACTTTTGTTGCAAATCTGGATATGTTACTTACAAATGTCTGTATAAGAAACTTCACCCATAAAGGTTAATATGGGTTCCTAAAGGAACGATAAGGAACTTAATGAACAGCGATAAGTTTAGTAGATTAATATTTGAGGCACCCAAGTTCAAATGGGTACTTAAAAACTATTATCTTTTGTAGACACATTCACCCACACAAGTTAGGAGTGAGTAGTAATATAATTCTTAATCATTATCAAGCTCACTAGCTCAGATAATAAAATATCCTTGAGTGTTATATATTATTTGGTTATGCACCATAACTTCCATTAAGTCTCTTGAAAATTGATTTCAGTAAAAACATTTGTGTCACCTTACAACCTAAAATTTTTAAAATGATGTGATACTAGGTTTTTATATATCTTCCTTGAATATCACTATAGTCTTATTCTCTACTCAGAATCTACAAAATGACTCATTTGGAGAATCCCGTATACAATTTTAAAGATGGATTTAGAGTTGTTGAATTCCTCAAAATGATTCATGACTCTGGGAATCATAACTTCATTAAATTCATGACTTATTTGAAAACACTTGATTCTCCCAATGCATAAATCATGTTCTCATTTGATGATCGATAATTATGATTGCAATACATTCTCCTTGAAATATATTTCGGATATAATTTTAGTGATTTATGCTTTGAATCTTGTTTGATTATCCTTTACTTATTTTGAAATAATATATAATGAGTAATGCAATGGATCGATATTTCATGACTTAAAAAAAATTCCTTCACTTAATCTTTATATCTCAGACATTTAACTTGAGATAATGTGATAGACATCTTTTGATTGAGTTTTACTTTCTTCATGATTTTACAAATTGATCATTGTCGATTTTGATACACAAGTACTTGTAATCTTCGTAAATCTTCTTTTATTTATCATTTGAGGTTTCTTATATTTGTGTTACCATTCTCTCGGTCCACTCGATAAGAAAGTTTTCGATATCTCTTGATTATAACATTTTATAAATTTGATGAGTCATTGTGCTTAATAAAAAAATAATATTTATCGCATGATTAACATGAGATCGGAAGTGATATAATGACATCATTCTATTTTAATCAAAAACATAATGATCAATTAAACATATGTGAGACAGAGGATAAATAAAAAAAATAACAATAAAGCAAATTGATCAAAAAATAAGTTATTGCAGCCCTCTCAAAACCATCTAAGTAAGAGTGCCAGCAATGACATCGCCAAGATTGGTGGTAGCATCGCTTGGGTATTCTGTTCTTAAGCGGTGGCACCGCTTAGTTGGCGGTGGCACCACCCGAGAGTCCTCCTTTTATAAAAAGGACTTAGGGCCGACGTTAGAACCGCCCCCAAGTCTTGAGGTTACTCCCAAAAGCACTTTTCCTCCTATCTAAACTTCATCTTCTATCTCAAGAAGACCAAGAGAGAGTTCCATTTTGGATCAAGACCTTTATTTCTCAAGAAACCTCATCTAAGGTAACATTTGATACTCCCTCTTTGATTTCTCAATACATAGTTATTTGTTTAAAATTTCCTTGTTCTATCATCATGTTTAGATAAATGGCTCTTAGGAGATCATCTAGGGACAAAGGGAAGAGAAAGAAAGGAGATTCAAATGAAATAGCCCTTAGGTATCCTATTTTTGAAGCAAGAACTGTGCATAAGGAAAAATATATCGATTTAGGTGAACTAGTAAACCTAAAACCCATTAGGTGGTTTATCGATTTGGATATCTTGCCCATCTTACAAATTAATGAACTAATTTATCCTAGATTAGTTAGGTTGTTTAACGCTAATTTGAGTTTAGATAATGATGATAACATGTCAATCTATCTTTTAGGAAATCAAATTCCAATTACGGACAACATAATATATGACATAATTGGAATCTCCGAAAAAGATAGGGGTTGTTACTTTAGAAGACAGTGGAATTTGGATGCAATAAGAGTAACACACTCTAAGGCTTTAAGTACCGTTTTTGGAAATTCTAACCTAGCCATAGTCCCTAAAAGCTATGAGCATTTGCTACTATTCAATTCTAAAATTCTCTATCACATTATCATAAGTATCCTAATTCCTAAACAATATTACAACGATGAGATTAGTCAAATAGAGTTAGGTACTATATACTGGATAATGACCAGGCAAAATGATTGTTTTGGATACCTGATCTGATAAAATATGATAGAAATAGTATCTAAAGACTTAATGTTACCATATGGGGGGTTAATTACTAAAATGCTACATACATATAATATTAGAATACTACCCGATGAAGAGGTAATAAAAGTGGATAAATACAACACCATAAATAGCAATCAACTTAAGAGACTAAGGTGCACATTTAGGAATGGAATATGGACTAGGTAGCCTAGAAGGACTGATCCAACTCTCTCTCTAATAGAAGAACCCAACTCTCTCTCTAATAGAAGAACCTGAAACACCAGGTTTTAGGGGTAATGAATCTCCTCCTCCTAGTCCCTTCAGTGAAGCATCATCAAAACCAGCTCCTGCTCCATCTTCTAAAGATCCAATCATGATAGAGATAAATCAAATCAAATCACAGCAAGCTGAAATTTTGAGTAAAGTATGACAGATAAATCGAAAGTTAGATCACTTGTATAGGCACTTTGGTATTCCACCTAAGGAATAGTTATTGTAATGAAGCTTTTGACTTTTGTTTTGTAAACCTCTATGCTATTTTAGCATACTTTTGAAATTATCCTAATACATGATATTTTATGTTTCTTTTCCAAAAATTTTTAACTTCGGTTTTTCATAATCTCAATTTGTTATTATTTTCATATTTTGGATGACATCTTTATAACATTATATTTTGAACGGTGCTCTCATTTTTATCCTTTGATCGTAATATTTTGATTCTCCTTCTTCAGTAATATCATCCCTTTGATGATGTAGTGAAATCGATATTGTACTCTCTCTACCTCTATTGGGATGATTAAATGGTTTTTATGATCATTTGAAACTTGACATATGCATAGATTAATATCATGAATTTTGTATAAAGATTAAGCTCTTAAGTATTTGTTATACTCTCTTCGAACTTTATTCTTAACTCTTATGCTCATCTCTAAGTCTTGAGCTTTTGTTGTTTATCTTCCATCTCATGAATTCTTATAAGTATACCTAGTTGAATCTTTTTATATGAAACTTTTGTTATTAATGTGTTCCACTTCATGAATTCATAAATACCAAGTTGAACTTTTTCATAAATTTTTGATCTCTCTCTCATGAATTTTTCATATGACCTCTTGTTAATATGTTTGACGAATGACTAAATGTTTAATGAATGGCTTCAATGATCTATCCTTCCACTTTACAATTTTATGCTTGAATTTTTAATATTACATCTTGAACCTCTTTCATGTATGAATCTTTCATGACTACCTTTATAATTTTGATATGGTTGATAAATGACTAGCATAATGATACCTTATGATGACTACCTTCACCTCCTTTTCGTTGATGACAAAGAGGGAGAAGAAAATGGCAAAATAAATTGATGACTTAATGCCTTGCATGCATCGAGAAGAATATGGCAAAAAATCCATGACTTGATAAATGACTTATATGTATCGTATCGTATCACAATGACTTGATGGAATGATAAAAGTCTTATATGTTTTATATTATAATATAATTACTTTTGCCATGCTTTGTAATCGAAAATTGGTTGCTATCCTTAAAGGCATTGCAATAAAATTTGTAGCGTATCACAATGTATCACTTGTATCGTAAATGGTTTATACATGTTTAACATGTAAATTTTTGAAAGATTGTTATCATATCATGTTTAAAATTTAGTATCTTTCATTGATATAATAAGATATCATCCCATTTGATAATGTATCAAAAAAATGATATCATGCCTTGTATTTGTGTACTTTATATTGACATCATGCGATCTTTGTTATATTTCAAATTATGATTGCTATCATTTGTCGAAGTGATAAATGTCTATCATCATTCGACTTGAAATTGAGTATCATACCTTGACATTATTTTTAAAATATGAAAAATATAAAGTTTCGTATTTATGAATGAAAGGTTATGCTTGTTAAGCATGATGATAAGTTCAAACGAATGAAACATATCGATTTCAACTTGAATTCAAAGAGATTAAATTTAAATATTTTTCTTCTCATAATATGACATATAGATAAGGGGAGTTAAGATTAACTCTGTCATCAATTGATTGTCATCGTCAAAAAGGGGAAGATTATTGAATCTCGAATTTTGATGATGAAGTCAATTGATAGGTTATTTGATCTAATCAATATTATTGAGATAAGTGTGCAGGATTAACTATGATAGTAATGAAGACATAAAGTGAATTGTCGAAGTCAAGTATGTTGGGAGTTCAAGAGTCCACCGGAAGTCCGAAGGATCATCGAAAGTGCTTGTTAGGATCTAGAGCGGTACTAAGAGGGGGGGTGAATTAGTGCAGTGGTTAAGAACGATATTTTTTTGGCGATTCAAATAAGTTCGGATACTTCATACATTAAAAACTTCATTCCAATTGCATATAAACTTAAAATGATTTGTAAGGAGGAGATGAGGAAGTGGAGTAATAAGTAAATAAGGTTTGCTGAAATATAAAAAAATAATAGTAAATGCAAACTAAGATTTTTATAGTGGTTCGGTCATACGACCTACATCCACTCTTAATTCCACTCCTCTTGAGACCACCAATTTTTCCACTAGTTGTCCTCCTTCCAGCGAGCAAGGACTGACTCCCTTGTAGCTCTCTCCTTTTGATGGGCTTAGGAGATAACCCTTACAAAGCCTATCACCCCTCTCTTGAACTTTTCCAACAATTAGAGTTTAAGGGGAGGATTTCTCATAAGTTTACAACAGAATTTTTTAAATTTTTGGGGAGGTATTTATAGGCCTTGATTTGCTTTTAAAACGAAGTCAAAATTTAAATTTTTGAGTTTTCCGAGAATGAGCGGCACTACCACCTGCATTGGGTGGTACCACTGCTTGTAGAACCTCGAAAACAAGGGTTCTGGTGGTGCTACCACCAGCTTGAAGTGGTACCATCGGTGCAGCTTTACTATTGGGCGGTACCACTGCCCAGACTGGGCGGTACCACTACCTACAGCCTAGAAAAGTATACTTTTTCATTTTTCCAACTCGTAGGCGATTCCACCGCCAGTTTGGCGGTGCCACCGCTTGTAGCAACTTTTGGGCCATTGAATGGGCCTCCCAATGAGCCCAAATCAGTCTCAATTTAGGTCCAATTGGCTCCCAATTAAGTTAGTTCAATTACAACCAAATTAAACTAATCCTACTTCGATCTAGACAATTATTACAATGCAAATCGTAATTAGTTTCCCGGCATGTCCTTGGTCCATCGATGCTTCGTCCGACACTTCGACATATTATTCTCTTTTACAATTTGTTGCCCAATCAGTAGTTGACCTTCACAGCCCCAATCTCTTGGCGCAACTCTGCTCCTCTTGGTCCGATGCTCGATTTCTTTATCCGAAGCCTTCTATCGATCATCAACCGGATCTCCGGCTCGACATCGAATCTCCTAACGTGATTTCCTCTAGCATAACGTTGATTCTTCCTATGTCAATTATCTAATTTTGATCGAGAGTAGACTTGTATGATCAAAACATAGTTAGATAACTAAACACAATTAATTAATTTCATCATCAAAATTTGAGATTCAATAGTGCTGCCAAAACTAGCCGAGAATGAATCGAGGACTTGTCGAAGGTTTTGAAAGTTCATCGAAAAGATCGTTAGAGGTTCGCAGAGCTCATCGAGAAGGTTTGGAAGCTTGCCAAAGATTTGAAAAACTCGTCATAAAGTCCGGGAGCCTCTTGAGAGTCCATTGGAAGAAATCTAAGGGTGTGTTAGAAGTTCACCAGAAGTTCACCGGAAGAAAACTCAACGTACCGGTTTAGTTTTTGCTTAGAATATATTTTTAATTTTGTAGTTAGTATGTAATTAGGATTAGAATTAGGTGATAATCCTGATTTACCTTAATAGGAGTCAATTAGACCTTAATTGGACTGAATTGGAATGGATTCAGAGCCCATTCAATAGTACTCGACCAGGTCTGACGGTGGCACCATCAGACTGGGGCGGTGGCACCGCCCGGGAACAGGTTCCCAGGTGGTCTGGGTGGTGGTACCACTTGACAAGCGGTGGTACCGCCAATCCATAGATTCTGAGGACCCTATCAAGCAATGGTACCTCCAGACTGAGTGGTGGTACCGCCCAGTACACTGACAGAGCAGGGTCAATTGGTGGTGGTACCGCCAATACCTAAAAATTCGGAATGTTACTATTTTTGGTTTCAATTCTAAAGCCAATTGAGTCTATAAATACCCCTCTCTTCTTAGCTGGTTAAGCACCCTTTGAAAAGTAAAAAAACTGAGTCAAAGTTATAGCAGAATTGTATTTGATAGCTTGAGTGTTCATCTCCCATATTTTACTTTATCAAAATTCTATGTGTGAACTACTTGTAAAAGTTTATAAGAGGGATGCTTGGTCCTTCTCCTTTAAGAAGATTTGATAGTGAAAGTTGGAAATCTCATCGGAGGAGGTTTCGGAAGTGAAAGTAGGTCATTTGACCAAACCACTATACATCGCTATGTACTTCTCTTGATGTATGAGTTTTAACTTTTTGCATTTCATTCTATACTTGTTGTGAGCTCTCGATTTCCTCCTTTCTACTTTCAATAGCATTCACTTAGCCGAAATCTTTTTCGTCGAATCGAAAATTCTTTACGGATAACTCTTTTTGAAATTAATTTCAAAAGTATGATTTTTATCCGCTGTACTAATTCAACCCCCCCTCCCCTCTTAGTATCGCTTAGATCTTAATAAGTATAAGTGGGTCTAAATCTTCATATTTTTTGATCAAAATTTTAATTTTAAACCTACTTAGAAGTTCAAATATTACAAAACATTGCATGGAAACTTCAAATTTTATCAAAATTTAAAGAAATTAAAATTTTAAAATATTTATAATTTGAAAAAAAAATCAAAATAAAAATCATTTAAATTTAAAAAAAATTTACAAAAAATCTATTTTCATCCATCTAAGACTAATTCAAATGTTTCTTAAAAGCTCCCATTTGTTTTAACAAAGTTTTGACCTATTTGCACTGTTTTGAATTTCCCGCACAAATATTGTATGTGGGTGCAAAATCTTAGTGTTTTTAGGCCAAAATTAGATTTTAAACTTATTTATAAGTTCAGATATTACAAAATATTGCATGAAAATATCAACTTTTGACAAAATTTGAAGAGATTGATGAAATTAAAAAAATCAAAATATTCACATTGTGAAAAAAAATCAGAAAATTATCTTTAAATTCTCGAAAATAAAAAAAGTTATATTTTTATCCATTTGATACTAATTTAAATGTTTCCTTAATGTTCCATTTTGTTTTGATCTGGTTTAGATCAAATTATATTATTTTTTTAATTACCCCAAAAAGTATAAGTGCGTCCAAATCTTAGTATTTTTGTACCAAACTTTCATAATAGGTTTCAAACCTATTCAGAAGCTTAAGGTATAAAATATTCAATGGAAGTATAAAATTTTGATAAAATTTGAAGATATTAATGAAATTGAAAATTTGAAAGTATTCATAGTGTGAAAAAATCACAAATTTATCATTTAAATTCTTAAAAATAGAAAATTATATTTTTATTCATCTATTATTAATTCAAATGTTTCTTGAAAGTTCCAATTTGTTTTGGCTAGGTTAGGATCGAGTTATACTATTTTTGAATTGCCCCTAAAAAAAGTGTAAGTAGGTTTGAATCTTTATTTTTGGCCCAAAATTTTAGAATAGGCTTCAAAAACTTAAATGTTACAATACAGTGTATGGAAGTATCAAATTTTGATAAAATCTGAAGAAATTAAAAAAAATTCAAGGTGTTCACAATGTGAAAAGACCAGAAAATTATCATTTAAATTCTCAAAAGGTAAAAAAAATTATATTTTTATTTATTTGGGACCACTACAAATATTTTTCTAAAAGTTTCAGCTTGTTTTGAACTGAGTTACATTATTTTTTTAATTTCCCCAAGAATAATATAAATGGGTCTAAATCTTGGTGTTTTTGGGTCAAAATTTTAGAATATGTTTTAAAACTACTTAGAAGCTCAAATGTTGCAAGATATTACATGGAAGCTTCAAATTTTGTCAAAATTTAAAGAAATTATAAAAATTCAAAAATTTCACGATCTGAAAAATCAAAATAATATCATTTAAAATTTAAAAATAGAAAAAATATAGTTTTTCTCTATTTAGACCAGTTCAAATATTTTCTAAAAGTTTTAATTTATTTTGATTAGGTTTAGATGTAGTTACATTGTTTTTGAATTGCCACCAAAAATAGTTTAAGTCGGTTTAAATCTTAGTGTTTTTAGGCCAAAATTTGAGAATAGGTTTTAAACCTATTCAAAAGCTTAGATATTATAAAATATTATACGGAAGTATCAAATGCTGAAATATTATAAAACCAAAATATTCACAATGTGAAAAATAAAGAATTATTATTTAAATTCTTAAAAATAGAAAAAAAATATTTTTATCCATATATTTTTTGTTTTTATTAATATAAATGAATACATATTTTTTGTTATTATTAATATAATTTATTTTCAATCAATATAAGTTTTATGTTAGTTCAATCTGTTCAATTTGAAAGTGATTGGGTTATTTTTATCATTTTGAAAATTGAAGATTCTTTTGTAAACAATTTTTGAAACAAAGAACGCTAACTCGAAATTTTGTAAAATAAAAGACTTTTCTAAAAAACCAAAAAACATAAACTTTACCCCAAAAATCCGGTCTTTTTAAAAAATAGAAACGCATGATCTTTATTTTATCTTGTTGTATTTGTTAGACGTCCAAAAATATGCACGTGGAAGCATTTGTTTCCTCCTCCTTTCCTCCCCGTACGTGAATCCAGTGGACACTTTTGAGTTTCGGCTCCTTTTTCGACCATTTCACCAAGGTGTGTACGTCCTCCCCCCTCGGAATAAATTCACCTTTTTTTTTTTAATCTCAGTTTTGATCTGTCTCAATTCAAACCGCACGCTAAAACGCTGTTTGTTTTGGTCAACTAAGCCGTGGAGTCGGTCAACCTGGAAGATTTCTTTCAAACGTCGGAGTTCAAGCGTGTACCACAGCAGCTTGGAATTCTTCTCGTGTTGACTTCTGATCGATCCAATTCAACAGCTGAATCCTGGTAATTAAACATATATTCCAAATTGTGGAAAGAGTTGAATGAGAAAACTTATGCACTTCCCAGTTTATTGTAGAAAATTGTCTCTGAGTTCATATGGACAAGGTAAAAGAAATGTTGGTCATACACTGTTTCTAAATCCTACCGGGTTGTTAATTTCTTCTAATTATTGGCCACCCCAGGAGAAATTGCTTATTTGGCACGCATGAGGGGGGCTTTTCCGGTGCGCCTTTCAATCAGCTAAATTTGGCTGCCAAGTCATTTAAACATCTTACTAGGAACAACATCCGTAGATCAATAGATCATAATGTGTGATGTACCAATTTGTTAATTCAAAAGTCCATAACTTATCGAGGATGATCTGACTTGGTTTGAAATTCTAAACTTGATGCAACGTGGGAATCGCTTCTATTTTGAATCTTCAAAAATGGAAATAGAGTGCAAGGACGTTTTAGACTATGTTAATGCTTTTATATCTCCTCCTATAATAAAACTTTTATTGGGAACACTTCTCAATATCATCCCCCTAATATTCAAAGTCAAATAATTTTGAAACAAAAGTGTGAACGAAGAGAATGGTATACTTCTTTTTTAAATCACGTGTCTCAAATTATCTGCATAACTTAAAGATTATTTTCTATTTTAATTCTAACTATTATGTCGAATTTGATTCATTGTCTTTTTTTTTTTTTTTACATAACTACATCCACAAGTTGAGATTTGATTGAGGACATATTATCCCTATCATTATATTTATATATATAATTATTTTAAGTTGGATTCAATTTAATTTAAGTATTGAAGTTTGTCCTGGCTATCATATAAGTTTTATCTTATTTTTTTTACAAAAGGATAAAATGGTATAGATGAAAAGAATAAAGATAATATAATATAGTAAAAATACAATTCACCATGGCATAATGCAAGGTGTAAAAGAAACTAGTTAAAGGCATATAACAACATTCAAAACATAAGACAAGACCCCCTCAACAATTAGGATCAGGATAACGATTGCAAAGACAAAACGCTTTGCTTGTCTCTTTAAAGCATGACACTTTTTCACACTGAGTTGAATATATGTAAATGTTTGATCGTTTTTCACCTTCACCTTAGACTCATCAATCACTTAAGAATTTATGAGGGCATTATACTTGTTAAAAGTTGTCATGACTATATTACTATCAGTCATGATAGATGAGTGCCTAAGCAAATAGAGAGATCCTCTGATAAGCCTAGCCTCACATGCAGCTGAATCAAAATGAAAGGGAACAAATGGCTAGGGCTCGAGTGGGTGAGGAATCATTGGTTGAATAAGGCCAATATCATGGATAGTTGTTATCGTCGACATCTTTGACAAAGTTTGCATAGAGATAATTGATATAGCAGCACCAACATGTTGTGCAGTTGGCATAAAAGTAAACATAGGGGCCTTTGGCTATTTTAGAATCCGTCAAGTAATGTGTTTTCTTTCGTTACTAGTAAAATGAATACCTCACTAGTCTCTAATCATGCTTGACCATGATAACAAAATTTTTAGTATTACTAAGGAAAAAGTATAAGACATCAGGGAGGTCAGAATAACATAAACCTTAATATATACTTGTGCATATCTAATATGTTCTTTATTACTAAACCTTAATATATACTTGTGCATATCTAATAAGTTCCTTGTTACTAGTTAGTTGGTCTAAAAAATTTAAAATTTTTTTTACCTATGAAATAGTATTAAAAAATTTAATCATCCATATTAAAAAAAAGATTAATTATTTTTACCTAGATCAAGATAATGAAAAAAATCAATCGTTTTCAACTTAAAGTCACAATCTCAAAGTCGGAAGATAAAAACTTTGTTCTAAATATATCATGAGCCAACCTCAAGTACCATCATAAAATTAGCATGGTCCCTAAGTTGAAATATGAAATAGGGGTCTCCTCATACCATTGGCAATAGTACTAAAAAATTTAGGCATCCATATTAAAAAAAAAGATTGAATATTTTTTCCTAGATTGGAATAGCAAAAAAATTAATCGTTTCCAACTGAAAATCAATCTCAAAGATAAAAAATTTGTTCTGAATATATGATAGACCAACCTCATGTACCCTCATAAGATTAAAGGTCGAAATATGAAATAGGGATTTATATTTCCTTATACCATTGGTAATAATACTAAAAATTTAGATATTCACATTAAAAAAAATTAAATATTTTTATCGAGATAATAAAAAATCAATTGTCGAAGGTCAGATCGAAAGATAAAAAAATTATTTTGAATGTATCATGGGTCAGTCTCAAATACTGAGATTAGCACGATCCCTAAGTTAAAATATAAAAAAACCAACTTCCATAACATGACTTGCAAGGAACCAGACGGCTTCCATAAGGAATGAGCTCGGTTCTGAACACTGAGGAATGACAAATAAGAGTCTACAAAATAACTAATCAAAGGATCCTTCCATACTCCTCCCTCTCAAGGATAACCACCTGAGGCCTGGATTTGAAGAACACCATCTTGCGAGGAGGGGGCTGTATGACATAAAGCGGAGCATTTCTGTGGCTTGGAGGGATAAGTGAACAAGGGAGCTCCAAGCTTGTTAACTGGAACCCTCACAATAACTCGCCACGGGCAGAAGTTGGGGCCCACAGGGCTGGGACATAGCGAACCGATAGTTGGGGGAACGAAGCAGTGGTCCCGAGTGAGGAAGCACTGTCGGCACGGGGGCTTGCGACAAGTCCGGCGGAAGAAGCAAGGAGAGCCATCCCAGACGGCGAGGAGACGACGCCACCATCAACGGCCATGTGAGAACCGCAGGCGACGGGGCGTCAATCGCAGGCGTCGGTGGTGCAAGATCCACATCCGGAGCACCATCGCTGCCGCAGGCTACCGAGGGGAACGCGCCGACGGGGAGCGAAGACCTAGCACTGGCCGGAGAAGGGAGGAGCCTCGCAAGAGCCGTAGCAATTGAGGAAGACGGAGGCAGTGGGTCCCTCGCGACCGCACCTATGGGAGAAGACAAAGCCGCCGGAGGGAAAGGGAAACACCACCGGCCGACCATATCCCGAAATTGATCGGCGCCGAAGCCGCCACAACTATCGTCACAGCATTATGCGTCAGGCCAGAACTGACAACCTTGTACGAGGCCGGAGAAGCCAGTGGGAATTATCCGGATTTCAAAGGTGCTGCCAGATCAGGAGTGACAACTTGCAATTCGGCCACCGACAAATCAGGATCATCGTCGGCCAACAAAACCGAAGAATCAGCCAACAGAGGAGAGGTCTGAGGCGGATCAATCGCGGGGAGAGAGGAAGGGAGCGGCTGTCCGCCGGCCCTGCTCGCTTTAGCTGCGATTGGAAAGCACACAGCCTTGAAGCCACGCTGTCACCCAACGCCAGTGACATGCCTAGTAGCATGGAGCACCACCGGACAGACACCAACAGCATCGCGGCGACGGAGACCATGCCCCATACATGGGGCCTGCAGAGGAGTGAAGTGGCAGTGACACATCGTCGGCCCGTGGGGAGGACGTTGTCATCGGTGAAGGATCATCGGTGGCCATGAAAGCATACCTCCCAAGATCTCAAACCCTAGCAGATCTTTTCTAGTGTAGTGATCTTCTCGCAAAAGAAACCTTCTTCGATCGCGTGCGGCTTTTGATTGCTTCAAAATATAGAGAAAAAAGGGGTTCATATGGCGCGAGTTTCTAGAGGCAAATTCATGAAGAAGAATAAGCCACCACATTTACCACAGCGAGGTTCGATCAACCTTTAATTGAGGTTTGAAACAATCAATCTTTGGTATATCACCATTCTTAATCAATAACTATCTTTTCTTAATTGAATAATTTATTATATTAAGATCGATACGTGACAAAAATGATATTACATTTTTTTTTGGAACAAAGTAAAAAAGTTATTAATTATTAACTGGTTACATAAAAACCAAGGGAAGTATAAATGAATGGGGTTTCGGAACTAACTCGATCGGTAACGACGTGAAGAACACAATTGATCAAATCAGCATACGAAATATTGAACAAAAACCAACCTAGTCGAACTAAAAATTAAATATACACCCTAATTTTAGGACGGAGAAAAGCACGAGTTCCACCAATACTGTTTACATGTTGCGGTGTCACCCTCCATGGTCAACATTTGCTCGCACCGGCCACCGCGTTTCCCACGAGTCAACAAACGTGCTGCACGTGAACGCTTGCGCTTTTAAAAGCTTTTTCCAATCATCCACCCGTATAAATCATTGCTTTCCTCCTCCTCCACGAGACACCAACCAACAGCTCCTCGCTCTCTCGACCCCTCGCAACCCTGTGCAACTCCTCTCCTCCGTACCTCTTCTGATTCCCTTCTCGGAGTTAGCAAGATCTTTTGCCACTCGAATACCTTGTTCGACTCATGGGGTTGGTCGTGGATGCGCTAACGGAGGTGTTGAGGAAGCCGACGATGGGCGGCGTGGTGGCAGAGCTTGCGATCCTGGCCGCCCCGCTCTGGATTGCGGCCCTCGTGGGGCTTTTGCTAGGGTGGGCGTGGCGGCCGAGATGGGCCACCGGCATCGCTGCAGGTGGCGAGAAAGCTGCCGATTCAGTAGTGGCCTGCTCGCCGCCATCAGATGGGTTGGGCGGGTCCTCGTTGGATCCGCCAATGGCTTCGCTGCTGAGCTGCAGCAGCTCTTCAGTCCCCCAACAGGCGGATGGCGAGAAATCGGCGGTGACTGAAAAGGATCTGCAGCATCTGTGCCAGCTCGTGGAGATGACCGATGGTGGCCCGGCGTGGCGCAAGATGATGGAGAAGTCGTTGCCGAACATGAGCTACCAGGCCTGGCAGAGAGATCCTCAGGTAGACCGTCGGACATGCCTCCACACTATCATCCATAGTTGTATATGCCATAGTTTGATTCTTCACCTGCTCGATATTGCGGTTCTCATGTGCCATGTATCTTGCAAACATTTTGCAGACCGGCCCTCCTCAGTATCGTAGCAGTTCCGTGTTCGAGGATGCGACGCCGGAAATGGTGAGGGACTTCTTTTGGGACGACGAATTCCGGATCAAGAATGGGTGGGATGACATGCTCCTTCAACATTCTACCTTGGAGGAGTGTCCATCCACAGGGGCAATGGTAGTTCAGTGGGTCCGAAAGGTGCGGATTAATTCTTGGATATTCTTAGTGGAACTGAGCATTTGCTATCTGCTATGCTCGCTTAACATCCTTTCTCTATGCAGTTTCCCTTTTTCTGCAGCGATAGGGAGTATATCATTGGTCGTCGGATATGGCAATCAGATAGAAGTTACTACTGTGTAACAAAGGTTTGTAGTAAATATAATTACCGTGTATATTCTTGTTTAGAGGTTCACCATATTATAGTACTTATTGTGGAGATTGAATTTTGAAGAAATTATGTAGAAGGCTTTAACACTTTGAGAATTTTGTTTTTCTTAATATGGACTATGCAACACCAAACATTCTCATTGAACGTAATATCCATACCGGCATTTGAGTTGCCATCCCCTAATTACGACAAAGAAACTCTTATCATTTGAGAAAACAATTACAACATTAGTGCAATTGACAGCTGCACACAACCTTTAAGCTATGAAGAGGAGCAAGAAAACAAGGTGAAAATCCACTTTACCTTCTTTGAAGCTCCTTTTAATAGCATAAGTCTTTTCAATTTCTGTCATAAAAAAATGTTATTGTCTTAATCTGTTGCATAACTGGAAGATGCAAATTGTCAAGGTGGAAACCAAAAAGTTCAAGTGAAAAAAGGAAAAGAAGTCTTTCCCTTAGGCTCTTTTTTTTCTCATATCCAATGTTCAAAAATAAAAAAAATTATACAAATGCATTTAGGCTCTTCACAACACCCTACCAGCCAAATGGCATGCATGAGCTAATCGACATATATGAATCAGTAGATGCATTTGGCTAAACTTGAAAAAACTGTTGCAGGGTATGCTTTTAATTTATCATAAAAACATAATGTTTAAGTAGATAACCTTGGATGAGTGACTAACTTACTCTAACAACATTGGAAATGTAAACAACCAAATCAGAAGACAATGTTAGTGCAAATACCTCGGTTCCTTTTGCTCTTGCCCTTGGTCTAAGAACTCAGTGCTTTTAGAAAAGTTGCATTGATGTTAAGCCTTACAACATGTTGCTGAGTGGTCTTTCTGTATTTATCACAGACCAGGGTTCTGAAAAAGGCATAACTACTTTTGAATAATCAAGTGCAATTTGAATTGGATACACAGCAGGGCATGTCAATTCTACAGCTGTTGTTGTATTGTCCAATTCAACACATTTTGTCCTGGTATAAACCCAGTTGATCTCCATCTAGATTCTAGCTGTTGTCTGTTATATATGCTATATATGTGTCTTGTTTGATCCATCAGACTGCATCAATGCTTCTTGCTTTTTCAATTAGTTCCTAACTTGAGGTGTCCCATTTTCTCTTAGTCCTTGACATGCTATTTTTCATGTTTGTTTGCTGTTGGCAAGTATGAAGTTACATATTCTCATTCATATTACCACATTGTGTTTTTCTTTTTTTATCATTGTAGTCTGTTGAATTAATTATTGACATCTCCTTAAAAAATTTCAGGGAGTCCCATGTTCCTCTGTTCCTCGATGCAACAAACCAAGGCGTGTTGACTTGTATTACTCCAGTTGGTGTATTCACCCAGGTGCATAACCTTGTCCCATGTTCTCTTTCTTCTTCCACAGCTGATTAGCCTCTTGAATGACAAATGCATGTTTTCTGATCTTTGTTGGGTCAGTTGCATCAAAGAGAGATGGCCAGATGACTGCCTGTGAGGTGTTACTCTTTCACTATGAGGATATGGGCATCCCATGGGAAATTGCAAAGCTAGGTGTTAGGCAGGGAATGTGGGGTTGCGTCAAGAAGGTTGAACCTGGTTTCCGAGCCTACCAGATTGCTAGGACATCCAATGAGCCAGTGTCTCGGAGTTCTTCCATGGCACAAATCACCACCAAGTTTGATGCTGACCATCTGAGGTCATTTGAAGATAATCCTGGTTCATCCTCGGATGTCGTTGAAGTGGAGAAGCAGAAGCACTGGGCTTGTAACATACCTAAGTTTCTTGTAGTTGGTGGTGCTGTAGCCCTTGCCTGCACCCTTGACCATGGCTTGGTTACCAAGGCTGTTATTTTTGGAGTAGCAAGGAGGTTTGCAAAACCAGGGAAGAGATTGTGAGAGGAAACTAAATATCAAGATGAATCAGTCAAACATCTCTACAACAAATCATCTTGGTAAAAAGATGATATATGAGAGAGAAAGTGATTATATTTTCTGTCTTGTTTTTGTAGAGGAATATCAAATTTAGAGATCATCTCATGCATACAGTAGATCCTACATATGATGATGATCACTGTAATTCTTGCAATTTGTATAATATTTTAGCTGCTTGAATTGGCATCTTGGTAAATATTCATAAACGAAGTAATCCAAGAATCATTAGAAATCCAATTTGTTTCCACTCTATGAGACATATAACTCATTTGAATGTTAATTTCTGCAAATTGCATATTGTATTTTAGTTAGCTGTTTTCGCTTAATACAAGGAGAAGAGGCATCACGTTTCCCATGTTTGTTCCCGTATCTGTTGCCACCCATACTAGCATTCTGGTCTGCTAGAAAGCTCACCAAGTCGGAAGGAGCTTAATAAGTTTAATAATGAAAGTGATATGCATGCTGTTGAAGTTATTCCAAGAAATGCTTGTAAAATAGCTATGCACTTGGAAGAGAACCGTGTGCTCGCTGGATCTTAGAAAAAAAAGAAAAAAAAAGAAAAAAAAATTAAAAAAATTCAAGAGTTCAACTAGTTTTGAAAATGAGCGAGATTTAAATTGATCAGTAAGAAGTAGATACATGTATTATTGCTAATTTAGATTTGAATTATCTTAGATTCCTTGCAAAGAATTGAGTTGTTGTTTGTAAGAGTCTTTGCAGATTAATCTTTTCTTTATTCCTTTCTACTCTTGCTATCACATTCCTTCATGTTAGTGCAATTTTTGTTGGAATAAATTTTAGAGACAATCTAGGTTTCTCTCGTGCTAGTCTTAATATAGGTCACTGTTCTAGCTAACATAAAGGTATCAAACCTGCAAAGCTAAATCACGGGTATTCTCGATAAATGCTCCTCTGACGATGAAGTCAATATTGAGTTTAGATTATTTGGATGAACTCTTGGGAAAAAATTTTAATGTGGGGAGTACCTTTTTATAGAGGGCTTTGAGAACCATGAGTCCCGGGATCATCGACAATCATGGGGAGTGATTAAGCATCGATCGAATCAGGATAACAATATCGAGGTGCATCAAGTCTATCATCTGCCTTGATTGGCTTGACCCAAGTTGTGGACATGTGGTGTTGGATACATGCCATTGATGTAATTTCAGGTGGTTGGTTGTCGACCATGTGTCATCTGTCTAGTCGCACTGTCAACCTTGAGGTGTCAAGTACACATTCCATTCGTCACCTTGCAAGGTCACCATGTTAGCCACACGTCATCTATGTGGCCCCGAGTGTCAAATAGGTCATTAGCCACATATCATTAGCCCCCTCACCTCTTAATTCATTCGAGCAAGTAGCGACTGGCGATCAGATATTACGGTTGCCTCGCGCTGCGCGGGTAGCGCCGCAGGCAAGCATCGGCGGCGAGGTGGCCGACGGCTCATCGCTGCCGCAGGGGCGTAGCGCCACGGGGCAGCGTCGCCTGCGGGCACTGCACCCACGAGCAGAGACACCCGCGGCCCTGCAGCCCATGAGTAGAGGCACCCGTGGCGGCAACGCTATCTACCCACATTGGTGGGCGGCACCCGCAGCGGGCGGTGCTCGCTAGCGAGCAGAAGCGCCCGCTACGACGGTGCCTGCCGCGGGCAGGGGTGACGTGCCTGCAGGTAGTGGTCGCTGTCGGCAGGGTGGTGACGGTCGCAACGCAGCAAGCAGAATTAAGGGATTAGGGTTTTCAGGCAAAAATAGTTTTATCCCTCGAAATTTCAAAAATTTTAGTTTATATCGCTTTTGACAGAATGACCAAAATACTCCGACCAAAATACCTTTCAGAATTAAGAAAATTTCCTTTATATCCCTGCTTTCAGAAAAATATTAGTTAATTAAATAATTTAATTAATTAATATTATTTATCTAGTAGTCCTATATAATAACATATATATGTGATGTATGATATGGATAGATGATCATGAACCGTGTGTGTACATGTGATTATTATTATTGGGACCTACGAGCTTTTATTTTTTTTCATTTTTTGTTAGGCCTACGTGCTTGTAATTATATTATAATTACACGAGACGTAACGATAGCGGGACCCATGAGGTCGAGACGAACAATCCGACGCATGAAGATGCGTTAAGATGCTGACGGAATTGATGAACCGAGATGGACGATCATAGGGCATAGAGATGCACCGAAGCGCACATAGATCTTGATGTGAGTAATTGAGCCCACTGGCTCGAGCCTGATCACATTAGGATATGGTTCATGATCATCTGGTGTGATTGCTCATGTGATGTGTGATTGGTTATACACCTACTAGATATGTATATATATTTACATGCGATGTAGATATATATTAAATATGTATGTGTGTGACACATTATATTAGGAGATCAACTCAAAAACTCTCCTCTATTAATAATATTAAGTCAGTAAACGTGAGGCAATTAGATTGATCCACATGGCCTTCCATCGTTATTAGGTAGGAATCGATTCTCGGTGTAGGTTGAGTTGGTCGAGTCTCTCGAGACTCACCTATATCGCGATTCGCTATCTTATCTACGATATAGAGATATCACCGGTGACTTAAGGACATGGTATGCTTGGTTGAGTCCCTGAGAGTATATCATCGAATCAGACTCATCTTGTAATGATGGTGATGACATATCGAACATAATGGTTGGTCGAGTCCCTCGAGACCATGGTGGTTCGGAGGCCAAACAGGACAAGAATCATAAGGAGTTGTGATTGATAAGAGTTGCCTACCTTTACGGGCTTAACATGATTGATCGAGTCTCTCGAGGTTACGTTAAGACGTCGATTGGATCCTGATCTCCACTAAAGATCTACCGGGGGTCTTCGACATACTGGAGGGTGTTATGTGTCTCACGAAAAATTAGTGGGAGTACATTAAGATAGAAGTCCTTATCTTAACTGTTTAATTTTTGCAAAGTCTACATGTTATTTATTTTTGCTATATCTCTAATTTCAGAAAATATCACTTTCAAATCCTTTACGTGGCATACTTAATGCCAACCACCTCACTGGTTCAAATTATACAGATTAGCTTCGTAATCTGAGAATCGTTCTCACAGCGGAGAAAAATACGTACGTCCCTGATACAGTGATCCCTACGCCCGATGAAGGGGCAAGCAAGGATAAGATCGCTCGTTATGTGAAGTACATAGATGATTCCACTCTTGCTTAGTATTATATGTTGGCCTTTATGACTACTGAGTTATAGAGACAACATGAAAATATGGATGCTAATTCTATACCCCTACATCTCTGCAAACTGTTTGAGGAATAGGAAAGACTCAACGATATGAGATATCGAAGAGTCTTTTTCATGCTAGGATGACTGAGGGTATACCAGTCCAGAACCATATCCTTAAGATGATTGAGTGGATCGAGAAACTCACAGGTCTAGGAATGGTCCTAGAAGATAACCTATGTGTGGATCTTGTGCTTCAATCCCTACCAGATTCCTTTTCTTAGTTCATAATGAATTTTAATATGAACAAGCTTGAGGTGACTCTCCCAAAGCTCCTTAATATGTTGAGAGAAGTAAAGAGCACCATCAAGAAAGAGAAGCTAGTTCTCTATGTTGGTGAGACCATAAAGAAAAGGAAGGCTGAGAAGTCCCTTAAAAAGGGCAAGGACAAGGGTAAAATGGGTAAGATAAAGGTTGCTAGGAAGGACCCAACAAAGGACAAAGGCCAGTGCTTCCACTACAGCAAAGATGGGCACTAGAAGAGGAACTGCAAAGAGTACTTTGTAGAGAGGGCAAAATAGAAGCTTGGAGAAGTTTCAGGTATATTCATGATCAGTCTCCATTTGTTAGAATCTTATGATAACACATGGGTATTGGATACCGATAGTGCTTATCAGATCTGTAATTCATTGCAAGTTCTGGTAGGACCTAGGAGATTGAAGAGAGACGAGATGGACCTTAAGATAGGCAATGGAGCAAAGGTTGCTGTAGTGGCTGTTGGTAAGGTCACCCTACATCTGCCTAGCGGAGCTATTATTGCATTAGATGCATGCTATTATGTTCCTTCTATTATCAAAAATATTATTTTCATTTCATTTGATAATTAGTGGATATAAATTAGTTTTTGAGAATAATGATTATTCAATAGCGTTAGATGATGAGATCATCATGAGAGGAATATTACATAATAGTTTATTTATACTAAATATAGTTCCACACATCATGAGTGTAAGTGAGTTTAAGAGGAAATGAGAACAGGTGAACAATACATATCCGTGACATTGTAGGCTGGGTCATATCCATGAGGAAAGGATTCAAAAGTTGTTGAAGAATGAATATCTAGATCTATTTGATTGTGAGTCATATGCAACTTGCGAACCTTGCCTTCAGGGAAAGATGACCAAATCTCCATTTAGTAGAACTAAAGAGAGAGCCATTGAGTTATTGGAACTCATACATAGTGATATATGTGGTCTCATGTCGACTCATGCTATAGGTGATTACTCCTACTTCATTACTTTCATTGATGATTTCTTAAGATACAAACATGTATACTTAATGAAGTATAAGTATGAGGCTTTTGAGAAATTTAGGAAATATAAGAATGAAGTAGAGAACCAAACTAGAAAGAGTATTAAAACCCTTTGATCATATCGAGGAGGTGAGTACTTGAGTATAAAGTTCACCTAATTCCTCAAAGACCATAGGATTTTATCCCAATGGACACCTTATACACCGTAGCTTAACAGTGTATCAGAAAGGAGAAATCACACATTGTTAGACATGGTGCATTCTATAATGAGTTTCGCTGACCTACTCATCTCATTTTGTGGATATGCTTTAGAGACCGCAACTTACCTTTTGAATAGAATTCCAACTAAGTCAGTAGTGTCTACTCCATATGAGATATGGAATGAGAAGAAGCCCGATTTTAGGATTGTTAAGATTTGGGGGTGCCCTGCCCACGTCAAGAGACACACCCCCGATAAGTTAGAATCAAGGATGGAACGGTGCAAGTTTGTGGGATACCCCAAGGAAACTTGTGGGTATTATTTCTATCACCATGAGGACCAAAAGGTCTTTATAGCCAAGAGAGAGTAGTGTTCCTTGAGAAGGAATATATTCTTGGTGGAGACAATAGGAGCATGATAGAGTTGAACGAGGTTAGAGTACCTAGCTCAAGCACCATTCCATAGCCAGAATCTGTTCAGGTACTTAGCATACAAGTTCCAACTTTACATAGGTCTGGTAGAGTATCTCATCCTTTTGAGAGATATGTGAGACATATCAGAAGAGAGGATGCTGAGGATATTGATCCTCAGACCAAGGAGGCTATTATGAGCATAGATTCTAGGAAATGGCAAGAAGCCATGAATTCAGAAATGGATTCTATGTACTCTAACAAGGTTTGGAACTTAGTTGATGCACCTAAGGGTATTGTACTCATTGGCTGCAAGTAGATCTTCAAAAAGAAGATTGGAGTAGATGGAAAGGTAGAGACCTATAAAGCAAGACTATGATGAAACTTTCTCACCCGTAGCCATGCTAAAATCTATTCGAATTCTATTAGCTATTATAGCACACTATGATTATGAGATCTGGCATATGGATGTCAAAATCACATTTCTCAATGGCAACCTCGAGGAGGAGATATCTATGATACAGCTTGAGGGATTCGTATTTAGGGATAACCCGGATAAGGTGTGTAGGTTGCTTAGGTCCATCTATGGGCTGAAGCAAGCTTCCTGAAGTTGGAACATAAGATTTGATGAGGCAATTAGATCTTATGACTTCGTTAAGAACGAAGATGAGCCTTGTGTATACAGGAAGGTAAGTGGGAGCACTATCACTTTTTTGGTATTGTATGTGGATGACATCCTGATCATTGGGAATGATGTAGGAATGCTCTCCATAGTAAAGACTTGGCTATCTAGGCACTTCTCTATGAAGGATTTAGGGGAAGCATCCTACGTATTGGGGATACAGATCTATAGAGATAGATTCAAGAAGATGCTTGGCTTACTCTAGTCCAGGTACATAGACACTATTGTCAAAAGGTTTGACATAAAAAATTCTAAGAGAGGTCTCATACTAATGAGACATGGAATATCACTTTCTAGGAGTATGTCCCCAAAGATTCTTAGAGAAATGGCACACATGGATAGGATACCCTATGCCTCAGCGATAGGATCTATCATATATACTATGCTATGTACTAGGCCTGATATAGCACATGCTTTGAGTATCACGAGCAGGTATCAGGAAAATCCAGGCTTGGAGCATTGGAAAATAGTAAAATATATCCTTAAGTACTTGAGAAGGACTAAGGATCTTTTACTAGTATATGAAAGCAGTAGCCTCAGGGTTGAGGGCTACACGAACTCAAGCTTCCAGTCCGATATTGATGATAGCAAGTCTAATTTAGGGTATATGTTCACCTTGAATGGAGGAGCAATATGCTGGAAAAGTTTCAAACAAGACACTACTGTTGCCTAGACCACAGAGGCGGAATACATTACTGCGATAGAGGTAGCAAAGGAAGGAGTCTGGATGAAGAAGTTCATCACAGATCTAGGGGTTGTGCCGAGCAGCGAGGAGCTGATTCCCTTATATTGCGATAACTACGGGGCAATTACTCAAATAAGGGAACCTGGGTCTCATCAGAAATGTTCTGAGGAGGTTCCAGCTTATTAGAGAGATCATGGCCTCAAGAGATGTAGTAGTGGAAAGAGTTTTATCTAAAGATAACAAAGCTATTGTCTCAAATTATCTTTGAGTATCATAGGGGCCTGATGGGGATCAAGCACGTAGGTGATTGGCTTTAGGTCAAATGGGAGACTGCAAGTCAATCACATGAGTGATGACACTTGTGACTTGACATGCACTCTTTCTTTTACTTATTATTATTAGGCATTTTATCACTTTATCTTACGTGTTGCATATATTGTGATGTCTTTGAATCTATGCAATGGGAATCGGATCATGATGAGATCACGATAATGAGACCGATTCACCTTTAAACATAGACCCTAAATAATCCCAATTATAGGTTTCTCGAGAGGGATATCAAGATAATCGGATAGACTGGTGTGCTGTATACCCGTCCATATGAGGGAGGTGGCTGGTCTCATAGCTACTCGTGTAGAGACACTAAGGATACAGTACAGGTGCTCATTGGAGAATGAGTTCACTGATTGATTTGCTTACGGAATGCTGGATGATTATTGATACCTCATGTCTGACAGTGATTTCGTAGTCCTAGTAGTGTACCTGGTCCTTAGACTTGAGACACCAAGGATGTCCTATATCAGTACTCTACTCTTTGATACTGGACTTATAGGTTTGGAAGTTCCAGATCTAGTACAGCTGGTTATTGGGAGTGGTGGCCAACCTTTTGAGGGCTATTGAGTGTCAATAGAGGATCATCCATTCTCGGTATCATGAGAGGAATATCCCATGTATTCTTGATCGAACAAATCCTTAGCCAAGGTTATTCGGATTGAGAGAGAAAGAGTTCTTCGGGAGAATCCAATTAGAGCGAGACTCCATTGGAAACCATATGGGCCTGATAGCACCATGCCCGATATACGGTCTCTGGGATATTAGATGAATGAAGGACTAAAGATACATGGTAACTGATGACAGATAGGTCCAAAGGATTGGATTCTCCTATATTGTCTGGCGACTACGGTGTAGTGGCCTAGTACATCCGTAGTGTTAGGGATTGAGCGACACTAAGAGGGGATGTGAATTAGTGCAGCGGTAAAGAACGATAAACTTTCAACGATTTAAAAATGTTTCAAAAATTTCGTACGATGAAAGTAATGTTTCATTTGAAACCGTTTCAATTGTATTTTAACTTTACAGCATACGTAAGAAGATGAAGAGGAAGTTGAGTAAGTAAGGCAGCAAATAAAGATGATTTGCAGTAAAGTAAGTTATGAGAAAGTAAATGCAAACTGATTTATAGTGGTTCGGTCATGCGACCTACGTCCACTCCAGATTCCTCTTCACTTGAGGCCACCGGTTTTTTCACTAGCTATCCTCCTTCCAACGGGCGAGAATGAACTCCCTTACAGCTCCTCTCCTTTTGATGGGCTTAGGAGATAATCCTTACAAGCCTCTTACCCCTCTTTTAGACTAAAACACACTCAAGACTAGAGGGAAGATTTTGACACACTTTCAAGAGGGTTTCCCCCTTCTTTTTTTTTTTCAGTTCTAGGCACTCTTTCATCCATAAATGAGAGGGGTATTTATAATCCTCAAGAGGATTCAAATTTGGAGCCCAAACTTGGAGCTCAAATTTGAATCACCTTGTTTTTTGGTATTCTAGTGGTATTAGGCGGTGTCACCACCCAGCTCTCTGGTCCTGAGTGGTGCCACCGCCCAGCACTTTTCAGCTCATTGGTTTGGGCCTTAAACTCGGTCCAAACCGATCCAAAACAATGCCAAATTGGCCCCTACTTAGTTTATAAGATTAACACCTAATCCTAAACTAAATTACATGCTAACTATAAAATTAAAGATATTTCCTAAGCTATTACAAAGTCTAACAAGTCAAGACTTCTTCCGGCAAGCTTCCGGTGAACTTCTGACGGTCTTCCGACGAATCCTTGGAAACCATTCTACGGACTTCCGGCAAGCTCCTGGACTTCACGATGATCTTGGCGAGTTCCAACGAGCTTCTTTGGCAAGCTCCGATCTTTCTTGCCAAGCTCCGCGAACTTCCGACAAACCTTCCGATGAACTTTTGAAAATCCTTCGACAAGCTCCCTACTCGTTCTCGGTCGGTTCCGACAACACTCCCAACAAATCTTCGGACTTCCGTCGAACTCTCGAACTTCCAACGATCCATCACACTTGTCTTTCAGTACTTTGTTTCGCTTTACGTCTTCATCGTCATCATAATTAATCCTGCACAAAACTCTACTTTGATCTAGACAATTATTATAACATGAATTGACATTCAGTTGCTCGGCACGTCATTAGTCGATGCTTCATCCGATTCTTTGGCGCATCGTCCTCTCTTACAATCCGTTGCCCAATTAACGGTTCACCTCCGTAACCCCGATATCCTTGGCGCAACATGCTCTTCTTGGCCTGATGCCCGACATCCGAAGCCTTCTGCCGATTGTCGATTGAACCTCCGACTTGACATCCAATATCCTGACGTGATCACCTTCGGTGCAATGTCAATTCCTCCAATGTCAACTATTTGATCCTGATTGATAATAGACCTACGTAACTCAAAACGTAGTTAAATAATAAACCACAATCAATTAGTTTCATCATCAAAATTCGAGATTTAATACGCAATCAATGAGTCGGGTGAATTATTATGGAAATAATAATTCACTAAGTCAGAAGGAGTTCTGACAAGTATGACGCACGGCCAGCTCGATATTGAGCCTAGAGGGTCACACACATATGGTAGGTGTTACGACGAGTAGAGGTTCATATATGAGATATCTGCTAGAGCCCATAACTTATTGTATATCCATTAAGCTCCTGAATTATTAGATCCTAAGATGAGATCCAATAATTGCTAGTAAGATATTATTGGGTAGAAACCCACTAATCCAAGAGGCTTTGATAATTGGATGGAGATCCAATACCCAATAGGGTAAGATCCATTAGGGTTTACAAGGGGCCTTTATAAATAGGAGGGAACTAAAGCTCCATAGGCTAGGAGTTTTCTTAGTGATAACCTCCTATTCTCCTCCCCCCAGAAAGGAGCATCATTGCAATCCCTACCGTGTGGATACTACTAGAGAGGAGGACGCTTGACCTCCTTCATCCTTCCTACAAATCTATAGGGATTCAGGGATATACGATCTCCCTAGGTATTTTCTTTTATGCATACAGTTCCGGATTCGTGGATTTGTTTTTGATGCACCGATCTTCGTATGATGACGAACTTTTAGCAAAAATCTAGGGTATTTTATTTTCTGTTCTTCCGTTACGCATGAGATGTGACCCCCCTAGATTTCCGAACAGTAACCTCCTCATCCTTGCTTATGCTCCTCTATTTAAGGGTTTTTGCCATTACTTTTCTTATGATCGATTGCTTTCCTATAGCCAACTTTGATAATGAATCAACATCAGCATTTTCATTCTTGAGAATTTGCTCACTATTGAAGAAGGGGATATTAACAATAATCTATTTGGCCTCTATGAGATAGCTAACCATCATAGAATCTTAGGCTTTATAGGTTCCACTAGCTATGAGTAGTTGTACACCCTTACCTTCTTTACATAAGTATTTTTGTTAATACATAGTTCCTGTAATAAAGCTTTATATTCAGCTTTATTATTGGTCACTTGGTCACTTTAAATCCAAATTGAAGTGGGTGTTGAAATATCTCTTTATTCGAGCATGGAAGGATGAGTACTGCACCCTCATCCATGGCAATAGTTGAACCATCGACATCTAAAACCCAAGGTTAGGTGTTAGTTAGCTAGTGGCTCATCATCCATCATTATCATTTTGATGACAAAATCGACCAAAGCCTAAGCTTTCATGGTAGTCCATGGTCGATATGATATGTTAAACTCATTGAGCTCTAAAGACCATTTTAAGAGTCAATTAGTAGCATAGGGCTTCGAAAGAATTTATCACATCAGTTGATCTATTATTATGATAATGTGATAAGATTGAAAGTATGGCTTGAGTTTTCTCACCACCAAGATCAGGGCATAAGTGAGCTTCTTAAAGCTTGAATATTGTATCTTTGCATCATGTAATACAACGCTTGTATAGAACACTAGCGTTTGGATTTTGTCTTGCTCTCAGACTAAGACTAAGCTCATGACTATTGGAGCTATTTATAGGTATAGGAACAACTCCTTTCTTAGGTTGGGACTCTAGTTGAGGTGGTGCCCATCAAATATTCCTTAAGTTGCTTGAATGCTACTTGACATTATTTGATCTATTAGAAATCCTTTGACCACTTCGGAGTATTAAAAAATAATGGACGTCAATCATCCATTTTTAAGAGGAATCGTCTTAATGTGCTGGCTCATTAGATGTTGCACCTCTTTTATGGAAGTTGGAGGCTTCATATTGGGAATGGTCTACACTTCCATCGGGTTGATGTCGATCATAATCCGTTGGACCATAAAACCAAGGAATTTGCTAAGTCGATGCTGAAGGTGCAATTGGAGGGATTAATTTGCATCCAAAATTTATCGAGAGTGGCAAATGTTTCATCAAGGTCGGCTAAGTGGGTGTTCACCTATTTACACCTCTATGTTTCTCTCTTTATGAGATTGAAATATGTTCATATTTTTTGGTATGTCACTTTAGTATTCTTAGTCCAAAAGGCCTAACTTTATAGCAGTATAATTCCCAATTAGTAATAAACAAGATATGTTTTCATCTTATAATATCATTCCTATCTGATTGTAACCTGAGAATATATGCATAAAGGTGAGTAGTTCATGACCGGTGAATCAATCAATTGGTCAGTCCAATGAAAAAGGAAGTTGTTCTTTAGACAAGTTTTTATTAGGAATCCTCAAATAGCATCACATGCCCAAAAAAAAGAAAAATTTTCTAAATCAGGCTTATCGAATCATTGCACGATGATTGGGAGTCTAAAACTTAAAATGACAAAAAGTACATAAGGGTGTGAGACGTTCTCACTTAGAGGAACTCATATATCTCTAAAGATTACAGATCTTAGTCCATAGTTGAAGGAGCTCTCGTAAACTCCTCTTTAGTAGTGATCCACATGATGAACACAGTGACGATGCTCCTCCTCGCACAGTACATTCTTTTCTTGCAATTGTTAAATCTTAGATTTTGATAATGAAATCAATTGATTAATTATTAATTTAATCTATATGTTAAGAAAAATATATATGATTAACTATGATAGTGATGAAGGCATAAAGCAAAATGAAGTACCAGAGTCAAGATCGAACGATTCGTTGGGAGTTCGAGAGTTCGTCGGGAGTCCAAAAAGTTCATCGGGAGTTTTGCCAAAAGTTACCAAGAGTTCATCAGGAACATACCAAAATGTATATCGGAAGTTCACCAAAAGGTTCATCGGAAATTCATCGTAGCTCATCGAGAAGATCGAAGTTATCAAAGAAGCTCGTCAGAACTCACCAAGTAGATCGTCGTGAAGTCTAGGAGCTTGCTAGGAGTCCGCTGGAAGATTACTGAGAGTTCATCAGAAGTCCGCTAAAAAATCACCGGAAGCTCACCGAAAGCAAACTTAGACTTATCGATCTTAATTTCTTTAGTATATGCCTTAAATATCATAGTTAGCATGTAATTAATGTTAGGTTTAAGAGGTAATCCCACTAACTTTGTTAGGAGCCAATTGAGTCTGTAATTAGACTGGTTTGAGTCGGACTCATGGCCCAAACAGTGTTACTGAACCTTGTTTGGTGGTGGCACCGCTAGACTAAGGCCGGTGGAATTGCTCAGGACTTAATCTCTCAGGTATTTGGGTGATGGTATCGCCTAGACTGGGCGATGGTATTGCTAGGCAATTATTAAATGCTAGGTGGTGGTACCACCAAACTAGATGGTGATACTGCCAGACTAAGTGGTGGTACCACTAGATGGGTGGTGGTACCACCCAATTTCAGTAGCCAGGACTTTGTTTAGTAGTAGTACTATTAGACTGGGCAGTGGTACCACCCACTATTAGTGTCAACTGGCGATGGTACCATCAGTACCTCAGAAATCCGAGATGAAATCTTTTTTGGCTCTATTTTTAAAGCCAATTGAGACCTATAAATACCCCTTACTTCTCAGCTGTTTAGACAAAGAAGTGAATAAAAAGAATTGAGACTATAGTAAATTTGCTTGTAAAAGTTTAGAGTTCTTCTTCACCGATTCTAAGTGTTAGAAGTTTATAAAAGGAGAGTGAGCCACTTGTAAAAAGTTCTATAAAGGAGTGATTGATCTTTACCCGTGAAGAAAGATTAATAGTGGAAGCTAGTAACCTCATCGAAGGAGGTATCGAGAGTGGATATAAGTTAGACGACCGAAGCATTATAAAATTGGTATGTTCTTTTCTTACTATATACTTTAATTTTACTGCTTATTATCTTTACTTAATTGCAACTGCCCAATTTCTTCTCTACTTATGAACTTATTCAAGTTAAATGTATTTTCGAAATATGTTTTTGTGAATAAAATATTTTCAACATATGAAGTTTTTCAAAATTGCACAAATCATTATTTTTAACCGCTGCACTAATTCACTCCCTCGTACCTCCTTAGTGCTATTCTTGATCCTAATAATTGGTATTAGAGCAAGGTCACTCTTATTTTAGTTTAAAAATTAAGAGAAATGTCATTTATCGATAATCTAGAGGATCATTCAATCATACGTTCACCCATATTCAATGGGTCGGATTATATATATTAAAAAACTAGGATGATAATCTTTTTTATTTCTATGGATTTTGAGTTATGGAACATTGTTGAAAATGGTTTTTAAAAGTCTTCTCTTCCAATGAACGATTGGAATGAGTTGGAGAAGAAGACTTTCTCTGCTAGTTATAGGTGTCTTGCAAGCCAATCACATGAGTGATGACATTTGTGACTTGACATGCACTTTTTTTTTGCTTATTATTAGGTATTTTATCACTTTATTTTACGTGTTGCATATATTGTGATGTCCTTGGATCTGTACAATAGGAATCAGATCATGATAAAATCACGATAATGAGACTGATTCACCTTTAAACACAGACCCTAAATAATCCCAGTCATAGATTACTCAAGTGGGACATCGAGATAACCGGATAGACTAGTGTGCTATATACCCATTCATATGATGGAGGTGGTTGGTCTTATAGCTACTCGTGTGGAGACACTAAGGATACAATACATGTGCTTATTGGAGAATGAGTTCACTGATTGATCCGTTTACGGAATGCTGGATGGTTATTGATACCTCACATCAGACAGCGATTCCATAGTCCCAGTAGTGTATCTAGTCCTTAGACTTGAGATACCAAGGATGTCCTGTATGAGTACTCTACTCTTTGATACCAAACTTATAGGTTTGGAAGTTTCAGATCTAGTACAGCTGGTTATTAGAAGTGGTAGCCAATCTTTCGAGGGCTATTGAGTATCAATAGAGGATCATTCGCTCTCAATATCATGAGAGGAATATCCCATGTATTTTTACTCGAACAAATCCTTAGCTAAGATTATTCGAATTGAGAGATAAAAAGTTTTGTAGGAGAATTCGATAAGAGCGAGACTCGAGGAGAGACCGTGTGGGCATGACAGCACCATACCTGGTATAGGGTCTCTTGGATATTAGATAGATGAGGGACTATAGATACATGGTAACTGAGGACAAATAAGTCCAAAGGATTGGATTCCCCTATATCGTCTGGGGACTGTGGCAGAGTGGCATAGTATGTCCGTGGTTGATGAGTTTGGTGAATTATTATGGAGATATTAATTCACTAAGTCAGAAGGAGTTCTGATAAGTGTGACTCACGGCCAGCTTGATATTAGGCCTAGAGGGTCACACACATATGGTAAGTGTTGCGACGAGTAGAGGTTCGGATATAAGATATCCGCCAGAGCCCCTATCTTATTGGATATCCAATAAGCCTTTGAATTATTGGATCATAAGATGAGATCCAATAAGAGCTAATAAGAGATTATTGGGTAGAGACCCATTAATCTAAGAGGCTTGGGTAATTGAATAGAGATCCAATACCCAATAGGGCAGGATCCATTAGGGCTTACAAGGGGCCTCTATAAATAGAAGGAAATTGAAGGCCCATGGGCTGGGGTTCTCTCAGTAGCTACCTTCTATTCTCTTCTACCCAAAAGAGGAGCATCGTCGTAGTCCCTACCGTATGGATACCGCTAGAGAAGAGGACGCTTGACCTTCTTCATCCTCTCCTACAGATCTACAGGGATTCATGGATATACGATTTCCCTAGGTATCTTTCTTTTACATATATATTTTTCATGAATTTATTTTTTTGAAGCGCATTGATCTTCGCATGACGATGGAACCTTTCATGAAAATCCAAGATTTTTATTTTATGTTCTTCCGCTATGCATGAGATGTCACCCCCTTGGATTTCTTAATATTCTCTTTAAATGTCAAGGCTATGAATGCATTGTTTTATGCTTTAGATAAAAATGAATTCAATCGAGTGTCTATTTGCGAAATGGCTTTTGATATTTGGCACACACTCGAAATTACACACGAATGCATTAGTAGAGTAAGGAGTCTAAAATAAATCTTTTAATTCATAGTTATGAGTTGTTTCAGATGAAACCAAGTGAGACCATTGGAGACATGTACACCTGGTTTACGGATATCGTCAATTGTCTAAAAGCTCTTGGTAAAAGTTTTTCTAACTTTAAACTTGTTAATAAAATATTAAGATCCCTTCCAAAGAGTTAGGACTCTAAAGTAACGACAATTCAAGAGACCAAGGACTTGAATAATTTTTCGCTCGAATAATTTATTAGGTCTTTAATGACTTATGAGATGACTTGCAATGCTCATGAAGAGCTTGAGAACAACCTTCTAAAGAACACAAAGGATATGACACTAAGAACTTATGAAGACCATTTAAAAGAAAGTTCAAGTGACGAGGACAATGATGATGACTTGGTACTCTTGACAAGAAAGTTCAAAAAATTCATAAAATAAAATAAATCTAAAAATGATACTAAAAATAAAATTAAACTCAAGAAAAAATAAATTATTTGCTATAAATGCAAGAAGTCAAAACACTTCAAAAGTGAATATCCCAATGCAAAGAAAAAACAACTGAAGAAGAAGAAGACCTTCAAAGCAACATGGGATGATTCGAGTGCTTTCAAGGATGAAGAGCAAAGCAATAAGGAGATTGCTAACTATGCGCTAATGGCAATTGATGATAAGGTAAGCAATTCATTAGATGTAAATTTATCTTTTGATAAACTTTTGAGTGCTTTTCATGATTTAGTATCGTTATTCAAGGTAGAAGGTTAACGTATAAATGATCAACACATTTTAATCATTAGGCAATCAATGATCTTTCATTGTTTGAGCTAGTGAGCTTGATTATAATCATGCATTATTGAGGTACCATTTCTTACTCTTAGATTATGATGGTAAATATGTCTATAAAAAAGAGTAATTTTTAGGTACCCATTTGACCTTGGGTGCCTTAAAAATCGATCTACTCAACTTATCATTTTGCATAGAGTTCTTTACAGTTCCTTTAGGAACCCAAATTAATTTATATAGACTATATTTTTTAAATAGATATTTATGAGCAAAAATCTGAGTTTGCAACAAAAGTTATATTTGGTGTGGGGTGATACATATAAAGTAGGGCCTTTAACAAAGATGGTTGGCTTTTGATGAGAGCTACTCACAAAGTCGATTCCATCTCTTCCATGAACGTGACCCTTATTAGCAAGGATCATGTTCAAATGCTTGCTACCAATCTTAAACTTTTCTAAAGTTTTATTGAGTAGCAAGTTTTCTTTCTTTAAGTACTTCTAAGTGTTCACACATAGTACATGGAGGCGATAAAGCATTATTACACTTAAGTTTTTCAAATTCACTATTTAAAAAGGCTTGCTCCTTTTTTAATTAATTATTATTTTTGCTAATTAATATATATTACTAGTATTGAGACTAAGGGACACTAGCTTAGTTAACCTTGTTAGACTTCTTGAAAAGTAATTTTGATGATGATCTTGATTTTGATACTTTGAATTTGAATAAAACCTCTCCTCCTACTAGCAACTTAGATGCATCTTCCTCCTTACATAAGGAATAAAAGTATGTAGATGCTCATCCTAAGGAGCTAATCATAGGAGACATATCAAAAGGTATTCAAACTCGTTCTTCTTTTAAAAATTTTTGTGCCAACACTATTTTTTTTTCTCAAATTGAACCTAAATGCATTGACGAAGCCTTGAAAGATGATTAATGGATTATTGCAATGCAATAAGAGTTGAATTAATTTGAGAGAAATGAGGTGTGAAAACTTATTCCTTGAGCTAGTGACCATTTAGTGATTAGTACTAAATGGGTCTTTAGAAACAAGCAAGATGAATTTAGTATCGTAGTTAGAAACAAGGCTAGATTAGTGACCAAAGATTTCAGCCAAGAAGAAGGTATCGATTATGAAGAAACATTCACTTCTGTGGCAAGATTAGAAGCCATAAGGATGCTCCTTGCTTATGCTTGTAGTAATAATTTTAAGTTATTTCAAACGGATGTCAAAAGTTTTTTTTAAAATGATTTTATTTCCAAAGAAGTGTATGTTAAACAACTGTCCGGATTTAAGAACTCTCTTTTTTCTATTCATGTGTTTAAGTTAACTAAGGCTCTCTATGGATTAAAACAAGCCCCAAGGGCTTGGTATGAGAGACTTAGTTCCTTTCTTATCCAAAATTATTTCTTTAAAAGTAAGGTCGATATTACATTGTTTACTAAAAATTTTAAAAATAATTTTCTTATTGTTCAAATTTATGTTGATGATATTATTTTTGGTTCCACAAATGAGTCCTTATGCGAATCATTTGTCAAAAGTATGAGCCAAGAGTTTGAAATTAGCTTAATGGGTGAACTTACTTTCTTCTTAGGCTTACAAATCAAACAACTTAGTGATGATATTTTTCTTAGTCAAACCAAATATATATTAGAATTACTAAAATGATTTAATATGGATGGTTCAAAGGCTATCAATACATCGATGAGTACCTCTACAAAGTTAGATATGAACGAAAGTGAGGAAAGCTTTGATAAAAAAACCTTATAGGGATATGATAGGTAGTTTATTATATCTCACCGCAACTAGATCATAATCCTAAGTTATCATATTTTAAAACTATTAAAAGAATTCTTAGATATCTTAAAGGAATCCCTAATCTAGATTTATGGTATCCAAAATATGAAAACTTTGAACTAGTTGTTTATATTGATGCTAATTTTGTTGGATGTAGAATAGATAGAAAAAGTACATCGGGAACATATCAAATTTTAGGTCATGTACTTATCTCTTGGTCTTCCAAGAAATAAAATTCGATTGTACTATCTACGGTCGAAGCCAAATACGTTGCAATAAGTGCATGTTGTGCATAAGTTATATGGATGAAAAATACATTAGAAGATTATAGATTTTACTTAAAGAATATTCCCATAAAATGTGATAACATAAGTGCAATATGTTTAACAAAAAATCCTATTCAATACTCTAGAACTAAACATATTGACATTATGCATTACTTTTTATGAGATCACATCAATAATCATAATATAATCTTAGAATTTATTGATATGACACATTAATTAGCTGATATTTTTATAAAACCGTTAAGTGAAGAATAATTTGATTTCATTCGAAGAGAATTAGGCATATTAAATTATTCGATTGCTTGAGTTTCATGTATATTTTTCCAGGCTTTTTTGATTTATTGTAATTGGATCTTTTTATCAAATTTATTTCGTATCATCTTCCTCTTATCTTGATATCGAGTTCACTTCATGAATTTTTTATACCCTTGCTCTATCGTTTGATAACTTTGAGTCTCTTATAACCCTCCCCTCATTCACAAATTTTTATTCATGGATTTCATTCTTGTGCAAATTTTAGCAATGATTATAAATGGAGTTTATTTGATAAAAACAGTGTTCATGAATTTTATTTGATAGAAACGACATTCATAGATTTTATTCACAAACTTTACTTCATGAAAATATCATTCATGGATTTTATTTGATAAAAGTGACATTCATAAATTTTATAGAAATATCATTTACGTCATAAAGTGATACACTTGACTCTTGTATGAATTTTTATGTCATGAGCTCTGGATGAAAAGTAGAAGTTTTTATGAATTGTTGATAACTTGAATGATTTCTTTTCCTTCTACTTGAAGTTTATTTGATAGAAATATGGATTTCATTCATATCTTTAGCTCTTAATATAAATCTCTTTCTTTCTATGTCATGAGTTCTTTAGCTCTTGTTAAAATGAATTTTCAATAGCTCGAATGGATTGTCTTTCCTTGTATTATTCGTGGACTTTTAATATCTCAATTCTTCTTGATGAATGGACTATTCTTGATAAATGGACTTTTCCTTCTCCTTTTTCCCTTTCAAGAAGAATCCTATCACAATAAGTAAAACTTTGTTCATTTCCTTTTTATTAATGACAAAGGGGGAGAAAGTGGCAAATTGATGAAAACTTCAAATGTATTATGAATGCTTGAAATATGCTTTGTATTGTAAATATGTAAAATATATTGTTTGTATTGTAAAAGTGTAAAATGTATCGTATGTATCGTAAATACTTGAAATGTGTTGTAAATACTTGAAATGTATCGTAAATTCTTGAATGTATCATGAATGCTTGAAACACATCGTAAATGCTTGAAATGTAGTGTGGATACTTGAAAAAGTTTTATACTTAAAATGATGCTCATTATCGTACTTGATTCAGTATCAAAATGATAAATGTCTATCATTATGATTTGGTATTAAACTTGAGATGTGTATCATGCTTAATATCCTACTTAAAATTGGTATCATGCTTTGAAATGTTGAATTATCATCTGGTATTAAACTTGAAGTTTGTATCATGCTAATTTTCATATTTGAAGTTGGTATCATGATTGTCTATCATCATTTGATATTGGACTTGAAAATGTTTGTCATGTTTTAGCATCACTTTAGTATTGTGATAAATACGTGATACCATATTTTAAGATGAAGAATCATCATTAGTATCATGTTGTGCATATTGATAAATTGAAATACATAAAACTTATTGATTGGTGCTTGAATTCAAAGGCTTTGAATTCAAGTGTCTTTTCTTAAGTATGACATATAGATAGAGGGATTTAAGGTTAACTCCGTCATCAATTGGTTGTCATCATAAAAAATAGAGATTATTAAATCTTGAATTTTGATCCCTAAAAGAGTTGAGATTGATCCTTAGATTTGTGGAGAAGAAAGACCTTCTTAGTTTTCTACAGGAGGAGGATGAAGAGTGGGACGTAAGGAAGAGTTTTTGAGGGGTGTGAGAGGTGTTGGGGTCGGTTCTACCAGCAGCCCTAAAGTGCCCTTTTATAGGGCAATCTCGGGCGGTGCCACCACCAACTGGGCAGTGCCACCGCCTCTGAACAGAATGCTTTGGCATTGCTATCACCAGTTCCAATGGTGCCACTGCTGGTGCATTCCATTAGGCTCATTTGGGGCTGCAAAACTTTTATCACTTAATCATTTGAGCTTTTTCATTTAACATCTATCTTAAAGTGAGACTAACATTGAATATTCAACTCAATTATCAAGCAATTAATCGAGCGAAATAACATCATTCAAATCCATTTTTGTTTGTCAATTAGAGTGAACCTTTTCATTTCTTTTAAGAAACTCAACTCATCAAATTTTTACCTACAATAGAGGTTCAATCACATCATGAGGAATACAAAGGAATTTTTTCATAGTGAGATTTAATGTCATGATCATCAAAAGGTTTATAAGCATTTTCTTTAGTCTATTAGAAGGATCAAGGGAGAATGGTTAAAAAAAATGATAATTTGAACATTAAGAGAAGAATTTGTTGAATCTTGGATTTTGATGATGAAACTAATTGATTGTGTTTATTTGTTTAACTGCATTTTGAGTGATGTAGGTCTACTATCGATCAGGATTAGACAATTAACGCAGAAGGAATTGATGTTGCACTGAAGAAAATCATGTCAGGATATTGGACAATCGGCAAAAGGCTTCGAACGTCGGGCATCAGGCCAAGAAGAGTAGAGTTGCATCAAGGATATCGGGGTTGCAGAGGTCAACCATCGATTGGGCAATAAGCTGCAAGAGAGGACGATGCACTGAAGAATCGAATGAAGTATCGACCAATGACGTGCCGGGCAACTGAATGTCAATTCACGTTGTAATAACTATCTAGATCGAAGTAGAGTTTTTTTTTATGTATGTGCAGGATTAACTACGATAACGATGAAGACATAAAGCAAAATAAAGTGCCGGAGTCAAGTGCGATAGAATCGTTGGAAGTTAGAGAGTTCGACGAAAGTCCGAAGGTTTGTCGGGAGTCCTACTGGAACTGGTCGAGAACGAGTAGGGAGGTTGCTGAAGGGTTTTCGGAAGTTCGTCGAAAGTTTCGTCCGAAGTTCGCAGAGCTCACTGAGAAAGACTAGAGCTTTCCGAAGAAGCTCATCGGAACTCGCCAAGATCGTCGTGAAGTCTAGGAGCTTACCGGGCGCCTGTAGAATGGTGTTTAAGGGTTCATCGGAAGACCACTGGATGTTCGCTGGAAGCTCACCGGAGGAAGTCTTAACTTGCAAACTTTGTAATAGCTTAGGAAATATCTTTAATTTCATAGTTAGCACGTAAATTGGGGTTAGGATTAGGTGCTAATCCTTGAACCCGGTTAGGGGCCAACTAGGCCCGGTGTTAGATCCGTTTGGGCCGAGTTTAAAGCCCAAACAGGAGTGCTGGACACTGTCTGATGGTGGCACCGCCAGACTGGGGCGGTGGCACCACCCAGGTCCAGTAACCCAGGTGGTCTAGGCGATGGTACTGCCCAGACTAGGCGGTGGTACCACCTAGGGCAGAGTGCCCTGAGCGGTGGCACCGTTGGTTGGGGCGGTGGTACCGCCCTGGGGCAGAGCGCCTAGGCGGTGGCACCGCTGCCTTGGGCAGTGGCACCGCCCAGTACACTGACCATGTCAGTGTGCTAGGCGGTGGTACTGCTAGGCGGGTGGTGGTACCACTTAGCACACTAACACACGCAAAGTGCACTAGCAGTGGTACCGCTAGTGTCAGGCGATGGTACCGCCAGCAACTTAGAAAATCAAGAAGATTCAAATTTAGGCTTCAAATTTAAATCCTCTTGGGTTCTATAAATACCCTAGGTGTTCTTGTTTGGTGTAGCAAGAATTGGACAAGCATATACACTTTGAAAGCAAGAAAACGCAGTTCAAATCTCTCTAGAAATCCCTCCTTTAGTTTTCTCTTGTATTTGACTTAAAAGAGAGGAGAGAGTGCTTGTAAGGGTTACCCCCTAAGCTCGTGAAAAGGGGTGAGAGGCCTTGTAAGGGTTATCTCCTAAGCCTGTCAAAAGAAGAGAGCTATAAGGGAGTTGATCCTCACCCGTTGGAAGGAGGATAGCTAGTGAAAAAGCCGGTGGCCTCAAGTGAAGAGGAATCGAGAGTGAATGTAGGTCGTATGATTGAACCACTATAAATCGATTTACGTTTATATTTTTGTAATTTACTTTATTGCAAACCATCTTCACTTTGATGCTCTACCTTCTTATCTCCTTCTTACGAATTAATTTACTTCTAAAGCATCTTTCGTTGTGGATTTAATCGAAGTATAATTTTTAATGTACGAAGTTTCTGAAAGTTATTTTAAATCACCAAATTTATCATTCTTAACCGCTGCACTAATTCACCCCCCCCCTCTTAGTGTCAGTTGATCCCTAACAATTGGTATTAGAGTCCGGTATTTCTCATTTTGGATTTATACCAGAGAGAAATGGCTCTTAACGGCTTTCAAGAGGAATTTTCGATTGTTCATCCTCCGTTCTTTAACAGATCAGACTACACCTATTGGAAAACTCGAATGAAAGTTTTCTTACTTTCAATGGATTTGGATTTATGGAATATCATTGAAAATGACTTTCAACTTCCCTATAAACCGACGAACGAATGGTCGGATTTAGAGAAAAAATCTTTTTCTTTAAATGCAAAGGCTATGAATGTCTTATTTTACGCTTTAGACAAAAATGAGTTTAATCAGATTTCTACATGCGAAACGACTTTTGACATTTGGCTAATACTCGAAATCACACACGAGGGAATGAGTAGAGTCAAAGACTTGAAAGTTAATCTTCTTATAAATGATTTTGAGCTTTTTCGAATGGAACCAAGCGAGACTATCGATGACATGTTCTCCCGTTTCTCGGATGTCATTAATAGTCTATGAGCTCTTGATAAATCTTTTTCAGATTTTGATCTCGTAAATAAGATTTTAAGATCCCTTCTAAAAAGATAGGATCCGATAATAACCGCAATACAAGAAACCAAAGATCTAAATAACTATCCTATTGATGAACTTATTGGGTCTTTAAAGACCTATGAAATGACTTTTGGATATGATGAACATATGAACCTCCTTCCAAATGACGGGTAGGATTTAGAACCTTGGACAAATGAATACCACTTGAGTGATGACTCAAGTGATGAGGACAATGATGAACTTAAACTTCGAACACTAAAATTTAAAAGGTTCATAAAACAAGAATCTATAACTAAAAATGAACTTGAGTGGAGGAAGAGGCCAAAGATGAAGAAGAAGCGTAAAGAAGAATTAAATGACAAAACGGTGAATTGGGATTTGACGGGTTTCAACAATGAGGTAAGCAACACACCTAAAATGTTCTTACATTGTTTTGAAATTATATGACCTTTCCATCAATGCTAAACTTAGTTAATAGGAAATAAATAATTATTTTTCAAAAATTATATCATGCTTTTCTTTCTAGTATTTTTGAAAAGTAAAATTTTTGAATGGTGTATGTAACATTATGAATGATGATTGAATGATTTGTAATAATAATTGTACATCAACTACACATCTATGTATATTATTCTTGAAAATGTTTTGATGATAATTTTATAGTATCATGCTTATTATTTGAAAATCTCTATCTTGGATTAATGGCTCTTAAACGTTTTTATGATAAAATTTTTAGATGATGCTTGCCTTTATGAAATCAATTGCAAAACTAAAAGACCTAACCCACAAATGTTCCAAAAGAAAGAAAATGTGGTTTTGATGTTGCTTGACGGTTTTCATGATGAATTTTTTTTATTTATAAAATGATCCATGGTTTTAGCAAAAATTTTGAGTTTGATTCCTGATTTGTCACACTAAGCTAGAATTATGTAAGAAGGAAAACATCTAGTTATAACAAACAACAATGAAAGAAAGAATATTAGAATGATTTTGATGATGTTCTAATAAATCAAGATTGATAACGATATACATGAACATGTTAAATGTATGTGTATCTTGATAATTTTGTATCATTTTTTAGTTTTAAACATGATGCACATCATTTACATGAAAAATAAGAAGTTGCTAGCTTAAGGCAAATGCTTGTTAGCTTGTGCATCATAAAAGAATTTTGCTAGAACAAGCAAAAATTACTTATTAACATATCACAAATTGCTAGCATCTTAAAAAGTACCTTAAGTGTTTGCTTGAATGATAAATTGATCTTCATAACTTGATTTCGATGATAGATTTCATAACTTGGTTTTGAATTATGAATGTAAACTTTTGATACCCCATGAATATTTATCTTTGTTAATTGTCATAGTTTCAAAATTCATGTAAAGGGAAAAGAATTGTACTCTCCCCTTCCTTTTGACAAAAACAAAGGGGGAGAAAGTTTATTGCTAGCTTGCACACTTCGAATGAAAAATTTGCTAGCTCAATCATTGTAATAAAGGAACTTGCTACCTTACAAAAAGAAGCAAAGTGCAAATTTGCACAAGAAGCAAGCAAAATTATCGTGCTTAAACCTAAAACTTGCTATGATGAATGTCGCAAAAAAACTTACTATTGGCTTGCATGCTTAAAGTAATCAAATGTGATGTAAATCTAGCTAGTATAATTACAAAACTTGCATATCCTTTAAACTAGCTAAATGTTACTTCTCCTTTTTGTTGATGACAAAGGGGGAGAAGTAGATTGATGATCTCATCAATGTAATGATGTTTGAATATTTTATATATTTGCATGATGAGTTGATATTTCTCTTAACATGTGATGAATGTTGCTTGGATTTGGAATAATCCAAGTGTTCTATCAATGACATATTGATAGGGGGAGTTTGTGTTAAACTCCGGGAGTTAAGGCTAACTCTGTTAATCATCAATTAGTTGTCATCATCAAAAAGGGAGAGATTGTTGAATCTCGGATTTTGATGATAAAATTAATTAATTATGTTTATTTATTTAACTATATTTTGAGTGATACAGGTCTACTATCGATCAGGATTAGATAGTTAACACAGAAGGAATTGACGTTGCGTTGGAGGAAATTATGTCAGGATATTAGACAATTGGCAGAAGGCTTCAAACGTTGGGCATCGGGCCAAGAAGAGTGGAGTTGCATCAAGGATATCAGAGTTATGGAGGACAACCATCGATTAGGCAACAAGCTACAAGAGAGGATGATGTACCGAAGAATCGAACGAAGCGCCAACCAATGATGTGCTGAGCAACTGAATGTCAATTCACATTGTAATAACTATCTAGATCGAAGTAGAGTTTTTGTTTGTGTATGTGCAGAATTAACTACGATAACGATAAAGACATAAAGAGAAACAAAGTGCCAGAGTCAAGTGCGATGGAATTGTTGGAAGTTAGAGAGTTTGATAGAAGTATGAAGGTTCGTCGGAAGTGCTGTTGGAACTGGTCGAGAACGAGTAGGGAGCTTGCCGAAGGGTTTTCGAAAGTTCGTCGGAAGGTTCGTCGAAAGTTCGCAGAGCTCGCTGAGAAAGATTTGAGCTTGCCAAAGAAGCTCGTCGGAACTTGCCAAGATCGTCGTGAAGTCCAGGAGCTTGCCGGGAGTCCGCAGAATGGTGTCCGTGGGTTCATCGGAAGACCGTCGGAAGTTCATCGGAAGCTCGCCGGAGGAAGTCTTGACTTCCGGACTTTGTAATAGCTTAGGAAATATCTTTAATTTTGTAGTTAGTACATAAATTAGGATTAGGATTAGGATTAGGTGTTAATCCTTTAACCCAGTTAGGGGCCAATTGGGCCCGGTGTTGAATTAGTTTGGGCCGAGTTTAAGGCCCAAATAGGAGTGTTGGACACTATCTAGTGGTGGCACCACCATACTGGGGCGGTGGCACTGCCTAGGTCCAGCAACCCAAGTGGTCTGGGCGGTGGTACCGCTTGGGGTAGAGTGCCCTGGGCAGTGGCACCATTAGCTAGGGCGGTGGTACCGCCCAGTACACTGACCATATCAGTGTGCCAGGTGGTGGTACTACTAGGCTAAGCAGTGGTATCGCCATCAACATAGAAAATCGAGAATATTCAAATTTGGGCTCCAAATTTGAATCCTCTTGGGGTCTATGAATACCCTAGGTGTTCTTGCTTGGTGTAGCAAGAATTGAGCAAGCACATACACTTTGAAAGTAAGAAAACACTATTCAAATCTCTCTAAAAATCTCTCCTTTAGTTTTCTCTTGTATTTAACTTAAAAAAGAGGAGAGAGTGCTTGTAAGGGTTACCTCCTAAGCCCGTGAAAAGGGGTGAGAGGCCTTGTAAGGGTTACCTCCTAAGCCTGTCAAAAGGAGAGAGCTATAAGAGAGTTGATCCTCGCTCGCTGGAAGGAGGATAGCTAGTGGAAAAGCTGGTGGCCTCAAGTGAAGAGGAATCGGGAGTAGACGTAGGTCGTATAACCGAACCACTATAAATTAGTTTATGTTTATATTCTTGCAATTTACTTTACTGCAAACCATCTTCACTTTGATGCTGTACCTTCTCATCTCCTTCTTTCGAATCAATTTATTTCTAAAGCATCTTTCATTGCGGATTCAATCAAAGCATAATTTTCAACGTACGAAGTTTCCGAAAGTTGTTTTAAATCGTCAAATTTATCGTTCGTAACCGCTGGAATAATTCAACACTCCCCCCCCCCCTCTTAGTGCCACTCGATCCCTAACAGAATTTGGATAAGCATTTTCAAGAATCATGAAAGCTTGAATACTAATATATTATAAGAGGTATTAAGGTCATCATCAAAATCTCTTTTCAAGAAATCTAACAAAGACAATTTAACTAGTGTCCTTCAGTCTCAATACTAGTGTGGTCTAGCATCATTATTCAAAACAAAAATTAACATATAAATGATCAACATGTTTCAATCATTAGGCAACCAATGAAATTATCTTTCATTGTTGTTTTAACTAGTGAGCTTAATTATGAGCATGCATCATCGAGGTACCATTTCTTACGCTTAGCCTGTGATTATAAACATATCTACAAGAAAGGGGGTATTTTATATACCCATTTGACTTTGGGTGCCTCAAAAATCGATCTACCTAACTTATCATTTTGCATTGAGTTCTTTATAGTTTCTTTAGGAACCCAAATTAGCTTGTGTGGACTATACTTCTTAAATGGACATTTATGAGCATAATGTCCGAGTTTGCAATAAAATTTACATTTGTTATAGGGTGAAACATGCAGGTAGGGCCTTTAACAAATATGGTTGGCTTTTGATGAATTTTACTCACAAAATCGATTCCATCTCTTCTATGAACGTGACCCTTATTGACAAGGATTATGTTCAAGGATTTGCTATCAATCTTAAACTTTTTCAAAGTTTCATTTAGTAGTAAATTTTTCTTTTAAAGTGATTCACATATAATGCATGGAGGCGATATCTCATTATCATGCTTAAACTTCAATTTATCAAATTCACTAAGTAGAAAGGCATGTTTTTTTTTAATAATTTATACTTTTTGTTAACTAGTTTACATTCATTGAATAAGTCATGAAAAGTACTCAATAATTCATCGAAAGATAAATTAACATCTAATGAACTACATACCTCATCACTAAAAGCCATTAGCGCGTAGTTTGCAACCTCCTTGTTATTTTGCTCCTCGTATTCGGAAGTGTCCCGGCTTCTTATATTTATAGAAAATAATCTGTACCTTCTTGAGTTGAATTTTATTTTTAGTGTCATTTTTAGATTTATTTTTTTATAAATTTTTTGAATTTTCTTGTTAAAAGTGTCAAGTCATCATCATCATTGTCCTCATCACTTAAGCTTTCTCTCAAGTGGTCTTCATGAGTTCTAAGTGTCAAATCCTTTCAATTCTTTATAAGGTTGTTCTCAAGTTCTTCATATGTATTGCAAGTTATTTCATAGGTCATTAGAGACACGATAAGTTCTTCAAGCGAAAAGTTGTTCAAGTCCTTGGCTTCTTAAATAGCCGTTACTTTAGAGTCCCAACTCTTTGGAAGAGATCTAAGCATTTTATTAATAAGTTCAAAGTTAGAAAAAGTTTTACAAAGAGCTTTTAGACCATTGACGATATCCGTAAACCGGGTGTACATATCTCCAATGGTCTCGCTTAGTTTCATGCGAAACAATTCATAACTATAAACCAAAAGATTGATTTTAGACTTCTTTACCCCACTAGTGCCTTCGTGTGTGATTTTGAGTGTATGCCAAATATCTTAAGCCGTTTTGCAAATAGAAACTCAATTGAATTTATTTTTATCTAAAGTACAAAACAAGGCATTCATAGTCTAAATGTTCAAAGAGAAAGTCTTCTTCTCCAAATTATTCCAATCATTCATTGGAAGAGAAAACTTTTAAAATTCATTTTCAAAAGTGTTCCATAACTCAAAATCCATAGAAATCAAGAAAATCTTCGTCTTAATTTTTCAATATGTGTAATCTATCCTATTGAACATAGGTGGACGTGTGATTGAATGGCCCACTTGATTGCCAGCAAATGTCATCTCTCTTAGGTTTTAAACTAAATCGAGAGTGATCTTAGTCTGATACTAATTATTAGGATCAAGTTCGCTACTAAGAGGGAGGGGGGTGGTGAATGTTAGGGATCGAGCGGCACTAAGGAGAGGGGGGGGGTGAATTAGTGTAGCGGTTAAACAATGATAAATTTTGGTAATTTAAAATAATTTTGGAAACTTCGTATGTTGAAAACTTTGTTTTGACTAAAACCTAGTTTCAATTGATACGTATCAGAAAGTGCTTAAAGTAGGGAGTGTTTAGATAGGAAGAAGGGCAGTAATGAGTAAGTTGAGCAGCAAAGAAAAGATGGTTTGCAGAAAGGTAAATGCAAGAACATAAATGCAAACTATTTTTATAGTGGTTTGGTCATCCGACCTACAGCCACTCTTGATTCCTCTTCGCTTGAGGCCACCGGCTTTCCACTAGCTGTCTTCTTCCAATGGGCGAAGACAAACTCCCTTTTACAAACTCTGTTTACAAAGCTTCCCTCAACACCTCTCTTAAGAATACTTCTAAACTTTTGGAGGAGGAATTTCTACTTCAAATGACAGAGTTTTCCTTTAGTTTTCTTGCACTCTTCTTGCTTTCTTAGCAAGAACATTTGGGGTATTTATAGACCCCAAGAGGATTCAAATTTGGAGCCCAAATTTGAATTATCTCAGACTTCGACATTCTGGCGATACCACCGCCTGACACTGGCGGTACCACTGCCAGTCTAACACTAACACTGTCAGTGTACCGAGCGGTGCCACCGTCCAGCCTAGCGGTGCCACTGCCTAGGCTCTCGGCTCAAGGGTGGTGCCACCGCTTGGGCTCTCGAGACTTGGGCGGTGCCACCGCCCAGCCCGGGCAGTACCACCACATGGAATCCTGGACCTGGGCGATGCCACTGCCCCAGTTTGGCGATACCACCGCCAGACAAGTTCCAGCTCACTGGTTGGGCCTTAAACTCAACCCAAACCAGTCCGTTATTAGGCCCAATTGGCCCCTACTTGGTTTATAGGATTAACACTTAATACTAAATCAAATTACGTGCTAACTATGAATTTTAAAGACATTTCCTAAGCTATTATAAAGTCCATAAGTCAAGTCTTTTTTCCAGTGAGCTTCCGGTGAACTTTCGACGGTCATCCGACAAACCCTTGGATACCATTCTATGGACTCCCGGTAAGCTCCTGGACATCATGATGATCTTGGTGAGTTTCGATGAGCTTTTTCGGCAAGCTCCGATCTTTCTCAGCAAGCTCCATAAACTTCCGATGAACCTTCCAACGAACTTCTGAAAATCCTTCGGTAAGCTCCCTACTCATTCTCGGTTAGTTCTGATAGCACTCCCAATGAATCTTTGGACTTCTATCAAACTTTCGAACTCCCAACGATCAATCGCACTTGACTTCCGGCACTTTGTTTCGCTTTACGTCTTCATCATTATCGTAGTTATTCTAGCACACACAAACCAAAACTCTACTTCGATCTAAACAATTATTATAACGTGAATTGACATTCTATTGCCCGGCATGTCATTGGCTTATCGGTGCTTCGTCCGATTCTTCGGCACATCGTCCTCTCTTACGATCCGTTGTCTAATCGACGGTTGACCTCTGCAACCCCGATATCCTTGGTGCAACCTACTCTTCTTGGCCCGATATCCGACATACGAAGCCTTCTACCGATTGTCGAATAAATCTGCGGCTCGACATCCAATATCCGGACATGATCACCCGATGCAACATTAATTCCTCTAGCATCAACTGTCTAAACCTGATCGAGTAGACCTACAATACTCAAAATGTAATTAGACAACTAAACTCAATCAATTAGTTTCATCATCAAAATTCGAGACCCAACAGTCTCCCCCTTTTTAATGATGACAACTAATTGATGGCTAACGGAGTTAACCTTAACTCTCCGGAGTTTAACCAAACTGCCCCTATCAATGTCATTGATAGAACACTTGGATTATCCCAAATCCAAGCAACATGTATCATTCATATTAAAAAAAATCATATAAATATATAAAATATTCATTACAATGCATGAAGTCATCAATCTACTTCTCCCCCTATGTCATCAACAAAAAGGAGAAGTAATCATCATAGCTAATTTAAAAGATATGCAAGTTTTATAACACACTAGCTATCAATCTAGATATTCATTACACATTATACAACATTTAAGCATAGCAAGTGTAGGATTGCAAATTTTCTAAGTTTGCATTTTTGCCCCTTTTTGAGATAGCAATTCTTGCTCTCCCTTTGTCATTGTCAAGAAGTGGAGTATAAATAATCTTTTACATCAATGCTTTGATCATGACAAAATAATAAATTTGCATCATGAATTTTCAACATATCAAGTCATGGGTTCAAGCAATAATGATAAGCAAGCAAGCAATAATGATAAGCTAGCATACTTTGCGATATGCAAGCTAGCTCCCTTTCAATTTTTCTTTTTTGCAACTTAAGTTTCGCTTTTGCAAGCTATTAATTTCTTGTTTGTAATGAGCTAACAATTTTTCTCCCCCTTATCATTCTCAAAAAGAAGGGAGGATGCAATGTTGTAATTGATTTCCTTTTTCATCAAAATGGAAAATGAGATATTAGAAACAAATATTGACATAAATATTTCTATCATCAAAATTCAAGTCATGAATATGAATTCAATATTCAAGCCAACAAGCTAGCTCCCCCTTAGTTATTGTCAAAATGTGAAGTGAGGGAATACAAAGTTTTCTTTACATTCATTTTCAAATACATTTGCATCAAAATATACATTAGTTATCACATGATGCATACAAGGCAAAAATGTAAAGAAATCATGTCATGAAGGGTATTAATATGAAAAATCATTAAAGATCAATACTAAAGGACGTCATTCATGCTTTATAATTATTCATTTTAGTAAGATCAAGATCATGATTTTAAAACAAATTCTAAACATATAGTTCCGAGAAATCAAAATCATGATTCACAAATATTTTCTTTATCGTCAATTTTCAATTCATGATAAAGGGTATACAACCAAGAATCATGATACATAAAAAATATAGCATTCTCATAGATTAAGTCATGATTCAATGATTCATCATAAAGCAAATTTTATTTATATCAAATGTTCAACTTATCATACAAAGTAAAGAAATCATGTCATTTCTAGGATATGATATCAAAGCTCAAGAAGAACATGATTCAATTGAGAATAGATAGCACAAAGTGCACCTTGTTTATGCATAAGATTTCATCAAGATCACATTTCATAAGAATCAAGATATCAAGATCACGAATTCATAAAAATTCAAGTTATAATTTGCAAGATCATGATTTCAATAAAATATCTTTATAGAAACATGAAATCTTTTAGAGCTTGATTCAAGCATTACAAACATCTCAAAAAGTCATGATTCCAAGAGATCAAGAGAAGAGTCATGAGTAAAAATTTAAATTCAATTCATCAACTTCAAGCTCTTCATCAAAATTACTTTCGAGATTCATACAAGGTCATAAATGAATTCATCACTTGTCTTTCATCAAAAATCGAAAACTCTAGAGATAGAAAAATTTCAAGAAATGTGTATTTTCTTTTTATGATTTACTTCATGTAAGCATGCCTTTGTCTATAATAAAAATGAGTATCACATTCAAGAGTGAAAAGGTAAATTTCTTAAAACAAATCATTAAGCATGATTCCATAACTTTCAAGTATGATAACATCCTTTTAATATCGAGATTTTCATCATCAAGTATGATTTCAAAAGGTATGTTCAAGATTTTTATTCGAAAGCCATGTATCATCATACAAATTGGATATTATTATCAAAATCTTTTATTTGTTATAACAAGATGATCAATGCTCAAATTTTTGTTAAAATCATATATCATTTTATAAATCTAAAAAATAATTTTCATTATGAAAACTATTAAGTCCAAATATAACACAAGGCAACATCAAAACCACATTCCTTTCATTTGAAAAATTTATGGGTTAGGTCTTTTGGTCTTATAATTGATTTCATGAAAACATGTATCATTTAAAAATTTCATCATAAAAAGGGTTAAGACCCATTAATCCAAGATAGAAGTTTTCAAATCAACATCACTTCAAAAACTCATGCATGATATAAAATCATCAAGCATCATGTTTAGAGACAATGTAAAATATCAAGATACACATGCATGGGTTAATCCTATTAGGTGTACAAACATTATCACAATGCAATCATCATTCATATTTTTAATTTTCAAAAATTACTAGAAAGAAAAAGCATAAAAAATCCTACCAACTATATCAAGCAAGTCATGAAAGGATCATATAATTTCAAAATAAGTCAAGGGAGTTAAGTTACTTATCTTGTAGTCGAAGCCGGTGAAAGCGCAATTTACCATTTCGCCTTCGGATGTTCTCGATTCGTCCTTAGGGGCCTTCTTCTTCTTTGGTCTCTTCCTCCATTCAAGTTCATTTTTTATTTTTAATTTTTATTTAATGAACTTATTAAAATTGATTAAAAGTTCAATGTCCTCATCACTTGAGTCATCACTCAAGTGTCATTCTTTTGTTCGAAGTGTCAAATCCTTCCTGTTCTTTAGAAGGTGGTTCATGCGTTCATCGAGTTCAAAATGTTCTAAGAAACTCATTTCATAGGTTATTAATGACCTGATTAATTCTTCCAATGGAAAGTCATTTAAATTTTTTGATTCTAGTATCGCCGTTACTTTAGGATCCCACCTTTTTGGAAAGGATCTTAGAATCTTGTTAGTAGCTCAAAATTCAAAAAACTTTTGCTAAGGCTTTTCAAACTATTGACAACATCCGTGAAACGGGTGTATATGTCACCGATAGTCTCGCTTGGTTTCATTTGGAAAAGCTCAAAATCATGCAATAAGAGGTTTACTTTCGAGCCTTTGACTCTACTAGTTCCCTCGTGCATGATTTCAAGTGTTCGCTAAATATCAAAAGCCATTTTGTAAGAAGAAATCCGATTGAACTTAGTTTTATCTAGAGCGCAAAATAAAACATTCATAGCCTTTACATTTAATGAAAAATATTTCTTCTCTAAATCCGATCATTCGTTCATCGGTTTAGAGGGAAGTTGAAAATCGTTTTCAATAACGCTCCATAAATCCAAATTCATAGAAAGCAAGAAAAGTCTCATTCGAGTTTTCCAATAAGTGTAGTCTGAATCGTTAAATAATGGAGGACGAACAATCAAAAAACCCTCTTGAAAGCCATGAAGAACGATTTCTCATAGGTGTAAATCTGAATGAGAAATAACGTAGCTCTGATACCAATTGTTAGGGATTAAATGGCACTAAGAGGGGGGGTGAATTAGTGCAGCGGTTGAACAACGATAAATTTTGGCGATTTAAAATAATTTTAGAAACTTCGTACATTAAAAACTTCGTTTCGACTAAAACCTAGTTTCAATTGATGCGTATCGGAAAGTGCTTAAAGTAGGGAGTGTTTAGATAGGAAAAAGGGCAGTGATGAGTAAGTTGAGCAGCGAAGAAAAGACGGTTTGCAAAAAGGTAAATGCAAGAACATAAACGCAAATCATTTTTATAGTGGTTTGGTCATCCGACCTACGTCCACTCTCGGTTTCACTTTGCTTGAGACTACCAGCTTTCCACTAGCTATCTTTCTTCCAACGGGTGAAGACAAACTCCCTTTTACAAGCTCTGTTTACAAAGCTTTCCTCAATACCTCTCTTAAGAATACTTCTAAACTTTCGAAGGAGGGATTTCTACTTCAAATGATAGAGTTTTCTCTTAGTTTTCTTGCACTCTTCTTGCTTTCTTAGCAAGAACATCTGGGGTATTTATTGATCCCAAGAGGATTCAAATTTGGAGCCCAAATTTAAATTACCTCGGACTTCGGTATTCTGGCGATACCATCGCCTGACACTAGCGGTACCATCGTTAGTCTGACACTGACACTGTTAGTGTACTAGGCGGTGCCACTGCCTAGGCTCTCGGCTCAGGGGTGGTACCACCGCCCAACCCGACGGTGCCACCGCTTGGGCTCTCGGGACTTGGGCAGTGCCACCGCCCAACCCGGGCGGTACCATCGCCTAGAATCCTGGACCTGGGCGGTGCCACCGCCCTAGTCTAGCAGTGCCACCGCCAAATAGGTTCCATCTCACTGGTTGGGCCTCAAACCCGGCCCAAACCAGTCAGTCATTGGGCCCAATTGGCCCCTACTTGGTTTATAGGATTTACACCTAATCTTAAACTAAATTACATGCTAACTATGAATTTTAAAGATATTTCATAAGCTATTACAAAGTCCACAAATCAAGTCTTTTTTTCGATGAGCTTCCGGCGGTCATCTGATGAACTCTCAGATATCATTCTACAGACTTTCGGCAAGCTCCTGGACTTCACGATGATCTTGGTGAGTTCCGATCTTTCTTGGCAAGCTCCGTGAACTTTCGATGAACCTTCCGGCTAACTTTTGAAAACCCTTCAGCAAGCTCCCTACTTGTTCTCGACTAGTTCCGGTAAAACTCCCAATGAATCTTCGGACTTCCACCGAACTCTCGAACTCCCAACGATCCATCGCTCTTGACTTATAGCACTTTATTTTGCTTTACATCTTCATCATTATCGTAGTTAATCCTGCACACACAAACCAAAACTCTACTTCAATCTAGATAATTATTACAACGCGAATTAACATTCCATTGCCCGGCACGTCATTGGCTTATTGGCGCTTTGTCCGATTCTTCGGCAAATCATCCTCTCTTGTGATCCATTGCCCAATCAGCAGTTGACCTTCATAACCCCAATATCCTTGGTGCAACCCGCTCTTCTTGGCCCGATGTCCGATGTACGAAGCCTTCTACCGATTGTCGATCGAATCTTTGGCTCGATATCTAATATCCTAATGTGATCACCCAATGCAACGTCAATTCCTCTAGCGTCAATTGTCTAAACCTGATTGAGTAAACCTAGATTACTTAAAATGTAATTAGATAACTAAACTCAATCAATTAGTTTCATCATCAAAATCCGAGACCCAACAGTGAATTAGTGCAGCGATTAAAAACATCGATTTTAGAAAACCATTTCAGTGAAAAGCTTCGTTCAATGAAAACACATTTCAACAAAGATGCTTAACTTTGAACACATTCATAAGTGGGTAGAGAAGAAGTAGAGCAGTTGTAGTTAAGCAAAAATAGAATATAGCTAAGTAATGAAGATAGGCAGTAAGGAAGAGAAGTGTCATAGCAAGGAAGGAACACACCGATTTATAGTGGTTCAGTCATCCGACCTATGTCCACTCCTGATACCTCCTTCATTGAGGTCATCAACTTTCACTATTGATCTTTCTTCAATGGGCAAAGATCAATCACCCCTTTATAGAACTCTTTACAAGTTGCTCACTCTCCTTATATAAGTTTCTAAGTCTCAGAACCGATGGAGGTGAACTCTCAAGATTACAAGCAACGATTTCACTATAATCTCAGTTCTTTTGTTTACTTCTATGTGTCTCACATGTAGAGAAATATGGGGTATTTATAGGCCTCAATTGGCTTCAAAAATGGAGCTAAAAAAGGTCTTGTCCTAAATTTTTAAGATACTAGCAGTACCATCGCTTGTCCCTATCGATACCACCGCTAGTGATCTTTGACATTGGGCGGTACCATCACCTAGTCTAATGATACTACCACTAGACAAAGTCTCGGCTACAGGACATGGTGGTACCATCGTCTGGCAGTTAATAATTGCTAGTGGTACCACTACTCAAACCACCTGAGAGACTAAGCCTTGGGTGGTTCCACCGCCCAATTCTAGTGGTGCCACCACTAGGTAGGGTTCAACAACACTATTTGAGCCAACAGTTTGGCCCAAACTAATTCTAATTCGAGCCTAGTTGGCCCTTAATTTAGTTAGTGAGATTACCTCTCAATCCTAAATCGAATTAGACCCTAACTATGATAATTAAGGCATCAACTAAAGCAAGTAAGCTTGATAGGTCAAAAATTCTTTCGGTGAGCTTTCGGCTATCTTCCGGTGGACTTTCGATGGACTCTCGATAATCTTCCAACAGACTCCCAGCAAGCTCTTAAACTCTTGATGATCTTCTCGGTAAGCTCTAATGAGCTTCTTTGGTAAGCTCTGATCTTCTCGGTGAGCTCCGGTGAACTTCCGACGAACTTCTCGGCAAACTCCCTATGTACATTTTGGCAAGCTCCCGATGAACTCTCAATAAATTCTAGCAATACTCCCAATGAACTTTCAAACTCCCAACGAATTCTTGGACTTCCGACCAATCGTTTGATCTTTGACTCTGGCACTATATTTGTTTTATGTCTTATTTGTTATTGTAGTTATTCATACACATTTTTCTCAATATATAGATTAGATCAATAATTTATCAATTGATTTTATCATCAAAATTCGAGATTCAACAAGTGTCTCAAGTCTAAGGACCAGATACACAATTGAGACTATGGAATTATTGTCTAATGAAAAGGTATCATTAACCAATCAGTATTCCACAAGTGGATCATTCAGTAAACTTATTCTCCAATAAGCACCTGCACTATATCCCTAATGTCCCCACATAAGCAGCTATGAGACTAGCTACCTCCATTGTATGGATAGGTATATAGTATATCAATTTGTTAGGTTATCTCGATGTCCTTCTTGAATAACCTGTGATCGAAAATATTTAGGATCTATATTTAAAGGTACATTGGTCTTATTATCATAATCTTATCATGATCTAATTCCCATTATACAGATCCAAGGATATCATAATATATATATATATATATATATTCATCATCCAATATAAAGTAAGAAAATATTATAATAATAATAATAATCAAAAGAGATTGTATAGTATATCACACGTGCCATCATTCATGGCTTGTAGGGTACCTATAACTAATAGTTTTATTATGATCCATTGACTTGTAGTCAATGCACATATGGCACTACCTATTATTCTCTTTTACAAGTATTATATTAGCGAGCCATTTTGTATAATGGATCTTTTGAATAAAGTCATCATATAATAATTTATTAACTTCTTCAATCATCATTTGTCGATATGGGGCAAACCTCTTAGGCGTCTATTGGATAGGCTGATAGTTAGGGTTACTGCTAAGCTGGTATTGCACCACGACTTAGTCAATCTCGAGCATGTACTAAGTGTCCATGCAAAATCCTCAGCATTGTAATGTAGAAAGTTGATGAGTTCAGTCTTTTTCTATTTAGATAGTGCCAAGGCAATCTTGACTATCTGACTAGGCTTGGATGAATCCAATGGGATCGCGACTAGGGTTTTTTTTTGGCTTCTGAATAAGCAAACTAAGGTGTTGGTGTTGAATCTTGGATTTTAATAATAAAATCAATTGATAAGTCTATGATCTACTTTGCATTTTGAGAAAAGTGTTACAAGACTAACCTCGATTAGAAAAAACAAAATAATTAAAACAAGATCAGATGTTAGACTAGAGTCAGAAATTAGGCATTGAGCTGAAAGAATCGATCGTTGTGCTAAGATCAAAAGTTGCGGGAGTCAACATGCTAAAGGATCGGGTGATATGCTGAAGATTCGGATGACATGCTAGAAGTTTGGATGATGTTCAAATGAAATGATATTTTGGGCAACAAAGAATTCTTGTCTTTAGTTTTTTGTCTTAATTATCCAAGGCTAGGTCAAAATTGAGTTAGATTCAAATGTAACCATGTTAACTCAATTAAGAGCCAATTGAGCCTAAATTGGGATTGATTTGGGCTCTTTGGGATGCCTATTTAGTAACCCAAAAGTTGCAGTAGGTGGTGCCATCGCCAAACTAGCGGTGGAACTGCCTATGTGCTAGAAAAGTGAAAAAATATAGTTTTCCAAGATGCAGGTGGTGGTACTACCTAGTTTGGGTGATGGTACCACTAACATTAAAGCTGTTAGATGGTGGTACCAACCAGGCTAGTGGTAGGACCGTCAGAACCTTTGTTTTCAAGATTCTGTGGATAGTAACACTGCCCAATGCAGGCGACGGTACCGCCCGTACCCGGAAGATCCGAAAATGTAAATTTTGGTTTTGTTTTTTAAGACATTTAGGGCCTATAAATACCCCACTCATCCTTGCAAGGATTACAAAAGAAAAAGTGAGCTAAAACTCTAGTGAATCAAAGTTGTAATTTTGGAAAGTGTTGAGTGTTCTTTCCCTCCTCTTGAAAAGTTTAGAATTTTATCTAAGGGAGATATGAGACTTGTAGAGGTTATCTCGTAAACCTTTGAAAAGGAAAAAGAGTTGTAAAAGGGTGGCTAATCTTCATCCATTTAAAGAAGATCATTAGTAAAAGCCAGTGATCTCGACGGAGGAGGAACTGGGAGTGGATGTAGGTTGAAGAACCGAACCACTATAAATCCGGTGTGCACTTTTCCATTTATGCTTTTAGCTCTTATTACTTGCTAAGCTAGTTGCTCAATGCTTTTACTTACATTCTAAGTCAAAATACATTTTCAATATAGATTTTGATTTATAGAATATTGTTTAAACTAATTTTGATAAGTCTTCCAAACTAATGAATGAGTGAAATAATTTGGAGAAGAAAATTTTTTCTTTAAATTCTAAAGCGATGAATGCTTTGTTTTACGCTCTAGACAATAATGAATTTAATCAGGTTTCTATTTGTGAAACTGCACATGAGATTTAGCATACACTTGAAGTCACACATGAAGGCACAAGTAGGGTTAAAAAGTTAAAAATTAATCTTTTAATTCATAACTATGAGTTATTTTGTATGAAACTAAGCGAGACCATTGGAGACATATACACCCAGTTTACGGATGTTGTTAATAGTCTAAAAGTACTTGGTAAAAGTTTTTCTAATTTTAAACTTGTTAACAAGATATTAAGATCCCTTCTAAAAAGTTGGGATCCTAAAGTAACGATAATACAAGAAGCAAAGGACCTAAATAACTTTCTACTTGAAGAACTTATTGGGTCCTTGATGACCTATGAAATGACATGTATAGTACATAGTGAACTTGAAAATAACCTTCTAAAGAACAGGAAGGACATGACACTTAGAACAAAAAAAGGCTACTTGGGTGAAAACTCAAGTGGTGATGATGATGATGATGATTACTTGCACTTCTTATAAGAAAGTTCAAAAAATTCTTTAAAAGGAACAAAATAAAACAAGACATTAAGAACAAAAGTGAACTAAAAATGACCAAATAATATGCTATGAATGCAAGAAGCCAGGACACTTCAAAAATAAATATCCCCAAGTGAAGAAGAAGCCATCAAAGAAAAAGAAGACGCTCAAAGCTACTTGGGATGACTCAAGTGTATCTGAAAACGAGGAGCCTACCATAAAGAAGAAGTTATAAATTACACTCTAATGACCCTCAATGATGAGGTAAGTGACTCAATCGAAGCTCATTTATCTTATGATAAATTATTAAATATTTTTCATGATTTATTTAATGAATGTAAATTAGTTAATAAAAAGTATAAATTATTAAAAAAAGAGTATAATTCTCTTGTTAGTGAATTTGATAAATTAAAAATTGAGCATGAAAATGATATGTTAGCTCCTTGCACTAAGTGTGAAGAGATAGATTCACTTAAGAAAAAAAATGTTTTACTATAAGAAATATTTAAAAAATTTAAAATAGGCAACAAATCTCTAAATATAATCCTTACTAATAAGAGTCATATTCATAGAAAGGAAAGAATTAGCTTTATGAGTAACACTCAATAAAAATCAACTATCTTCGTTAAAGGGCCAATATTACATGTTTCACCCCGAAGTAACTTTTATTGTAAATTTGGACATTATGTTTATAAATATTCATTTAAAAAGTATAATCCACACAAATTAATTTAGGTTCCTAAAGGAATCATAAATAACTCGATATCAATTGTTAAGTTAGGTAGATCTATTAATGAGGCACCCAAAGTTAAGTGGGTGCCTAAAAGAAAACTCCCTTTCTTATAGATATATTTACAATCAAAGGCTAGGAGCAAGAGATGCTACCTTGATAGTGGATATTCAAAGCACATGATCGAAGATCCAACATATTTCTCTAAGCTCACTAGCCAAGACGAAGAGTACGTTACTTTCGGAGACAACAACAAAGGAAAAATTATTAGCAAATGAATCATAAGTAACAAATCAAACATTTTGATTAAAGATGTGCTATTAGTATATGGGTTAAAACATAATCTACTAAATATTAGTCAATTGTGTGATAAAGGATATATCATCAAATTTGAATCTAATGCTTGTATAATTGAAATACCATACAAAAAAAATCTATGATTATCTTAAAAAATAATAAAGTGTATACTATTGATATTGATGATTTTTATGATAAAACATATTTTTTGGCTTTAAATGATAATGTTTGACTTTAACTTAGGAGACTAAGTCATGCTAGCATGAAACTAATGTCACAAATTATAACTAAAGAACTAGTAAGAGGAATGTCTAGTATTAAATTTGTCAAAGACAAAGTTTGTGATGCATACCAACTAAAAAAATAAATAAAAACTAGTTTTAAATTAAAGAATCAAATAAGCACATCTAGACCACTACAATTGATCCACATAGCTTTATTTGGATTAATTGTTATGACAAGTCTAGGAGGTAGTAAATATACCTTTGTAATTGTTAATAATTATAGTAGATATACTTGGACATACTTCTTGATGCACAAAAGTAATTATTTTAAATATTTTTTAAAATTTTATAAACTTATTTAAAATGAAAAGGGTTTTATGATTTTGACTATTCGTAGTGATCATGGTGGTGAGTTTCAAAACCATGATTTTCAAAAATTTTATGAGTCAAATGGGTATAACTATAATTTCTCTACTCCAAAAAATCTATAACAAAGTGGAGAACTTAAAAGAAAAAACAGAAGCTTATAAGAGATGACAAGAACCATGTTAAACGAACATAGCCTACCTAAATATTTTTGGGCCGAAGCCGTTAATACGACATGCTATATCATGAATAGGGTTCTCATAAGACTATTACTTTTCATAACTCCTTATGAATTGTGAGATACTAAAAGACCAAATATTTCATATTTTAAAGTTTTTGATTGTAAATATTTTATTTTAAACAAAAAAGATGCCTTTGAAAATTTTGATGTAAAATCCGATAAAGGCATATTTCTTAGTTATTCCTCTATTTCTAAAGTTTTTTGTATCTTTAATAAAAGAACTATGGTTATAGAGAAATCTATTTATGTTGTGTTTAAAGAGTTTTTCAAATTTAAGAAAAATAATTTTGATAATGATTTTGATTTTAAGACATTAAATTTAAATAAAAACTCTTCTTTCTCAAGTAACTTAGATGTATCTTCTTCCAAAGATTCCTTACCTAAGGAATGAAAGTATACAGATGCTCATCCTAAGGAGCTAATCACAGGAGATATATCAAAAGGTGTTCAAATTAGCTCTTCATTTAAAAAATTTTATGCTAACGTTGCCTTTTATCTCAAATTGAACCAAAATATATTGACAAAGCCCTAAAAAATGATTCATGGGTTATCGCAATGCAAGAAGAGTTAAATTAATTTGAGAAAAATAAAGTGTGAAAGCTTATTCCTAGACCTAGTGACTATTTGATGATTAGTACTAAATGTGTCTTTAGAAACAAACAAGATGAACTTGATATCTTGGTTAGAAACAAGGCTAGATTAGTGGCCAAAGGTTTCAATCAAGAAGAATATATCGATTATGAAGAAACCTTCGCTCCTATGGCTAGACTTAAAGCCACAAGGATTTTCCTTGCCTATGCATATTGTAATAATTTTAAGTTATTTCAAACGGACGTTAAAAGTGCTTTTCTTAATGGCTTTATTTCCAAAGAAGTTTATGTTGAGCAACCACCTAGATTTAAAAATATTCATTTTTTAAATCATATTTACAAGTTATCTAAGACTCTCTATGAATTGAAACAAGCCTCAATAGCTTGGTATGAGAGACTTAGTTCATTTCTTATTAAAAATAAATTTTTGAAAGGCAAGATCGATACTATATTATTTATTAAATATTTTAAAAATAAATTTTTTATTATTCAAATTTATGTTGATGATATCATTTTTGGTTATTTAAATGAATCTTTATATGAATCTTTTGCCAAAAGTATGAGCCACGAATTCGAAATGAGCTTAATGAGTAAATTAACTTTTTTCTTAGGACTACAAATTAACTAATTAATTGATGAAACTTTTATTAGTTAAACTATATATGCTTTAGATCTATTAAAATGATTTAATATGGATAGTGCTAAGACTATTAATACACTAATGAGCACTTTCACAAAGTTAGATATGGACCATAATAGAGAAAATTTTGATAAAAAAGCTTATAGGGGTATGATAGGTAGTTTACTATGTTGAATCTCAGATTTTGATGATAAAACTAATTGAGTGTGATTTGTTGTTTAACTGTGTTTTGAGTTACGGAGGTCTACTATCGATCAGGATTAGACAGTTGACACTAGAGGAATTGACGTTGCACTGGAGGTGATCACGTCAGGATATTGGGTGTCGAGCCGGAGGTTCGGTCGACTATCGGCAGGAGGCTTCGTACGTCGGGCATCGGGCCAAGAAGAGTGTGTTGCGCCAAGGATATCGGGATTGCGGAGGTCAATCACCGATTGGGCAACGGATCGCAAGAGAGGATGATGTGCTGAAGGATCGGACGAAGCACCGACCAATGACGTGCCGGGCAACTGAATGTCAATTCGTATTGTAATAACTGTCTAGATCGAAGTAGAGTGTTTGTTGTTTGTGTGCAGGAGTAACTACGATAAGGATGAAGACGTAAAGCGAAACAAAGGGTCGAAGTCAAGTGCGATGGATCATTGGGAGTTCAAGTGTTCGATGGAAGTCTGAAGATTCATTGAAGTCTTTGCGGGCCGAGAACGAGTAGGGAGCTTGCCGAAGGGTTTTCGGAAGTTCGCCGGGAGGTTCGTCGGAAGTTCGCGGAGTTTGCTAAGAAAGATTGGAGCTTGCCAAAGAAGCTCGGGGGAACTCGCCAAAATCATCGTGGAGTCCGAGAGCTTGCCGGGAGTCCGCAGGATGGTTTCCGAGGGATCGTCGAAAGACCGCCAAAGTTTCTAAGCTCGAGGGAAGAAGACTTGACTTGTGGACTTTGTAATAGCTTAGGAATGTCTTTAATTTCGTAGTTAGCACATTAATTTGGGTTAGGATTAGAGGTTAATCCTTTAACCCGAAGTAGGGGCCGTTGGGCCTTAGTTTAGGCCAAAGATTTTGGCCCAAACAAAGACTAACGCATGCTACGTGCCATGCCATCGTAGCATGGCATCAGAGATATCAGTGTGTACTATAGCCGATCGACTATAGCAGTGGTAGTACCGCCTGTTAGCGAGAGCACCGCCTGGTAAAGTGAAAAAGTGCAGTAGCACTGCCTTAACCGCGCAAGAAGCACTCGGGTGATTCAAATTTTTGGCTCCAAGTTTGGGCTCCAAATTTGAATCACTTTGAGGCTTATAAATACCCCTTCCTTTTCAGCTGAAAAATAGAACCCTTTTGAGAGTTAGAATCTTGGTTTTGAGCTTTTGAAAAGTCTTGAAAAGTCTTGTTCTTGCTAAGTGTTCACCTCCTTCTTCTCCTTGAGAAATCTTGTAAGAGTGTGAACCACTTATAAAGGGTTGTAAGAGAGGTATTTGATCCTTCCCCTTCAAAGGATTTGATAGTGGAAGAAGAGAGCCTCAACGGAGAAGGCTTCAGAAGTGGATGTAGGTCACTTTGACCGAACCGCTATACATCGCTGCGTCTTGATTGTGTGAGTGTTTAAATTTCTGTTTTACTTTGCTGCAAGCCTTTACTTTACTTACTCCACTTCCTTTTTATCTTTGTACGCATGCTTTAAAGTTAAAACACAAAAATCGATTTCAAATGAAACGTTGGTTTCATCGTACGAAGTTTCCGAAGCTTGTTTTAAATCACTGAAAAATCCATCGTTTTATCTGCTGCACTAATTCACCCCCTCCCCCCCTCTTAGTGCCGCTCGATCTCTAACAATTGGTATCAGAGCCACATTCTTTCTCTTTCGGATTTACACCCATGAGAAATGGCTCTAAATGGTTTTCAAGAGGGCTTTTCGGTTTTTCGTCCACCGTTTTTTAACGGTTCTGACTACACATATTGGAAAACTCGAATGAGAGTTTTCATGCTTTCAATGAACTTGGATTTGTGGAACATCATCGAAAATGGCTTTCAACCTTCCTCTAAACCGACAAACGAATGGTCGAATTTGGAGAAAAGGTTATTTTCTTTAAATGCAAAGGCTATGAATGCCTTATTTTGCGCTTTAGACAAAAATGAGTTCAACCGGATTTCTACATGCAAAACGGCTTTTGACATTTGGTGAACTCTTGAAATCACGCATGAAGGAGCAGTAGAGTCAAAGACTGAAAGTTAATATTTTGATGCACGATTTTGAGATTTTCGAATGGCACCAAGTGAGACTATCGATGACATGTTCTCTCGTTTCTCGGATGTCATCAATAGTCTAAAAGCTCTTAGTAAATGTTTTTCGGACTTTGAACTCGTAAACAAGACTTTAAGATCTCTTCCAAAAGATGGGATCGATAATAACATAATACAAGAAACAAAAGATCTAAATAACTATCCTATTAATGAACTTATTGGGTCTTTAAAGACCTATGAAATGAGTTTCTTGGAACGTTTAGAACATCATGAACATGATGAACATTTGAATCACCTTCTAAAGAACAAGAAGGTTTTTGAATATCGGACAAATGGATGCCACTTGAGTGATGACTCAAGTGATGAGGACAATGAGGACATTGAACACATAACAATGAATGTTAACAAGTTCATTAAATAAAAATTTAAAAACACAAATGAACTTGAACGGAGAAAGAGGCCAAAGAAGAAGAAGAAGGCTTGGAAAGAAGAATCAAGAAAAGAAGAAGCAAACTACGCTTTAATGGGCTTTGACAATGAGGTAAGTAACTTAACTTCCTTTAATTATTTTGAAATTACATGATGATTTCCATGAATGCTTATCTTAGTTAGTAGAAATTTTTTTTTGCTTTTCTTGTGTTTTTATAAATTAAAAAAATTCGAAATTATACTATGCTTTTCTTTATAGTAGTTTTGAAAAGTAAAAATATGAATGATGCAAGATTTGTGATAATGCTTAGGATTAATCCATGCATATGTATCTTGATGGTTTACATTGTCTCCAAATATGATGCTTGATGATTTTATATCATGCATGAGCTTTTGAAGTAATAAAGTGTCATATTGTGATGATGAAACATATTTTTGAATTTATAAATAGATGCATGATTTTGGCAAAAATTTGAACATGACCTTTTAACATAAAAATTGAAAGTGTGCTATCATTTTTACATATTTGGTCTTGACGATTTTATGACTAAGCTTGTGTTTTATTTTGATACATGTTTTCATAAAAATTTTGAATATACATCAAATTGCTTAAAATGAAAATGTATTTTTTCTCATTCTATTGAGATGAATGAATTCATGTTATGAGTCTTGTGAATCTCATAAAAATAAAAACATGATGAATATTTTAAAAAAATATGCCTCATGTTTTCGGTCTTAATGATTTCTCTTGAAATATACTCTTTGGACCTATATGAAAAACATGAATATACTCATATGAACGTCAAATCACTTGAAATGGAACACATAAAAAATGAGAAATTACACTATCATGATGCTTTACGTGTAATGCTTTTGATCTTAATGGGCTAAATGACAACTTGTATTTCAAATTTATACAATGATGGCTTCCGTATAAATATTTGAACATACATTATGAAATCATCATTGAAATGAAAATATTAGAAGTTTGTTATCATGCTTAATGACTTTGTGATATTATATCTTGATGACAAACTCATGTTTCGGTTTTAAAATTTGATACTCATCTTTTGAAACATGAAACATATTATCATGATAAATTAAATCTCATGTCTTGGAATAATATGTTACATTTATGCCTTGACAATTTTTATGATAAAGTTTGATTTTCAATTTTTGATGAAAGGCAAGTGATAAATTCATTTATGATATTTTATAAATCATTAGAATTACGAATGAGATTTTGATGATACGGTAATGACTTTATTCATGTTATTAATCTCAAAAATAATAATTTAATTATGAGTCTTGAGTTGATAAATTGAGCTTGAATGATTTTTCTTTTAATGATTCTTGAATCTTCTAGAATTATGACTTGTTAAGACATATTTAATGCTTGAATCAAGTTCTAAAAGATTTCATTTTGCTATAAAGAAATTTTATTGAAATCATGATCTTGACAACTATGACTTAAAACTCTTTATAAATCAAGATCTTTTACCATACTCCTTCTGTTTTATCACAAGAAAATTCTTTAAATGAAATGTAACTTATCTTTTGATTTCTCGGAATTTAATACTTGAATTTTTATAAATTCGTGTCGTGATTCTTATGAAATATGATCTTGGTAAAAAATTCTTATGTATGAATCAAGATCTTGTATTTGATCTCCTAAGACTTCCACTTGTTATTTCCTAAAAAGGAGATTTGTCAAAATGATTCATGAACCTTTTGATTTATGACTTTTGGATTCATGACTCAAGATTGAAGATTGAAACATTATATGCTAAAATTGATTTTTTTTTCAATACTTCCTCAAATGCCTTATGTAATGATTGAAAATTTGATAAAAAAAAATTGTGCTTAATATTTGAATCATTGATTTATTCTTTTATCATGGCTTAAAAATGAATGAAAAGAAAATATCTTGGCACTTGTAATCATGATTTGAATCTTAATATTGATATGCTTTTATATATCATGATTCTTGGTTGTATGACATTTATCTTGAATTAAAAATTGATAAATATGAATCTAGATCTTGCTAAAATGAAAAGTTATGAATCATGGATGATATCTTTTGGTTTTGATTCTTGTTGAATTTATATATTGATATCCTTCATGACATGATTTCTCATGTTTCAATACCGTCTTGCATCATGAAAAAAATTGAAATATTGATTGATGCAAAATTATTGCATTGAAATATTATTCATCCCTTCTTTTCGATAGTGACAAAGGGGGAGTTAGCTTGCTAGCTTATGTATCACAAGTGAAAATGACAAATATAGCTAGCTAGAACTTGCACTTCTCAAAATGAGAAGAAAGAAATTGCAAAGTTGCATTATTTTTTAACTCATGAGTTTGCATGTTTAAAATGTTATAAAGTTTACAAAAATTACTAGCTCATTGCAAACAAGAAGTTGATGACTTGCAAAAGGGAAACTTAGGTGCAAAAGAGAAAAATTGAAAGGGAGCTAGTTTACGTATTGTAAAGTATACTAGCTTATCATTATTGCTTGCTTGCTTGTCATAAATTTCCCTCATACCATGATTTGTTTATGACTCCCTTGAATTCATGACTTGATATGTTAAAAATTCATGATGGAAATTTGTTATTTTGTCATGACTATTTGTACTCCATTTTTTTGACAAAAACAAAGGGGGAGAAGATTTATTGCTAGCTTATGTATCGCAAAGAAAAATTTTGCTAGCTAGAAACATGCAAAAGAAGTAAAAAGTTGCTATCTCAAGAAAGGCAAAAATCTTGCTCAATTTTACTTCTTCAAAATTGCTTACATTTTTTTTTGTTGCAAATTATTGTTGAATCTCATACAAGATTATTTGAAATATTTGATCCTCCCTTTCTTTTTGATGCTAACAAAGGGGGAGAAAGTTTTTAGCTCGAACATTGTAAAAATTTACCATCTTGATTCCTATTTTGCAACTTCATGAGAAGCTAAGAATTGTTATACCAAAGGATGCAAATATTGCTATCATGAGAAACAAGGTGCCTACTTGCACATCTCAAGAAGCAAGTGAAAATTACCATCATTGCCCATGTTTAAAACTTGCTATGATTGAATGGTATTATTTGATGTTGTATTGTATGATGTGATAAATAGCTAGTATGTTGTAAAGATTTGTATATCTTTTAAACTAGCTATGATGCTACTTCTCCTTTTTGTTGATAATATAGGGGGAGAAGTAGATTGATGACTTCATGCATTGATTGAATATTTTATATATTTGCATGATGGTTTGATTTATTCTCATAATATTGTGATGAATGTTGCTTGGATTTGGGATAATCCAAGGGTTCTATCAATTGCATATTGATAGGGGAGTTTGTGTTAAACTCGGGAGTTTTAGTTAACTCGTTAGTCATCAATTAGTTGTCATCATCAAAAAGGGGGAGATTATTGAATCTCAGATTTTGATGATGAAACTAATTGAGTGTGATTTGTTGTTTAACTGCGTTTTGAGTTACGTAGGTCTACTATCGATCAGGATTAGATAGTTGACACTGGAGGAATTGACGTTGCACCGGAGGTGATCACGTCAGGATATTGGATGTCGAGCTAGAGGTTCGATCGACAATCGGCGGAAGGCTTAGTACGTCGGGCATCGGGCCAAGAAGAGCGTATTGCACCAAGGATATCGGGGTTGCGAAGGTTAACCACCGATTGGGCAATGGATCGCAAGAGAAGATGATGTGCCAAAGAATCAAATGAAGCGCCGACCAATGACGTGCCGGGCAACTGAATGTCAATTCGTATTGTAATAACTGTCTAGATCGAAGTAGAGTGTTTGTTGTTTATGTGCAGGAGTAACTACGATAAGGATGAAGATGTAAAGCGAAACAAAGGGTCGAAGTCAAGTGCGATGGATCATTGGGAGTTCGAGTGTTCGATGGAAGTCTGAAGATTCGTTGGGAGTGCTGCCGGAACTGGCTGAGAACGAGTAGGGAGCTTGCCGAAGGGTTTTCGGAAGTTCGCCGGGAGGTTCGTCGGAAGTTCACGGAGTTTGCTAAGAAAGATCGGAGCTTGCCAAAGAAGCTCAGGGGAACTCGCCAAAATCATCGTGGAGTCCGAGAGCTTGCCGGGAGTCCACAGGATGGTTTCCGAGGGATCGTCGGAAGACCGCCGGAAGTTCGCCGGAAGCTCGACGGAAGAAGACTTGACTTGCGGACTTTGTAATAGCTTAGGAATGTCTTTAATTTCGTAGTTAGCAGCACATTAATTTGGAGTTAGAAGTTAGGGGTTAATCCTTTAACTTGCAAATAGGGAGCCGTGGGCCTTAGTTTGAGCGAGAAGTTTTTGGCAGCCCAAACGGCACCGGCACTTGCAATATACGTGCATGCTACGTGCATGAGCATGGCAGCTGCGGCATGGCAGTTACTCATAGCCGGCCTCTTTGTGGTGGCGGTAGCACTTGCTTGGTGGGGTGGTGGAGCCCAGCACAGGTGTGTCGGTCTGTAAGGTAATGACATAGAAACTGCGTGGAAAACGGTAGCACGCTGGTGCGTGGAAAGCGTAGTAGCAGCGCAGGTGTGTTTGTCTACCAAGGCCAGCGTACGAAAATCTCAAAAGATTCAAATTTTTGGCTCCAAGTTTGGGCTCCAAATTTGAATCACTTTGAAGCTTATAAATACCCCTTCCTTTTCAGCTAAAAAATAGAACCCTTTTGAGAGTTAGAATCTTGGTTTTTAGCTTTTGAAAAGTCTTGAAAAGTCTAGTTCTTGCTAAGTGTTCACCTCCTTCTTCTCCTTGAGAAATCTTGTAAGAATGTGAACCACTTGTAAAGGGTTGTAAGATGGGTATTTGATCCTTCCCCTTCAAAGGATTTGATAGTGGAAGAAGGGAGCCCCAACGGAGAAGGCTTCAGAAGTGGATGTAGGTCACTTTGACCGAACTGCTATACATCGCTGCGTCTTGATTGTGTGAGTGTTTAAATTTCTGTTTTACTTTGCTGCAAGTCTTTACTTTACTTGTTCCATTTCCTTTTTATCTTTGTACGCATGCTTTAAAGTTAAAACGCAAAAATCGATTTTAAATGAAACGTTGGTTTCATCATACGAAGTTTCCGAAGCTTGTTTTAAATCGTTGAAAAATCCATCGTTTTATCCGCTGCACTAATTCACCCCCCCTCTTAGTGCCGCTCGATCCCTAACATACTATACCTCATCGTAATTAGACCGAATATTATGTTTAGTGTTGGACTTTATATTAGATTTTAATCTAATCCCAAGAAATCTCACTTTAAAGCTGTTAAAAGGATTTTTAGATACCTAAAAGGAACTCCTAATCAAGGATTAATAGTATCCTTGAAACAAGCCTCAATAGCTTGGTATGAGGAACTTAGTTCATTTCTTATTAAAAATAAATTTTTGAAAGACAAGATCGATACCATATTATTTATTAAATATTTTAAAAATAATTTTTTTATTATTTAAATTTATGTTGATGATATCATTTTCAGTTCTTCAAATGAATCTTTATGTGAATCTTTTGCCAAAAGTATGAGCCAAGAATTCGAAATGAGCCTAATGAGTGAATTAACTTTCTTCTTAAGATTACAAATTAACTAATTAATTGATGAAACTTTTATTAGTCAAACTAAGTATGCTTTAGATCTATTAAAAAGATTTAATATGGATAGTGCTAAGGCTATTAATACACTAATGAACACTTCCACAAAGTTAGATATGGACCATGATGGAAAATTTTTTGATAAAATTCTTTATAGGGGTATGATAGGTAGTTTACTATACCTCATCGCAACTAGACTAGACATTATATTTAGTATTGGACTTTGCGCTAGATTTTAATCTAATCCCAAAAAATCTCACTTTAAAGCTGTTAAAAGGATTTTTAGATACCTAAAAGGAACTCCTAATCAAGGATTAATAGTATCCTTGAAACAAGCCTCAATAGCTTGGTATGAGAGACTTAGTTCATTTCTTATTAAAAATAAAATTTTGAAAGGCAAGATCGATACTATATTATTTATTAAATATTTTAAAAATAAGTTTTTTATTATTCAAATTTATGTTAATGATATCATTTTCGATTCTTCAAATGAATCTTTATGTGAATCTTTTGCTAAAAGTATGAGCCAAGAATTCGAAATGAGCCTAATGAGTGAATTAACTTTCTTCTTAAGATTACAAATTAACTAATTAATTGATGAAACTTTTATTAGTTAAACTATGTATGCTTTAGATCTATTAAAATGATTTAATATGGATAGTCCTTAGACTATTAATACACTAATGAGCACTTTCACAAAGTTAGATATGGGCCATAATAGAGAAAATTTTGATAACAAAGCTTATAGGGGTATGATAGGTAGTTTACTATACCTCATCGTAATTAGACCGAATATTATGTTTAGTGTTGGACTTTATATTAGATTTTAATCTAATCCCAATAAATCTCACTTTAAAGCTGTTAAAAGGATTTTTAGATACCTAAAAGGAACTCCTAATCAATGATTAATAGTATCCTTGAAACAAGTCTCAATAGCTTGGTATGAGAGACTTAGTTCATTTCTTATTAAAAATAAATTTTTGAAAGGCAAGATCGATACTATATTATTTATTAAATATTTTAAAAATAATTTTTTTATTATTCAAATTTATGTTGATGATATCATTTTCGGTTCTTCAAATGAATCTTTATGTGAATCTTTTGCCAAAAGTATGAGCCAAGAATTCGAAATGAGCCTAATGAGTGAATTAACTTTCTTCTTAAGATTACAAATTAACTAATTAATTGATGAAACTTTTATTAGTTAAACTATGCATGCTTTAGATCTATTAAAATGATTTAATATGGATAGTGCTAAGACTATTAATACACTAATGAGCACTTTCACAAAGTTAGATACGGACCATAATAGAGAAAATTTTGATAAAAAAAGCTTATAAGGGTATGATAGGTATTTTACTATACCTCATCGTAATTAGACCGAGTATTATGTTTAGTGTTGGACTTTATATTAGATTTTAATCTAATCCCAAGAAATCTCACTTTAAAGCTGTTAAAAGGATTTTTAGATACCTAAAAGGAACTCCTAATCAAGGATTAATAGTATCCTTCAAACAAGCCTCAATAGCTTGGTATGAGAGACTTAGTTCATTTCTTATTAAAAATAAATTTTTGAAAGGCAAGATCGATACTATATTATTTATTAAATATTTTAAAAATAATTTTTTTATTATTCAAATTTATGTTGATGATATCATTTTCGGTTCTTCAAATGAATCTTTTTGTGAATCTTTTGCCAAAAGTATGAGCCAAGAATTCGAAATGAGCCTAACGAGTGAATTAACTTTCTTCTTAAGATTACAAATTAACTAATTAATTGATGAGACTTTTATTAGTTAAACTATGTATGCTTTAGATCTATTAAAATGATTTAATATGGATAGTGCTAAGACTATTAATACACTAATGAGCACTTTCACAAAGTTAGATATGGACCATAATAGAGAAAATTTTGATAAAAAAGCTTATAGGGGTATGATAGGTAGTTTACTATACCTCATCGTAATTAGACCGAATATTATGTTTAGTGTTGGACTTTATATTAGATTTTAATCTAATCCCAATAAATCTCACTTTAAAGTTGTTAAAAGGATTTTTAGATACCTAAAAGGAACTCCTAATCAATGATTAATAGTATCCTTGAAACAAGCCTCAATAGCTTGGTATGAGAGACTTAGTTCATTTCTTATTAAAAATAAATTTTTGAAAGACAAGATCGATACTATATTATTTATTAAATATTTTAAAAATAATTTTTTTATTATTCAAATTTATGTTGATGATATCATTTTTAGTTCTTCAAATGAATCTTTATGTGAATCTTTTGCCAAAAGTATGAGCCAAGAATTCGAAATGAGCCTAATGAGTGAATTAACTTTCTTCTTAAGATTACAAATTAACTAATTAATTGATGAGACTTTTATTAGTTAAACTATGTATGCTTTAGATCTATTAAAATGATTTAATATGGATAGTGCTAAGACTATTAATACACTAATGAGCACTTTCACAAAGTTAGATACGGACCATAATAGAGAAAATTTTGATAAAAAAGCTTATAAGGGTATGATAGGTAGTTTACTATACCTCATCATAATTAGACCGAATATTATGTTTAGTGTTGGACTTTATATTAGATTTTAATCTAATCCCAATAAATCTCACTTTAAAGCTGTTAAAAGGATTTTTAGATACCTAAAAGGAACTCCTAATCAAGGATTAATAGTATCCAAAAACTTTGAATTAATTACTTATGTTGATGCTGATTTTGCTGGATATAGAATAGATACTAAAAATATATCTGGAACATATCAACATGCATTTGTCTCTTAGTCTTCTAAGAAACAAAACTTGGTTGTATTATCCATAATTGAGATTGCATACGTTATAGGAGGTACACGTTGTGCAGAAGTTATTTGAATGAAAAATACTTTAGAAGATTATGGACTATATTTGAAAAATATTCCTACAAAATGCAATAATACTAGTATAATATGTTTAACAAAAAATCTCATTCAATACTCTAGAACTAAATATATTAATATTAGACATCATTTTATTAGAAATCATATTAATAACAATGATATTTCTTTAGAATTTATTGATACAAAACATCAATTAGCTAATATTTTTATAAAACCTTTAAATGAGGAATAGTTTGATTTTATTAAAAGAGAATTAGGTATGTTAAATCTTTCAAATGCATAAGTTTCTCTCATACATTTTTTGGAATTCTCGATTTTTGAAAATTGAGTTTTCTTTTTATCGAGATCATTTTCTATCATCTTCTTACAATTTTTATTCATGGATTTTTTAGACACTTGATCTTTCACTTGATGATCTCTTCCTATGACTTCCTCTCTCTACTTACGAAAGAAGAGTTTTTGGGCCTTTGGTATACTTGATCTTTTATGCAATGATCATTTCCTATAAATCCTTCTTCTTTCTATTTACAAGAATAGTGATTTGATTTATGAATTTTTAATATGTACATCTTGATCTTTTTTGTGATGAATCCTCTTTTTACGAAAGTAGAAGTTTGTTTTATGGACTTTCGGTTCTTATGACTCGATATTTTTCTTATGGATGAATTCCCCCCTTCTTCTTTTTTCTTCTTCTTATTCTTATGATAAAGGGGAGAAAGAAACTTGTTAATATCTCAAGAAATGCAAAAATGCTAGCTAGCACTTCTTGCTTGTATGGTTCAAATACTTGTTAAATGTTTTTTTCTTTTTGTTAATGACAAAGGGGGAGAAATGATATAAAACCCAAATGGTATAAATGATGAATGTTTGGTGTCATGAATGTTTTAAAATTATGCACGTTGTATTTTGATGATTTGAAACTATGTTATATAATGTATGAAATTTTGATATGATATATTACATATCGTTAAAATTGTTTTATTTGAATTCAAAGTGTTGAATCTCATATTTTGATGATAAAATCAATTGGTGAAATATTTGTTCTGATCTATATTGTCGAGATAAGTGTGTAGGATTAACTACGATGGGATAGAAACATAAAGCGATTTACCGAAGTCAAGTCCGTCGGGAGTTCAAGAGTTCATCGGAAGTCCGAAGGATCGTCGGTAGTGTTGCCGGAACCAACCGAGATCGAATCAGGGACTTACCGAAGTTTTCGAAAGTTCACCGCAAAGATCGTCGAAGGTTCACGGAGTTTACCGAGAAGGTTCGGAAGCTTGCCAAAGACTCGTTGAGCTCGCCATACAATTCGGGAGCATGCTGGGAGTCCGCTGGAAGAAATCCGAAGGAAGTGTCGGAAGTCCACCGGAATCTTGTCGTAAAGCTCGCCGGAAGTAGACTTGAAGAATGTCGGTTTAAATCACTTAGAATTATGTTTCAATTTCATAGTTGGTATGTAATTAGGGTAAGTATTTTGAAAAAAAATCCTGTAGGGGCCAATCGGGCTCTTAATGGGTCAATTTGGGCCTAAAACAGGGCCCATTCAGCTTTGCTGAATGGGCCAAGTGGTAGAACTGCTTGTGCTAGGCGGTGGAACCGCCCACCAGCCAGGCGCCAGGTGGTGGTACCGCCTAGCCTGGGGCGATAGTATCACCTGACTTGGGCAGTGGAACTGCCTGTGCACTGTCAGTCTAACGACTGACAGGCGATAGCACCGCCCCTTAACAGGCGGTACCACCGCCAGCACTAGGAAATCCAAATTGAATTCAAATTTGGAGCTCAAATTTGAATCCTCTTTGGATCTATAAATACCCCCTCCCCCCCTTTCTCAGTTGAAAGGGCAACCTTTTGAGAGTTAGAAATTGAGCTAAAGTCTTAGAAATGTCTTATTTTCAATAGCTTGTGTTCACCTCCTTCTTTCTCTTTGAAAAATCTGTAAGAGTGTGAACTTCTTGTAAAAGGGTTGTAAGAGGGGTGTTTGGTTCTTCCCCTTCAAAGGATTTGCTAGTAGAAGTTGGGAGCCTCATCGGAGAAGGCTTCGGAAGTGGATGTAGGTCACTTGACGGAACCACTATACATCGTGGTGTTCTTGAATGCGTGAGTGTTTAAAGTTTTGAATCATTCCATTACTTGGCTGCAAATCTTTCAGTTTTTCAACACCTTTACTTAAGCAACTTCAATCAAGTCATCTTTCGTCGCATTGAAGTTTTCATACGAACTAGCCATTTATGAAATCATTTTTTAACTTACGTTTTTAATCCACTGCAATAATTCACCCACCCCCCTCTTAGTGCCTCTCCGATCCTAACAGTTGATATCAGAGTAAGGTACACTCTCATATTTGGTTTAAAACCTAAGAGAGATAGTCTATTCTGACATACAAGAGTGTCACTCCATTACTCGTCCGCCTATGTTTAATGGGTCAGATTATACATATTGGAAGACTCGTATGAGAATCTTCCTTATTTCTATGGATTTTGAGCTTTGGAATATTGTTGAAAATGGGTTTCAAAAATCTTCTCTTCCAATGAGCGAATGGAATGAGTCGGAGAAGAAGATTTTTTCTTTAAACGCAAAGGATATGAATGCCTTGTTTTGTGCACTAGACAAAAATGAATTTAATCGTGTATCAATTTGTGAATTGGCTTTTGATATTTGGCATACTCTTGAGATCACTCATGAAGGCACTAGCCGAGTGAAAGAGTCCAAAATCAATATTCTTGTGCATTCTTACGAACTTTTCTGAATGAAACCAAGTGAGTCCATCAGAGACATGTACACCCACTTTACGGATGTCATCAATGGACTCAAAGCACTTGGTAAAGGTTTTTCTAACTTTGAACTTGTAACTAAGATTTTAAGATCCCTTCCAAAGAGTTGGGATCCAAAAGTTATGGCCATTCAAGAGGCCAAGGATCTTAAGACTTTTCCTCTCGAAGAACTTATTGGGTCTCTAATGACCTACGAAATGACGTGTCATGCTCATGAAGAGCTCGAGAACCCCCTTCCAAAGAACAGGAAGGATATGGCACTAAGAACACAAGAAAACCACTTGAAAGGAACATCAAGTGATGAGGACAGTGACAATGATATTGCACTTTTAACTCGAAAATTTAAAAAATTTATAAGAAAGGATAAATTTAAAAATGACACAAAAAATAAACTTAAATATAAAAAGGACCAAGTCATTTACTACGAGTGCAAGAAGCCGGGGCACTTCAAATATGAATGCCCCCAAGCCAAGAAGAAGTAACCAAAGAAGAAGAAAACATTGAAGGCTACATGGGATGATTCAAGTGACTCCGAGGTTAAAGAAGCAAGCATCAAAGAGGAGGCCAACTTCGCGCTAATGGCTTTAAGAGAAGAGGTTAGTGAGTTATTTAATGAAGAATTATCTTTCGATGAACTTTCTATCGCTTTTCATGAGTTATTTGATGAATGTAGAACTATTAGTAAGAAGTTTAATTTACTAAAGAAAGAGCATGCTTTATTATAAAATAAGTTCAATAGTCTCTAAACTCCTTCTCTACCTCTATGCTCTAAATGTGAATACTTAAAAGCAATAAAAAACGAGAATATGCTACTCAAAGAGACCCTAAACAAGTTTAAGGTCGGTAGCAAGGGCTTAGATATGATCCTTGCTAACAAGGATCACGTCGGAAATAGAAGTGGAATCGGATTTGTGAGTGGTTCTCACCAAAATCCCACCACCTTCATTAAAGGACCCACATTGCATGTATCACCCCATTTGAAATGTAATTTTTATGGTAAAACTAGACATGTTATTTATAAATGTCCATTCAAGAAAATTAGACCACAAAAATTGATATGGGTTCCTAAAGATTGATATGGGTTCCTAAAGGAACCATAAACAATTCAATGTTGAATTACAAAATAAGTAGATCAATTTGTGAGGCACCCAAAATCAAATGGGTACCTAAAAACCATCCTCTTTTATAGGCAAACTCACAAGCTAAGAGCAAGAGATGGTATCTTGATAATGGATGCTTAAGGCACATGACCAAAGATCCATCTCATTTCTCTATACTCACTAGTAAAGAAGAAGAGTATGTCACCTTCAGAGACAACAACAAGGGTAAAATCATTGGCAATCATGAACAAATCAAGTTTTTCAATTGATGATGTGTTGCTAGTTAATGGTTTAAAACATAATTTTTTAAGCATTAGTCAATTATGTGATAAAGGTTATGTTGTTAGATTTGAATCTAATGTTTGTATCATTGAAAAACCAAACAATGATATATTCATGATTGCTTTAAAATAAAATAATGTCTACACCATTAATATTGATGAACTAAGTAATGAAATGTATTTTTTGGTTTTGAATGATGATGCTTGACTTTGGCATAGGAGATTAGGCCATGCAAGCATAAAACTAATATCTAAGATTTCATCTAGAGAGTTAGTATGAGGAATTCCCAATATGAAGTTTGTCAAGGACAAAGTATGTGATGCGTGTCAACTAGGAAAACAAATAAAAACTAATTTCAAATCAAAAAAATCAAATTAGCACCACTAGACCATTGCAATTGATCCATTTGGACTTATTTGGACCAATTGACATAACAAGCCTAGGAGGTAGCAAATATGCCTTCATAATTGTGGATGATTATAGTAGATATACTTGGACCTATTTCTTGGCTCACAAAAGTGATTGTTTCAAATGTTTCTCAAACTTTTGTAAACTCACTCAAAATGAAAAAGGTTTCATGATTTCATCAATTCGGAGTGATCACGGTGATGAATTTCAAAACCATGACTTTCAAATTTTTTATGAAATAAACGGATATAACCATAACTTCTCTACTCCGAGGAATCCTCAATAAAATGGAGTAGTGGAAAGGAAAAATAGAAATTTATAAGAAATGGCTAGAACCATGTTAAATGAATATAATTTACCTAAATATTTTTGGGCCGAAGCTGTGAACACGGCTTGCTATGTCATGAATAGAGTTCTAGTAAAACCATCTCTATCTAAAACTTCATATGAATTATGGAATAATAAAAAACCCAATATCTCTTACTTTAAAGTTTTCAATTGCAAATACTTTATCTTGAATGAAAAGGATGCCTTAGGAAAATTTGATGTTAAATTCGATGAAGGCATCTTTCTTAGTTACTCTTCTATTTCTAAAGCTTTTCGAATTTTCAACAAAAGAATAATGAATTTCTCAAATTTAAGAAAAAGGATTTTGATGATGATCTTGGTTTAGATGATTTAAATTTGAATGAACCCTCTCCTCAAAATGACAACTTGGATGCATCTTCTTTCCAAATTTCCTTACCCAAGGAATGGAAGTATGTAGATACTTATCCCAAGGAGTTAATTATATGAGATACATCTAAAGGGGTTCAAACTCGTTCTTCATTTAAAAATTTTTGTGCCCATGTCGCTTTCCTTTCTCAAATTAAACCAAAATGCATTGATGATGCCTTGAAAGATGATTCTTGGGTCATCACAATGCAAGAAGAGTTAAATCAATTTGAGAAGAATGAGGTATGGAAGCTTGTTCCTAGACCTAATGACCATTTAGTTATTGATACTAAATGGATTTTTAGAAACAAGCAAGATGAATACGGTATCGTGGTTAGAAACAAAGCTAGATTAGTGGCCAAAGGTTTTAACCAAGAAGAAAGTATTGATTATGAAGAGACCTTCGCTCCTGTAGTAAGATTAGAAGTCATCAGGATGCTCCTTGCCTATGCTAGTAGTAATGATTTTAAGCTATTTCAAATGGATGTCAAAAGTGCTTTTTTAAATGGCTTTATTTCTAAAGAAGTATATGTTGAACAACCTCCCGGATTCGAAAATTCTCTTCTTCCTAATCATGTGTTTAAATTAACTAAGGCTCTCTATGGACTAAAACAAGCTCCTAGAGCTTGGTATGAAAGGCTTAGCTCCTTTCTTATCTCAAATAATTTTACAAAAGGCAAGGTTGATACTACATTGTTTATCAAACATTTTAAAAATAATTTTCTTATTATTCAAACTTATGTTGATGATATTATTTTTGGTTCTTCGGATGAATCACTATGTGAATCTTTTGCCAAGTGTATGAGTCATGAATTTGAAATGAGTCTAATGGGAGAATTAACTTTCTTTCTTGGATTACAAATTAAACAACTTGGTAATGACACATTCCTTAATCAATCCAAATATACATTAGAATTGTTAAAAAGATTTAACATGGATGGTTCAAAATCCATAAATACTCCTATGAGTACTTCCACTAAGATTTGGATGAAAGCAGAGAAAATTTTGATCAAAAGACATATAGGGGAACGATAGGTAGCTTACTCTATCTTACCGTAACTAGACCAGATATCATGTTTAGCGTAGGACTTTATGCGAGATTTCAAGCTGATCCTAAGCTGTCTCATCTTAAAGCCGTTAAAAAAATTCTTAGATATCTTAAAGGTACTCCTAATCTAGGATTATGGTATCCAAAATCTGATAACATTGATTTTATAACTTATGCGGAGGCCGATTTTGGCGGATATAGGATAGATAGAAAAAGTACATCCAGAACATGTCAATTCTTAGGACATACATTTGTTTCTTGGACTTCCAAGAAATAAAACTCAGTTGCTTTATCTACAGTCGAAGCTGAATACATAGCTGCAAGTGCATGTTGTGCTCAAGTCATTTGGATGAAGAATACATTAGAAGATTATGGAATTCATTTAAATAACATTCCCATAAAATATGATAATATAAGTGCTATTTGTCTAACCAAAAATCCTATTTAACACTCTAAAACTAAGCATATCGACATAAGACATCACTTTATATGAGATCATGTCAATAGTAATGATGTCACTCTTGAATTTATTGATACAAAACATCAATTAGCGGACATTTTTACAAAACCCTTAAATGAAGAACAATTTGACTTCATTAGAAGGGAATTAGACATGTTGAATTATCCTCATGAATGAGATGCATTATATATATATTTTTGGCTTTCGTGGATTTTACGAAATTTCAGTCGTCGCGGATTTGCCTCCCTCATTTTAATTTCAAAGAGTGATCCAAGACAACATCTCATCTCAATTCAACACATGAAAACAAAAATTATGAAACCAAAAAAAAAATTTGGTGCCAACGGTGGCACCGCCAGAACCAGCGGTGGCACCACTTGGTTAGCGATAGTACAGCCCGAACACCCTCATACTTAAGGAAATTGTTAGGGTCAACGGTAGAACCGATCCCAACCCCTCCAATCTACTCCTCTCCAGTTCTTCTTCCTCCAAAAGGGCTAACAAAAGCTTTCTCTTGATTCAAGCTCCTCATCTCCCTAGGAAACTCAAAGAAGGTAAAATATGTAATTTTCTCTTCTCTTTTCATCTCTTTGTCTTTTCCTTATTGTTTCTTTATGTTCCATCATTATGAATAGATATGGCTCCTAAGAAATCATCAAGAGGCAAAGGGAAAATGGTGGAAAGAGATTCATTTGACCCAATCCTTTTTAGATCTAATGAGGTAGCTCTAAGGTACCCAAATTTCGATTCTAAAGCCATACATAAGGGAAAACATATTGATCTAGGTGAGCTATGAAACCTAGAACCCATTAAATGATTTGCCGATCTAAATGTCTTACCTATCTTGCAAATTGATGAACCAATCTACCCTAGGTTGGTTAAGCTATTTTACTATTTTACGCTAACATGAGTATTGAAGATAATGAATTGAATACCTATATTTTGGGAACCACAATTCAGATGTCGGATTATACCATTTGTGAATTAATTGGAATTGAAGAAAAGAGTATAGGATGTTATTTCAAAGGGCAATGGGATATGGATGCAATAGGAGCAACCCACTTCGAAGCATTATAGACGATATTTGCTAATCCTAACCAAGGAATCATTCCTAAAAGCTACGAACACTTATTACCTTTTAATTTGAAATTACTTCATCATATCATCTTAAGCATTCTTCTTCCGAAACAGTTACACCTTGATGAGATTAGTATGTTAGAATTAAGTACTATGAATTGGAATATGACTTGACAAAATAACTGCTTTGGATACTTGATTAGACAACACATGATGGAAATCTTCTCTAAAGACTTAATGTTATCATATGACGGATTGATCACTAGATTAATAATTGCCTATGATATTTGTGTATCACCCGATGAGGAAATAATGCAGGTCGATATATATAACACAATAAACAGAAGTCTCCTGAAGCGACTTAGATGCACCTTTAGAGATGGCCTATGGATTAGGCAACCTAGAAGGGTTGATATAGTTCCCCCACCAGTAGAGCGAACTGAAACATCAATTTTTAGGGGAAGTGAATCTCCTCTGCCTAGTCCCTTTGGTCTAGCACCATCTGAGCCAGCTGCTGCTCCATCCACTGATGATTCGATCATGCTAGCTTTAAATCAAATCACATCACAGCAAAATCAAATCAACCTCCAACAAGCTAAAATTTTAAAGGAAGTGCAATAGATAAACCATAAAATAGATCACTTGTATAGGCATTTTGAAATTCCCCCTGCGGAATAACTGTTGTTTTTAACTCTTGTCCTGTTATGGTTATGACTACTATGGATGATGTTATATGATGTTACTTTCACTTCATCTACTCGGCTTGTGCATGAACTTTTCATTCGATCGTAATTTTTGGATGACATTTTTTTATGATTTGATATCTTCCTCGAATGATTTCATGCTCCCTCCATGGCTCAATAATGAATCGAATTTTTTTATGATTAATCAAATTTTATAATCTCCCTCTTATTGCTTGATAAATGAGGAATTTTCCTTCAAAGTAATGGATGATTTCTTAACCTCCTTTTTTGTTGATGACAAAAGGGGAGAAAAATGTAAAATTGCTATGATGGAGTAAATGTTTAAAATGAATTAATTGTATCGCATCGCAAATGCTTAAATACAAATTTTCTTGAAATAAGCTATTTCTTCATTTGATATCATGCCTTAATATTGAACACTATTTGTGATATCATTTGATCCTTGAATTAATATTTCTTGTCATTATAGGTGTAATACCTTGATATTGGTTAAATTACGAATTTTTTTATTTATGCTTAAGCTTGCTTATTAAGCTTGATGTTAGATGAAACTTATCGGTTTTGGCTTGAATTCAAAAGATTGAATTCAGGTGTTTTTACTTTCTCATGATATGGCATATAGATAGGGGGAGTTAAGAGTAACTCCATCATCAATTGATTGTCATCATCAAAAAGGGAGAGATTGTTGAATCTCAAATTTTGATGATGAAATCAATTGGTGAAATATTTGTTCTGGTCTATATTATCGAGATAAGTGTGCAGGATTAACTATGATGGGATGGAAACATAAAGCGATTTACCGAAGTCAAGTCCGTCAAGAGTTCAAGAGTTCATCAGAAGTCCGAAGGATCGTCGGTAGTGTTGTCGGAACCAACCAAGATCGAATTAGGGACTTACCGAAGTTTTCGAAAATTCACCGCAAAGATCGTCAAAGGTTCGCGGAGTTTACCAAGAAGGTTCGGAAGCTTTCCAAAGACTCGTTGGGCTCGCCATACAATCTGGGAGCATGCTGGGAGTCCGCCGGAAGAAATCCGAAGGATGTGTCGAAAGTCCACCGGAATCTCGTCGTAAAGCTCGCTAGAAGTAGACTTGAAGAACGTCGGTTTAAATCACTTAGAATTATATTTTAATTTCGTAGTTGGCACGTAATTAGGGTAAAGATTTTGAAAAAAATCCTATAGGGGCCAACCGGGCTCTTAATGGATCAATTTGGGCCTAAAACAGGGCCCATTCAGCTTTGCTGAATGGGCCAGGCAATAGAACCGCCTGTGCCAGGCAGTGAAACCACCCACCAGCCAAGCGCCAGGTGGTGGTACTGCCCAGCCTGGGGCGGTAGTACCGCCCAGCGCTTGTGTGTAGTGATGATAGTATCGCTTGCCTTGGGCGGTAGAACTGCCTGTGCACTATCAGTCTGATGACTGACAAGCAGTAGCATTACCCCTGACAGGTGGTAGCATCGCCAGCACCAGGAAACCCAAACTGAATTCAAATTTTGAGCTCAAATTTGAATCCTCTTTCAATCTATAAATACCCCCCCCCCTCTAGCGCCGAACTGATCCCAACATGGTGTCTATTAGGATTCTTTTTACTAATACATTAACAATCATAAGAGAGATGACAAGTGCATCATCATGATCGGGATTCATATGTTCTGTCTCCTCCCTCAATACAATGGGAGGATCACCCAAGAGATGGAATCCCTTCACTTGAGGTTCCCTTACATATTCTTAAGGGCGGAAGTGCTAGTTCCTTTTGAAGCTAGTCCCCCGACTATTATGTAACCTCGCTTGATAGGTCCTTAAGGTCTTGGAGATATTCCTTGAACTATGTGGAGATAGTAATGTAGATGTGCCTTTTGAATGAGGACTTTGATCTATTACATCATATCAAAGTGATCCTTCATCTCATTCCCATAGTCTTAATAGAACTAACAAAACTTGGATTGATTTCTTTTAGTAGGTGGGCACACAAAGGATGAGATACATGGAGGAGTTCCTTCTCCCTTATCTACATAAATACCTAAATATGGGAAGTATTTATTAGAGTGAACTCCTAATGAGGGGGCACTCAATCTCCACTCGGTCTTTCATTTCGCGATCGACCTAGTGGGTTTTATCGTGGGGTTCATCAGTAAATTATTTTGTATAACTTCCTAGTGATTTCTTGTCCTATTTGTTGGGCAATTAGCCTAATTCAGCCCATATGGGTTTTATCAGCCCACATCCCATTTTTTCTTTTTCTAAACCCTAAGTTTAATTAGAGAGCTAATGGTGGTTGCAAAAATTAGGAGAAAACTACAACAAAAGGGCAGTAATTTTTGCAACAGCAAGGTGATTCAAAAAGAGAAGAAAAGGGTAGAAAAATAAGAGAAAAAGAAAGGGAAGAAGACAAGGACCACACAGAGACTGTTCTTATTCATTTAAACAGTATTCTCATCTTAAGTTAAATCAGATCAGTAGTAAATTTTTATTATGATTGCTTGGGGAGGTTTTAGATATTATGCACAATGACGTGATCCTTGTATCTTAGTTATTCTCTTGTGATTATTGCTTGGGTTTTAAGCAAGAGACTTTGAGAATTGTATATTCATTATTCCTATAGTGGATTTTCTCTGGTTTGTCTTGTGATTTTTACCCTTCACATTGGAAGGATTTTTCATATAAATCTTGGTGTCATATTGGATATTGATTTTTATTTAATTATGTTATATGTTACGATCTGCTAATATTTGTTCATATACAAAAGTTCTTCCTTGTGTTGTTTTTATCCTATCACTATTGACATACTATACTATCAAAAGAGAAGTATGGGTTTCTTTGGCAACTTATAACTAATGAAGTTAAGCTTGAATTTACTAACAAGCTACCTAAAAGAAAAAATTGACTTTAGAAATAATTTAAAGAACCATTACCTTATTGAACACCCATAGAGTCAGCATGAAGGTGTTACACATACGAGAGTTTGCCATTTCAAACAATGCTAATGTTAGCATTCGAAACCCTTATGAAACTGATTCCTCCATGATGCTTTATACTTTGTAAGTAGATCAATCACTAGTTATTTTCCATGTTTGATATAACTCTTAATGCCCTCCAAGAGTTAGTCCATCTCATAAAATTTGACACCAATATCTATAGGAAGTTTGAATGATTTAGCAATTAATTCTCTTGATCCCTTGGGCTCCTGGGGATTATAGAGTGGCTCACGAGGGAAGTTGTTCTCTTGAGATAGACTGTTTGAAAGAGGCCATGACTTCACTACTAAGTTGGGAGCTGTAGTATATGGGGTATGGAATAGGAAGGTGTGGAGTAAGATGAGTCAGGTGTGGCCTTAATCGTGCCATCTAAATGAGATGTGGGAGGTAAGTGATCATAGTTTGGAATATCCCCATCAGAAATTAAATTTGTTGGGTTTGGTTGTGAAAAGTTTCAATGAAAACAGTTACAATTTAGTTTGGTGGAGCTGGCTGTTTAGTAAGTGACGGTGGGTTAACCATTGAATATTGGAATAATTGATAGAAAAGCAAAGGATCAAAAATTTGAAAAGTAAAGAGAGTAAGTCCAATCATCCATCTAGACTTACTTTATCTTGGGAGAATCGGGATAAATAAATTCATAAAAAAGATATTCAATAAGGTAGGACTCAGTCTATTCGAACTCAAGTCCTCACGGTTCAATCAGAAAGATCCTAGGAAGTTTTCTTAAGATATCTCGAGCTCTCCTTCTAATGCTTAATTATTAGTATAGTTTTTAATTGTTTAAACTAGAATCAATTTCAGAGTCCACGAAGATTTCTTTTATGTCAATCTTAATACAAGTTATAGTTTTAAATGATTTGGAGGTGTCAAATATGTAAAACTAAGTTAAGCATATTTTTAACAAATATTTCTCTGACAATCAAGTCAATATCAAGTTGACTATTCGAACAAATCAAAAAATCACTTAGGAAAACTTTCAATGTGAGGAAAATGCATCAAGGGAGTCCTTTTTACTCCTGTGATCATTTGCAGTCATAGAGAATAATTGTACGTCATTCTTGGAATGAATCAGGATGATAGCTCTGAGGTGCATCGAATCTGGCACTTGTCTTAACTGACTTAACCTAGCCTAGGGACATGGTGTCAGTTATGTACCATTTACATGGCTTCGAACGATCGACGTATCAATCACAGGTCATCTATATAGAGTTACATTATCAACCATGAGGTGTAAATCACCCATTTGTTGCCTTGAGACGATCTACATGTCGGTCATGTGTCATCTACATGACATCGATGTGTGGATCAAATCATTAGCCACATATGACTTCCCTTACTGTAAACTTAATAGGAAGGACTAGAATACTAACGTTGCTTGAACTCTTTTATGTTGTTGCAGCAGTGGAGAGGGGTTGCCACGGAATGGGACCGCACTCACTCGAGGGAGTGGGTCTATCCTTTAGTGGAGGCATCAAACTTTACCTAACTTGAATGCCAAGTCAAAAGCTAAAAAGCAATCCTACCATGATTACTTTGATCACTACAAAATATTTTTTAGCACCCTCACAAATGCACAATCATGGCAAAGAATGTTTTAGCCACTTTTTTTAAGTACAATATTGCATTTATAGTTGTGGACGAACTCACTAGTTCATTTTCTTTGTGGCGTTGACATACTCCTTGAATGCCTAAGGATCACTTACGACATGTGGGCTCGGCATGGAACATTGCTCCAATTCCGAGCCACGAGATAGTATGTTTTATTTCTAAAATCAGATTCCGGGAAGGATAGAAAATTTAAATAAGAAAAAAACTATTTGTAAAGAAAAATATTTAAAAAATTAAATTTTAATTATTTTATAAACACCATGTATGCTTGCAGATCCTAAGATTACCTTTTATTAAATCTATAAAAAAAATTAATACTTTTGGGAGAGGATACAGAAGAAGCTTTGGGATTAAGTTTGAACGAACTCATATAAATTATTTTTACTTTTAAAAAAAAATTTCTCGATTGATATAGGTAACGAATATGAACCAGGTAAATCTTGGATTGCTATTATTCTATGTTTGTGCCGTGTTTTTTTATTCTGGATTGTTATTTTAATCTCAAATTTTTCTTATCATAATATAAGATATTTAAGATGATTAGAAATGGACAATTTACCTAAAAAATCCTCATTAATTCCTTTTTATCAGATGATGCCCCACTATTAAGAATTTACATATGGACAATTTTTTTTTGCATCCCAATTTTACCCTTCTATTACAGTCAAATTTTTTTTATTTTTTTAACTGATTTGTGTCTTATCCCCTCCATATCTTTCTCCTCGTCAGCTTCTTCTTTCTCCTCGTAGATGGAGAAGAAAGAAGGGGTGGAGGGATGATGATGATGGTGTGACAGGGGAGAATAAGAAGAAAGAAAAAGGAATTAAGATGAATAAATGAGCGAATGGGCAATGGAGGAGAGGAATGAAAGAAGAAAAATTGGCAAGAAGATTCAACTGGATCTATCCAATTCTCTTTGAGGTTATTTACTCCTTTTATTTGACACAAGTCAATTAATAAATTTGAAGATCAAGGGGAAAAGACGAGTTCTTAATGGAGGGGCACTATCTAATAAAAACTAATTAATAAAGGCTTCTCTAGAAAAATTACCCATTAGAAATTCAATAAAATATCGTTAGTTGCTTTTACTATAAATTTGAAGAAAAAAATAATCTTATCTAGAAATAGTTAAGAATCTTCTTATTTAACAAGCTTTAGCAAAAATATTGAGATGAGTAGATAAGTTCGGAAGGACGGGATGACTGATGAAGATCCAAAATAACATGAGATAAAATATACTTTCTTGTGGGAGATAAAATATGATAAAAAAAATGATGATGAAGGGAGAGAAAATTAGTGTTGATATGGATATTTAGATTTTAGGAACCTTTAGAGGACAAAAAAATTCAGGTATGGAAAGAATTCTATTAATAAAATGAAAGAAACACTTTGAAATATAAGTAACTATCTTTTATATATCTCAATATTTTGGACGGGAAGAGGATGGGTGCTGCTGATATTTCTCGATCTTAAGAGCATTAAAAAAACAATTCTTTTATATGAGATGATGCACAAAAGAATTTAAGTTTGTGTGTCAGTTAACAAAACTAGTTGTTCGTTTTCATATGATGAATATTTCAATTTTTATCCATTAATATAAATAACAATTGTGGAACCACCTCGTTTCTTATATATTACAAATCTTCCTCCACTTTTTTAGGCTATCATAATGTCAGCTAATAATCCACAAGTAAATAGAGCATGCACATATGATGCTAAAACCAGGCGATATAGGAACCTGTAGCCATCTAATATATATATATATATATATATATATATATATATATATATATATATAAGAGAGAGAGAGAGAGAGAGAGAGAGAGAGAGAGAGAATCAAGGCCCCCACATGTCCTGAAAACTAGACTGGAAGTAGACGAGGATGAGCAACAAGACGACGACTGCCGCGACGCCCCACGGCGAGCTTCCCACCTGCGGTCGTTCGTTGCTGCCGTTGTAGTAGCTCCTCCGGCGATGGTCGTACGAGAAGAGGCCAAGCAGGCTGTCATCAAGCCTCTCGATCGAGGACAGCCATCGGATGACAAGGATAAGCAACACCGGGATCACCAGGAGCGCCCAACTCATTTGCTCCTCTGCGTCGTCCATGAAGGACTCGTAGTCGAAGAACCATGACAGACTTAGGAGGCCGAGGACCATTAGCAGTATCAGCAGCACATGATATGGAAGAGGCGACAGTGTGAAGGCAGCACACACCGAGGACTCTCTTCTTTCATAGGCCATGGCGAGAGAGACACAAAAAGAAGGTGAATTTGTAGTTCGCTGAGAGACTGAGAAGGTGATGTATATATGATGGGTAGGGTTCGTAAAGTGAAGGTGTGACCCCCTTTTTAGGGCAGCAAAGAGGGAGATATGCTGGATTCGTCTAATATGGTGGGCCTATCTTATGATGCCTTTGGTGGTTTCCATGAGGTTTCTTGTATGGATGTGCATGAATTCAAAAGACACATCATTGAGATTAGAACAAAATTCAGTGAAGAGAGATCTCAACTCACTCTTATTGGTCGAGTTCTTTCTTAGTCAACTTGATGGTGTGGTTCGAACGAATTCTGAATCAATGGACATTCTCCTTTGAAGCATCTTCATTTAAATGTAAGACCAAACTAGAGCTAAGAGTAGGTAAAAGCCACTGATACTTCGTGATCATGAATGTTTCAACTCGATGGTTTCGGTGAAAAATATTGAACCTATGAGTTCGTGTGTCACGCAAGCATCATAAATGAGGCAGCCCATGAATACTTCACTGCTAATTAGGTGAACCATTAACCTGAGCATGAAGCCTCAGTTGGGTGGGTCACATTAGAATGTATAAGCCATGTTACCATTTCTATACAAGTTATGATACGTTATGATTCACGTGGATTAAATTGCAATTAATCGGCTAGTTAAAATAACCACCCAAATAAAAGGGTTTGCCCCTTCTTAGACAATGCCGACACATTTTAGGGTCGATATATAAATAGAGTCCTATATGACCCTATTGACATGAATAACAAATACTCTTCCTCTCTATTTTCTTTAATTATATTTTTTAATATTTTCAAATCACTTTAGGATTGTGCCCAAAAGAGGAATTATACCGATTAAATTTTGAGGTGAAAATCTCGACTCAATCCTGCACATAGGGATAAGATTCCATTTTAAGATATCATTTATATGATTTTGAATTTTTTTGTAAACCTTGTCATTTAGTTTTTTATTTAATTTATTTAGTTTCTTAATAAAAATATATATATACCCTAATTTTTAACCCAATATAAATTCATTTTTTTAATAACTTGTCCAAATAGTCCACTATTCAACGGGAATCTTTTCCTTTTTGTACTTAAAGACTTTGTTCATTTACTTTTTCACACACCCAAAAGCTTCAAACTGAGTTCAATTGTATTATTATATATATGATATAAATAGGAAAAAATAATTAGACTATATCAGTCTAAGAGGAGCTAATGTTGGGAGAAGAAAAATTATTTGACTAATTTAAAGGGAATTTGATAAAGCAGTGTGTATAAGCTCTTTTTTATAGATATATCAAATATGATGCTATGACAAAATGATTTTGTCGACTATGGAGCATTTATCATCAGCTGTAACTGAAATCTAAAAACACGTCAACGACATGGAGATAATCATACAAATTATAATCTTACAGTATATAAAAAATTTTCCAAAATAGTACTAAATAAATTATGTCGTCAATGGCAGATGGAAATCGATGCTTAGCTTACGAAATAAGCATGAAACAAATAAAGAGTTTAAATATGATTCTCGGATGTGAATTTAATTTTAAACCATGTTTGAAGAGAATTTTCAGAGTCAATTAATTTCAAGTTAAGTATTCAGATGTATTAAAACTTCAATTAGAAAGGGGTCCAGTTTGTAATCTTTTAACTCCAACAAGTTTAATTGATATGATTAAAAACTGGAATGTAACTCCCATTGTTATTTGTACTTATAGTTACAAAATCTAATGCAATCTTATCCGCCGAAACTGCTCCATCGAAAGCTTCCATCCACCCCTGCGCACTTTGTAATCAGGAGCTTCAATCCATACATGACTTGCCCTTTCTCCCTAAAGTCTAGAAGACTAACTTCAACTTTCCACTTCAAAACCACCAGGTCTTGAGTAGTTTTGGTTCTTCCATAGGTCACGAAATCCTCCTATTGGTTGTGATTGTAAATCAGTTTTGATTCATCAGGAAAATCAAAAAAACAATCTTTATAATGGTAAGCAAATCTTGGCCTAGTGGGTCTAGGCCAAGCTCTTACCCATAATAACTATTATGCTAGATCCACCATATCTGGAGGCAATCGAATTACCAGTTCTATAAGACTGCAATGGCAATGACCCCCCATGGCGAGCTTGGCTTTATGCTGCGCAGAGGACTTGCTTGGGGGCTGGACAAATATACGTCTTTGATAAAATAAATATACAATATGAGGCCTTGATGGTTAAGGAAAGTTTAGATTTAGGAGTTGGTTCTCTCGTGTCCTGGTAAAAGGAGCGAAACACCTTGGCGTATTCGTCATATAGAATATAACATTTAGTGAACTTTAATATTGTTTGGGTTTTTAATTGTTAGCAAAGAGAAAGGTGAATCATTATTATAAAATTCAATCGAGAAGAACATGAATCTAAAATATGAATTAACTAAATATGAAGTGTAAGTAAAATCACAAGCAAAAGTTAAAAAAAAAAAGATATAAATCAATTTGTAGTAGTTTGGTCATATTAACTTACAGTTCACTTTCAATTCATTTTCCAGACTATCAATTTTTACTATTGATATTGCTTCCAACGAATAAAGATTAATAGCCCTTTATAACTTTTCATTTTTTTTATAATTTTAGGAGAGAATCTTCACACACTTTTTTATAAGTGATCTCTTATCTCTTAATATTTAATACTACAAGTAAACTCAAGATGAATGAATTAAACAATACTCAAAGCGAAAGAGCTATAATACTTCATAAACTTAAAAATGGATGCTCCACCAACGAAGTCGAAGTGAACCATTTATAAATTTTAAAAATCTTCAAAAATAAAAATAAAATTTTAAATTCTTAAAATTTTGAAATACGGATAGAACTACCACTAACATCAGATCATACTATTATCGTAATATTTGAAACTTAGTTGCAATACTAAGCTCAAATAGTTCTCTATTGCAAAATTTGAATTCATTGTTGTCCTAGGTGATACCAATTACCATTACTGAAAACTTTGACAAAGCACAAATGATGCTTGTTGGATAACTTAGATAGTACTATTGCTTGGGTCTAATAATACCACCATCCCAAACTAGTTTAAGCCAATTTTTCAATCTTCTAATGGGCTCAATTCAGCTCAACTTTAAGCCCAATGGATTTCATGATAAGTTAACTTTGTTTTGACTTAACATCAACTGAAATTGACCTAAAATGTCTTTGATCAAGACCTTAATAAATCAACCACATATTTGACATATCTTCAAAACTTTTGCACGTCGTCCACTTTTTTAACATGTCATCCGATCTATTGGCACTTTGTTCAAATCTCCGATACATTATTTTATCCTCCAGCATATCATCCAGTCCTCTAACATATTGACATTACCACAATATCTGATCTTTCCGATATTTGATCATTCCTACATAATATATGAACCTCTAGCACGAAGTGTCATATCCTGGATTTTTTTTTTCAGGATTATATCTTTCCACACATATAGAGCCAAATAAGTAAACATCACTTTATTCATCATCATAAACATTTATTACAATCTATTTATTTCCTCAATTCATGAGTAAAAATAAACATAGTGATGTTAATTCGGAGAATTATTCAAGTGGTTCTACCTAGCGGTAGAGAAAGGTCCGCTCTCCACTGGGATCTGATTCAGTGCTAGTGGAAGGCTGCTCTGAAAATCAAAAACAAAAAAAATTCAGCAACGCTGAGTAGGAACCCCAAAAGTCAATAAATGCATAATCAAAAATCCATCATCCCATTGGCGTATATCAAATACCCGAACGAGCACTCTCCCAACAGCGGATGGAGAGGCTTTATCCTACGGGATGAGTTTGTGATGCTCCCAACAACGGATGGAGACAAACTCATATCACACTCCCAACAGCGGATGGAGTGGCGTCCCTCACCCGCCAAAGTGGGGACGCATTCCTCCCAACAGCGGATGGAGGAACCGTCCAGCCATCACGTCTGACGACACGCTAATCCCCGAAGGAAATCGCCCTTCCTGCTCTTGGCAGGGAAATATAATCTCATATTAATCATGTCTATTCGGGATGAAACAACACATTCAAAACATCTCTTTTCTATAATATCAATATCAATAATACCAAATAGCCCCCAATTGACTTGAACCCTAGTTAAATCGGTCTAATCAAACTCAATTCATTAGGACCTAACTGGACCGATCTCTAATCCTCATTTAACTGGTCTGGAACCACCCTAGACTAGTATAATTTGGACTAGATTAGATTCAATTTAGGTTAAACTGACTTGAAATGTTAAATCAATTCGGAACCACCCAGAATTGATCTAGACTAATCAAGTCTGGTTTAGTTCAATCAATAATTGGGCTTAAATCCAATAATTACATAATATTGGACTAGGTTGAGCCGACCCAAATATCGGTCATGTGCACTGTATATGATCGCATACATCACGCCAAAGTTGGGCCAACCTCACCCACGATCGCCCATCAGGGTGGGTTAACCTGTGGGCTAGAGCCCGACCCATGGGTAGGGCCTAGCCTGCAAGCTATTTTAACCCAATCCTATCCAATTTCATAATTTTGAATTACAACAACATACATTCACTACTACTGATAATAATACATCAAAACGTAATAACAGATTAAATAAATGATAAGATAAGCTTCAACATAAGGAAACAATATTTTTAATTCACTAAGAACTAGAAATCATATGAATAATTTCAACATGATCAAATAATAATATTTTAAATCTAAAAAGGATAAAAATTTTAAATAACATATTCTAATAAAAATTTTAACATCTAAAGGATTAAGATTTTTTTTTTGAATTACTCATATTATATTTAAATCTGAATAAGATTAGAAGGTAACTGTAATAAATGAAATAACATTCTTAAGGATCCGATATCATAAAATATATACAATTTCATAATGTTTAAAAATAAAAACTTTTAAGGGTAACAGAGGGGTAAAGTATTTTAATTCAAATTAATATTGATCAAAAATTTTAATATAGAATCTAAATAAAAACTTTTAATTTCAAGAAAAGTAGGGAGAACCTACCTCTTTTTAGCAAGATGAAACTCCTCGTTCCTCCCGCTGTTGAGTTCTGCTCGGTGAGGAATGAAGGAGAGAAATCCCTCCCCTTAAATAGGAGGAGGTGAACCTCCATTAAAGGAAAATTTTCTAAAATTTTATATTTATTTAATATAAATTATTTTCATTTAATATACTGACAAATACGATCTCATATTATTGGAAATACTTAATAAGTATTTCCTAATTCGTAATAGCAAACAAGGAAATAGGATTATCTTTCCCTAATTTATACTAGCATGTAAGGAAATAATATTTAAATCTTAAATCAAATATTTGATTTGATTACATTTCTCCCCACCTATAAGAAATTTGGTCCCCAAATTTTACTTACCTCAAGAGAATAGATGAGGATACTGCTCTCGCATATCTTCTTCTCTTTCCCACATTGCCTTTTGGTTTGAATGGTGTTGCTAACAAATCTTTACCAAAGGTATAACTTTATTTCTTAGAACATGTTCTTTCCTTTCCAAGATCTGGATTGGTTATTCTGCAAAAGTGGCATCGTTTCTCAATTATAGAGGTTGGTAAGATATAACATGTGATGGATCCCTGATATATCTTCGAAGCATAGACACGTGGAATACATCGTGGATGCTAGCCAAAACGGAGGCAATGCTAATCTGTACGCCATAGGCCCGACCTTTTGTAAGATCTCAAATGGGCCTATAAATCTAGGGGCTAACTTTCCTTTTTGACCAAACCTCATAACTCCCTTGGTTGGCGATACTTTTAAGAAGACGTGTTCGCCAACTTTAAACTCTAGATCTCTTCGTCTTCGATCTGCATAACTTTTCTGGCGACTTTGAGCTGTTAATAATCTTTGACATATAATTCAAATATAATCAGTATCTTTTTAAATCAATTGAGGTCCCAAAAGTTTTTATTCTCCTACCTCATCCCAATATACAGGTGATCTGTACTTTCTCCCATAAAGAGCTTCAAACGGGACCATCTGTATACTCGAGTGGTAACTATTATTGTAAGAAAACTCAATTAGGTATAAGTGCATATCCTAACTTCCACCAAAGTCTAAAGTACATGCTCTTAAGAGGTCTTCAAGAGTTTGTATTGTCCTTTCAGATTGGCCATCAGTTTGGGGGTGAAATGCTGTACTAAACTTTAACTGTGTACCCAAAGATTTTTGTAGACTTCTCCAAAACTTAGAGGTGAACCTTAAATCTCTCTCTGAGATAATACTAATTGGCACCCCATGATATCGAATAATCTCTTTAATATATAAACATGCTAATTTATCCAATGAATATTTCTTGTTAACAAGGAGGAAGTGAGCAGATTTAGTAAGTCTATCTACTATCACCCAAATTCCATCATATCCTTTCGCAGTCTTGGGTAATCCTGTTACAAAATCCATAGTAACTTACTCCCACTTTCATTCTGGAATTGAAATCCTTTGTAATTTTCCAGCAGGTACTAGATGTTCTGCCTTCACCTGTAAATATATAAGACATTTAGAAACAAACTCTGCTATATCTCTCTTCATACCATGCCATCAGTAGTTTTGGCGTAAATCCCGGTACATCTTGGTAGTTCCGGGATGGATATTAAATTTTGATCGGTGTGCCTCCTCCAATAACTGCATCTTTACTAGATGACTTTCAGGAACATACAAACGATTGCGGAATGTAATAGAACCATCTTCGATTTGGAGGAATTTGGGTCTAGCTCCATGAGCTATTTTCTTAACTATCATTTGGAGATATGGATCTTCCTTCTGACCTTCTTTAATCCTTTCTACTAAATATGATTGTGCCATCAGACATGCAAGAAAACCTTTATTTGTCTTCGATAAAAGTCTAAGTTTTAAGTCTACTAACTCTGTCATCATAGAATTTCTTTGAATATTCATATAGGCTACAAGACTAAAAGTATTTCTGCTCAAGGCATCAGCAACTACATTAGCCTTCCCAAGATGATAGTTGATATTAAAATCATAATCTTTTCAAAAGTCCAACCATCTTCTTTGTCTCATATTTAAATCTTTTTGTGTGAAAATGTACTTGAGACTCTTATGATCTGTGAAGATTTCAAAAATTTGTCCATAAAGATAGTGCCTCCAAATTTTTAATGCAAAAATAATAGCTGCTCTAAATCATGAGTAGGATAGTTTTTCTCATGAGGTTTCAATTGCCTAGACGCATAAGCAACTACCCTCTCATTTTGCATTAGAACACAACCAAGTCCTTGTAGTGAGGCATCACTATATACTATAAAACCTTCTCCCCCTGAAGGAATCACCAAGATAGGAGCACTGGTTAACCTTTTCTTCAATTCTTGAAAACTTCATTGACATTTATCATCCCATATGAACTTTATATTCTTTTGTGTCAACCTGGTCAAAGGTGCTACTATTTTTGAGAAGCCTTCTACGAATCTTCTATAGTATCCAACTAAACCCAAGAAACTTCTAATTTCTAAAACATTAGAAGGCCGCTTCCATTTTGTCACAGCTTCAATCTTGTGAGGGTCAACAGATATACCAGCACTCGAAATTATATGACCGAGAAACATAATTTCATTGAGCCAGAAATTACACTTGCTTAATTTGGCATATAGTTTCTCTTGTCTTAGGACTTCCAGAACTGTCTTAAGATGGTATTCATGTTCTGCCATACTTTTGGAGTAGATCAAGATATCATCAATGAATACAATTACAAATTTATCAAGATAAGGGTGGAACACCCTATTCATGAGATCCATAAAGGCAGCCGGTGCATTCATGAGTCCGAAGGGCATTACTAAGAATTCATAATAACCGTATCTTGTTCTGAAAGCTATTTTTTGTATGTCTCCTTCTCTTATCTTCAGTTGGTGATACCCAGATCTCAGATCAATTTTTGAATATTCCTGAGTACCTTGAAGTTGATCAAATAAATCATCAATTCGAGGAAGGGGATATTTATTCTTTATAGTCACTTGATTGAGTTGCCTATAATCAATACATAGCCGCATGGATCCATCCTTCTTCTTCATAAATAGGACAGGGGCACCCTAAGGTGATACACTGGGTCGAATAAAATTCTTATCTAAAAGCTCCTGGATTTGTTTCTTTAACTCTTCCAACTCAATTGGTGCCATTCTATATGGGGGCTTAGAAACAGGTGCGGTGCCAGGTAGAAGATCAATTGTAAATTCAATCTACATATTTGGTGATAGTGCAGGTAGATCGTCAGGAAAAACATCTGGAAAATCCGCATAATGGGGATGTCCTCTAATCTGGCTTCTTAGATTCTTCTCCGTAAATAAAGGCCAAGTACTCGACATCCCTTTAATAATAGTTGGGTAGCACTCAAGGCTGATATGATATGAGGGAGCTTTTCCTGAATTCCAATGAACTTGAAAGATGGTTGATCTAGAGGTGAGAAAGTAACGATCTTCTGAAAACAATCGACACTTGTATGATATGCTGAAAGCCAGTTCATACCCAAGATAGCATCGAAATCTTGAAATTCTAGTAGAATAAAATCTACTAGCAAATTGTGACTTTCAATAGTAATAATATAATTTCTATATATCTGATCAGCTATCAAGGAGTTTCCAACTGGTGTTGCTACCATTAACATATTATGCATTGGTTCAGGATTCTTATATAGTTTCCTAGCAAAATATGGCGATATAAAAGAATGCGTAGAACCTGAATCGATAAGTACAGATGCAGGTGTACCACAAAGTATGATGATACCTTTAATAATAGATCCTGAGGCTTCAGCATCTTGATGGGTCAATGCATAGACCCTCGCCTGACCTCTCTCTCTAGGTCTTAGCTGTTGTTGCCCAACTGTTTGGGGTGGAGCTCGGCGTTGTTGCTTTCGAGGGCAATCCTTTGACATATGTCCCGATTATTGACAGTAAAAGCATACACGCTGTCCCGTGGGGCATGAGATGGAAACATGGTCTGTCTTTCCACAAAAGTAGCATCTTATAATGATTTGATTACTAGGAGCTCCTACACCATTCTTTTGCCCTGACTATTTGCCCACTTGCCTTTCTTTGAAGGTCCAGAATGAGATCCCTCATACGCAGATGGTACAACATTAAAAGGTCGCTTTCGGTCTTTTGCTTGTTGTAGTTCATTATCCAATTTCTCCACTACTAGAGCTCGATTTAACACTTCAGCATAGGTTGGTAAAATCAATACTGTAATAGACTTTCTAATTGATGATCAAAGTCCTCTCTCAAAATGACGAGCTCTTTGATTTTCATTAAAGGCAATATGTGGAGAAAACTGAGCTAGTTCAGTGAAATAATGATCATATTCCATTATCGTTTCTACTTCCTTGGTGGATGGTAAGGAATTCTTGTTGCTTTTCAAAGCGAACTGAATCGGGAAAGAACTGCTCATAAAATGCATCCTTAAACTATTCCCAAGTCACCACATCGCCTCTAGACTCTAACATCCTCCTTTTTGAAGTCCACCAAGTGTTTGCTTTCCCTTCTAAAATGAAAGAAGCAAAAGGCACCTTCTGATTTTCCCGACATTCGATAGCTTCGAATGTCTTCTCCACTTGACGAATCCAACGTTCAGCAAGGATGAGATCTGGTTTGCCCTCAAAAACAGGTGGTCTCAATCTCTTAAAGTGTTTCAATGTATTACTTCCACCCCGTGGAGCTCTATCATGCTCCTCCTGTCGCTCAAAGTATCCTCTAATAGCATTGAGGACTCCATGTACATCATCTGGAGCATTGATAGGTGCTGGCGCATGAGGTATATTTTGTGATGTCGGAAAAGCTGGCATATAATCAGTGATAGGTGTATGTAAGGATTGAGTTTGCTCCGTGGTGCGTGGAACGTCCAAGTTATTGTTTGTTCGATCACCCCTTCGAGGGCGAAGTCCAATAACATTACGAACACGAGCGCCACGGGAGATAGGGCCACTATTTTCTTGAATTGGCTCCATTACTCATATAATAGGTCAAGATAATCATTGGTCAAAATCAATCAAGAGACTTAAATACCTACAAGCCCTAGACCATGCTCTGATACCATAAAAAGATGTCACATCCTGGATTTTTTTTTTCAGGATTATATCTTTCCACACATAGAGAGCCAAATAAGTAAACATCACTTTATTTATCATCATAAATATTTATTACAATCTATTTATTTTCTCAATTCATGAGTAAAAATAAACATAGTGATGTTAATTCGGAGAATTATTCAAGTGGTTCTACCTAGCGATAGAGAAAGGTCTGCTCTCCACTAGGATCTGATTCAGTGCTAGTGGAAGGCTGCTCTGAAAATCAAAAATGAAAAAAATTCAGCAACGCTGAGTAGGAACCCCAAAAGTCAATAAATGCATAATCAAAAATCCATTATCCCATTGGCGTATATCAAATACCCGAAGGAGCACTCTCCCAACAGCGGATGGAGAGGCTTTATCCTACGGGATGAGTTTGTGATTCTCCCAACAATGATGGAGATAAACTCATATCACACTCCCAACAGTGGATGGAGTGGCGTCCCTCACCTGCCAAAGTGGGGACGCGTTCCTCCCAACAGCGGAAGGAGGAACCGTCCAGCCGTCACGTCTGACGACACGCTAATCCCCGAAAGAAATCGCCCTTCCTGCTCTTGGCAGGGAAATATAATCTCATATTAATCATGTCTATTCGGGATGAAACAACACATTCAAAACATCTCTTTTCAATAATATCAATATCAATAATACCAAATAGCCCCCAATTGACTTGAACCCTAGTTAAATCGGTCTAATCAAACTCGATTCATTAGGACCTAACTGGACCGATCTCTAATCCTCATTTAACTGGTCTGGAACCACCCTAGACTAGTATAATTTGGACTAGATTAGGTTCAATTTAGGTTAAATTGACTTGAAAGGTTAAATAAATTCGGAACCACCCTGAATTGATCTAGACTAATCAAGTCTGGTTTAGTTCAATCAATAATTGGGCTTAAATCCAATAATTACATAATATTGACTAAGTTGAGCCGACCCAAATATCGATCATGTGCAATCGATATGATCAGACATGCATCACGCCAAAGTTGGGCCAACCTCACCATGAGTACCCACATTGGGTCTGGTTAACTCAGCTGGCTAGAGCCCGACCCATGGGTAGGGCCTAGCCTGCAAGCTGTTTTAACCCAATCCTATCCAATTTCATAATTTTGAATTACAACAACATACATTCACTACTACTGATAATAATACATCAAAACGTAATAACAGATTAAATAAATGATAAGATAAGCTTCAACATAAGAAAACAATATTTTTAATTCAATAAGAACTAGAAATCATATGAATAATTTCAACATGATCAAATAATAACATTTTAAATCTAAAAAGGATAAAAATTTTAAATAACATATTCTAATAAAAATTTTAACATCTAAAGGATTAAAAATTTTCTTTTTTTTTGAATTACTCATATTATATTTAAATCTGAATAAGATTAGAAGGTAACTGTAATAAATGAAATAACATTCTTAAGGATCCGATATCATAAAACATATATAATTTCATAATGTTTAAAAATAAAAACTTTTAAGGGTAACAGAGGGGTAAAGTATTTTAATTCAAGCTAATATCGATCAAAAATTTCATTATAGAATCTAAACAAAAACTTTTAATTTCAAGAAAAGTAGGGAGAACCTACCTCTTTTTAGCAAGATGAAACTCCTCGTTCCTCCCGCTGTTGAGTTCTGCTCAGCCAGGAATGAAGGAGAGAAATCCCTCCTCTTAAATAGGAGGAGGTGAACCTCCATTAAAGGAAAATTTTCTAAATTTTCGTATTTATTTAATATAAATTATTTTCATTTAATATATTGACAAATACGATCTCATCTTATTTGGAAATGCTTAATAAGTATTTCCTAATTCGTAATAGCAAACAAGGAAATAGGATTATCTTTCCCTAATTTATACTAGCATGTAAGAAAATAATATTTAAGTCTTAAATCAAATATTTGATTTGATTACACGAAGTCTATTCTCTAACATATCAACAAATCCTCTGACTTGACATTTAATTTTTGGTACATCACTCTTCCAATACATCTAAATCTCCTATTTAACATTTGGCTTTGGCCCTTTGGTAGTCCAAGTATATGATCATAGTATTTTCTACATCGTTTATCTCAAAAACATATTAGTTCATCAAATTCATCAATTAATTTTATAATTAAGATTTAAGATTTAATAATATATCCTTTTTTATGATGATAATCAACTGATGATGGAGTCTTAATAAGACTCTCCTTATCTATATGTCATCTTAAGAAGTTATGATGAACTTGAACTCAATATAAAAAGAGTATATATCCTTTAAATGTTATTCTTAAATTTAAATTGAGCGTGTTAATATTATTTCAAGCTAAAATATCAATGTTTAATCAAGTTTTAAAATTTAATAATTATTAATATATAATTTGAAGCAAAAGATAAATATAAGTTAACCATTTACATAAATTATACATGAGTTGTTCAAACATGAGTCACTATTTCTTTCCTTTTTTTCACAAGGTGCTAGTGAAAAAAATTTCCTTCTTCTATTTCAAACCTAATATCATAGTTAAGGCCATGTGCCATCATCAAGAGAAATTGAATAGACCTAATTCCCTTTAGATAAAATAAAAGTGTTCCTCTCAATGGTTTAGTAAAGATATATGTAATTGATATTTTATATCGATAAAATCTAATGATATATCATAATTACTAATATAATTATTAATAAAATAATGCTTAATGTCAATATACTTGATCTAAGAGTATTGAATATAATTTTTTTGTCAAGCAAATTGTTTTTGTGTTATTACATTTTATAAGATGTTTTTTAAGCAAAGTCAGTTTTTTAAAATATATTTCATCCAAATTACTTGTGCACGACAAGCACTTATTGTGACATATTCAACTTCAACTATAACTTAAGAATTAACTAGTTTTAGGAGTACTTTTTCTATTATATTCTACATCTTGCAAAGTTAATATTAGCATAAGCAATTAAATCAAAATTATCAAATTTGAGTATCATAATCCAAAGAAAGGTGTTCCTTCTAAGTATTTAAAATTCCTTTTTATAGTCTTAAAGTGGGACTATTTGAGATTTGATTAAAATCTAGCATAAAAACCTACTATGAACATAATATTAAGTCTAGTAGTAGTAAGATATAATAAACTTCCTATTATACCTCTATGAGTCTTTTGATTAAAAGATTTACCATCATTATCAATATCTTATTTATTAGATGTATTCATTAGTGCATTGATGGCCTTAGAATTTTTTTTGTTAATTCTTTTTAAGTAGGTTATGAGTGTATTAGTTTGATTGATAAAAATATCATTCTTACGTTGTTTAATTTGTAAACCTAAGAAAAATATTAGTTCACCTATTAGGCTTATTTCAAATTCTTAACTCATACTTTTGATAAATGATTCATATAAAGTTTTATTAGTATAATCGAGAATAATATCATCAATATAAATTTAAATAATAAAAATTATTATTAAATTATTTAATAAATAATATAGTGCCGATCTTATCTTTTGAAAAATTATTTCGACATAAGAAAGAGCTTAAGGCTCTCACACTAAACCCTAAGGGCTTGTTTTAACCTATTGAAAGCAGTAAATAATTTATAAATAAGATTTAGATAATTATTATTTTAAAATCTAAGTGGCTGTTCAATAAAAAAAATTTCAAAATAAAACTATTAAAAAATATTTTTAATGTCCATTTGAAATAGCTTAAAATTTTTAAAATATACATAAGCAAGAAACATTCTTATGGCTTCAAGTCTAACTATAAGAGCAAATTTTTTTCGTAATCTATTATTTCTTCTTAGCTGAAATCTTTGGTCAATCATCTAGTCTTGTTTCGAACCATGGCACCTTATTTATTTTTATTTTTAAAGATATATTTAGTACTAATTCCAAAATGATCAAATTCATTTTGCTCTTCATATATTGTCGAGACTCATGAACCATTTCTAAGAGCATCATTAATATATTTAGGCTCAATTTGAGATAAAAATAATAATATTTAAATTAATATATTTTTTTAAAAAATAAGTTTAAATATTTTTTTATGCATCCCCAATAATTAGCTCATTAGAATATGCATCTACTTACTTTCAGGATAAGTTTTCCTCAGAAATAGATATATCCAAATTGCTTTAGGGAGTAAAATTATTATTCAAATTTAATTTTTCAAGTTTAAAATAATCATCATCAAAATTAATTTTCTTAATTTAAGGATATTCATAAAAAACAACATGAATATATTCTTCAACAACTAAAAATCTTTTGTTAAAAACTTTATAAACTTTAGAAATAAAAGAGTGGTAAAAATAAATACCTTTATAAGATTTAGTATCAAATTATTCAAAAAGTATTCTTGTCATTCAAAATAAAATAGTTACAACCAAAACCTTTAAAATATAAAATACTAACTCATAAAGAGTCTCAGATAAATAGTGCTTTATAAGGACCTAATACATGACGTAGTAAGCTGTGTTAATGGTTTAACCTAAACATATTTAAGTAAGTTATATTTATTGAGTATGGTCCTAATTATCTTTTATAGCCTCCTATTCTTTCTCTCAATAACTTTATTTTATTATAGATTTTTTGTAGTAGAAAAGTTATGGTTATACCAATTTAAGTCATAAATCTTTTAAAAATTATGATTTTTAAATTTTTCACTATGATCACTACTAATGCATAAAATCATAAAACCTTTTTTATTTTTTAAATTATTTAAAAAACTTGATAGAATATTTAAAATAATTATTTTTATGTATCAAAAAGTATGTCCAAATATATTTACTATAGTCATCAACAATCACATATACATATTTACTATTTCATATGAATTAATTGTAGTAGCTTAGAGGTACTAATTTGGCTTTTGTGTTTGAAACTATTCTTTATATGTTATAAATTTGTCTTTAATAAATTTGATTTTAAACATTCCTCTTATAAGTTTTTTAGTTTTAAACAAGCTATGTCATGAAAGTCATCAAGATCAATAGTGTAAATAGTATTACTTCTTAAAATAATCAAATATCTATTCTTATTTGACATGTTTATAATGCAAGCATGAGATTTAAATTTAACTTGATATCCTTTATTACAAAATTAGCTAAAGCTTATCAAGTTATATTTTCAATCATCTACTAAAATCATATTTTCAATTAAAAGAATTAATTCGTTATTGATATTTTCGATGCTAATGATTTTTCTTTTGTTATTATCTCCAAAAGTAACGTATCATTCATCTCAGTTAGTAAGTTTTGAAAAGTTTATAGGATCTCCAATTATGTCTTGAATATTCAATATTAAGATATAATATCTTTTCTCCTAGCTCTTATTTGAAGGCATACATACAAAAAAAAAAAAAAAGATGGAGTTGATTTAGATACTCATTTAATTTTGGGTTCTTCATTATTAGATTTTTTTTTTGTCTTTTGGTTTTAAATTATTTATGATTTCCTTAGAAATCCATACTAATTTAAGATGACTATTTTTCTTAAGGGAGAATTGTTAGGGATCGAGTGACACTAAGAGGTGGGGGGGGTGAATTAGTGTAGCGGTAAAGAACGATAGATTTTTCAGTGATTAAAACAAGTTCGGAAACTTCGTACGAATGAATACAACATTTCGTTTGAACCCGAAAAGATTACGTTTTAACTTTAAAGAATACGTAAGAAGATGAAGATGAAGTTGAGTAAATAAGGCAGCAAATGAAAATGGTTTGCAACAAAGTAAGTTGCGAGAAAGTAAATGCAAACCGATTTATAGTGGTTCGGTCATCCGACCTACATCCACTTCCGAAGCCTTCTCCGATGAGGCTCCCAACTTTCACTAGCAAATCCTTTTGAAGGGGAAGGACCAAACACCCATTTTACAACCCTTTTACAAGAAGTTCACACTCTTATAGATTTTTCAAAGAGAAAGAAGGAGGTAAACACAAGCTATTGAATACTAGACTTTTCTAAGCTTTTTGCTCAATTTCTAACTCTCTAAGGGTTCCTCTTTCAACTAAGAAAGGGGGGATATTTATAGATCCAAAGTTGATTTAAATTTGGGCTCTAAATTTGAAATCAATTTGGATTTCCCGATGCTAGCGGTGCTACCGCCTGTCAGGAGCGGTGCTACTGCTTGTCAGTTGCCAGACTGACAGTGCACAAGCGGTACCACCGCCCAAGGGAGGTGGAAAACTACCGCCTGTGCCTCAAGCGCTAGGCAGTACTACCACCCCATGCTAGGCAGTAGCACCGCCCAGCACTCGGCTACCAAGCGGTTCTACCGCCTGGTCTTTTGGCTGCTGGGCGGTGCCACTGCCCAGCACAAATTAACTTTTTGGTTTGGGCTAAAAACTCGACCCAAACCGATCCCAAACAAGGCCCAATGGACCCCTACTTGGGTTAAAAGTTTAACACCTAATCCTAATCCAAATTAATATGATAATTATAAAATTAAAGATATTTTCTAAGCTATTATAAAGTCCACCAAGTCAAGACTTCTTCCGACATGCTTCAGGCGAACTTTCGACGGTCTCCCAACAAACCCTCGGAAATCATTCAGCGGACTCCCGGCAAGCTCCTGGACTTCACGATGATCTTGGCGAGTTCCAACAAGCTTCATTGGCAAGCTTCGATCTTTCTTGGCAAGTTTCACGAACTTCCGACGAACCTTCCGGTGAACTCCCGAAAACCCTTCGGTAAGCTCCCTACTCATTCTCGGCCAGTTCCGGCAACACTCCCAATGAATCTTCGGACTTTCGTCGACTCTCAAACTCCCAACGATCCATCCCACTTGACTTCCAGCACTCTGTTTCACTTTACGTCTTTATCTTCATCGTAGTTAATCCTGCACACAAACAAACAAACACTCTACTTCGATTTAGATAGTTATTACAACTTGAATTGACTTTCAGTTGCCCGGCACGTCATTGGTCGGCGCTTCGTCCGATCCTTTGGCACATCATCCTTTCTTACGGTCTGTTGCCTAATCAACGGATGACCTCCACAACCCCGATATCCTTGGTGCAATATACATCTTGGCCCGATGCTCGACGTACGAAGCCTTTAGCTGATTGTCGACTGAACCTCCGGCTCGACATCCAATATCCTGACGTGATCACCTCCGGCACAACATCAATTCTTCCAACGTCAACTGTCTAATCCTGATCGATAGTAGACCTGCGTAACTCAAAACGTAGTTAGATCATAAATCACAATCAATTAGTTTCATCATCAAAATCCGAGATTCAACAAGAATGAGTAAAGATAATGATTAAATTCACATTTAAAGTTGCACATGCCTTTAGATGAGATGTGAGCCTTTGAGATACGTAAGGTTGCTCCCTAACAAAATTAATCACACCATTTTTTATTTTATTGATATGAAACTCAATTGCTTCTCTTTTAAAAGTTTAAACTTGTTTAGTTAATATCATATCAAGTGATTTATTTCAAACCTCAAATTTAACTAGAAATTACTTTAAGAATTTATTTTTCCTTTTAAGTTCAAGATGGAAGGATTTTGAGTTTTTGCATCTAATAAAGAAGTTTCTAAGGAATTAGTTACCTCATTGTTGAACAACATAAGGCATAATTTGTCATTTTTGGATGATTTTCTCTTTCACCTTTGTCCTACTAGAGCTTTCTCCATTTAAGCATTCTTATATTGTTAAGTTTTCTTCTTCTTACTTAGGTACTTTACACATTATCTCATAGATTGTTAATAACCTTATAAGTTTTTCATATGAAAGATTGCTTTTTCCAATTGTGGCGATCCTTTTGTTGGAAGTGACGTAAGGATCTCACTTATATATCATGATTAGGAAAAGATTTATCAAGTGCTTTTAATCCACTAATAATATCTAGGAATCGGGTAAAGATATCATCAATATATTCTTTTAGCATCATCATAAGATGCTCAAGTAAATTTATGCCTTCATATGTAGTTTTCAAATTATGCCAAATATAAAAAATATTTTCATATATAAGAATCTGATTAAACTCATGTCAATTACATAATTTAAAGTATTCATTACTTTAGCATTCAAGTGAAATAATCCCCTTTTAGAATCCATCCATTTTTCAAATGTTTTTGTTACTTCAAAGTCATCTATGATTTTAAAAGATTTTCAAAAGTTATTTTCAATAATAAACTATAAATCATAACAGTATGTTTGCAAGAAAACTCTCATTCTAATTTTCTAAGATGTATAATCTGTTTTATTAAACATAGAAAAAAAATGTAATAGAGTGACTCTCTTGATTAAACAAAAATGCTATTATCTCTCTTGGGTATTAATTCAAGTAAGATAATCATACTTGATACTAATTGTTTGGATCTTAATGATACTAAAAGAGGGATGAATTAGTGTTATGATAACTTTTAATTAATTTTAAAATTTAATCAATAAAAACACATATCTAAAACATGAATCAACTAAATATGGAGTGTGAGTAAAAGTTACATGTAAAGTGAATGATTATGAGCAAAAGATAAGTAAGAGAAAAGATATAAACTGATTTATATTATTTTGGCCTTCCTAATTTATATTTACCCTTGATTCCTCTTTTCTCAAGGTCATAGCTTTCATTACTGAAATTACTTCTAAAAGATAAAGATCAATAATGCTTTATAATTTTTTCTTCTTTTCACAAGTTTAGGAGAAAACCTCCACACATCATTTTACAAAAGATCTCTCATCTTATACCAATTAGTATCATAATTAAACTTAAAAGAGATAAAAGAGAGTCAAACAATACTCATAAGGAAAGTTACAATATTTTATAAATTTAAGAATAGATACTCCATCAAACAAACACGAATGAGATATTTATAGATCATAAAAGACTTCGAAAATAAATCTAAAAATTTAAATATCCTAAGTTTTAATATACAAGTAGTACTATCATTAACACAAGATGGTATTATTACCATAATATTTAAAATCTAATTATAATACTAAACTCTAGCGATCCTTCCATTATAAAATTTAAATTCTAAGTAGTACTGTCGTCATTGTCATAGGTAATACTACTATCATCATAAATAGCACCATTGTTGAAAATCTTAATAAAGCATAAATGGTACTTATCGAGTGAATCAAGTGATATTATTACCTTGGCCTAATAGTACCACTACTATAAACCAATTTAGGCTACATATTTAACCTTCTAACAAGCTTAATTTGATCTTACTTTAAGATGAATGACTTTCATGATAGATTGACTTTGTTTTGACTCAATACCTAATTAAACTGATCCAAAATATTCTCGATCAAGATTTTTTAACTTAAACTCTCATTTGTTTAGAGTTACTATGGATTCAAATGTGATGACATAGTGTACAAAATCAATTTGAAGTTCTCACATTTTAAAGTATGTTAAAGTATGTTTTTTTTTTTTTTACTTTTGGTAATTGTTTAGTTGATCTCATAGGTTGAGTGGGATTCATGATATCGACGTTAGTCCATGTAAATGTGTTATCTTGTATGCTTTGAAGGTTTATACTCATTCTTAGTATCAGTTTTGCAACACTAGTCGGACTTAGGTTATATATATACATGTGATTCGGTCATAAGCTATCAACAATAGAAGTTTTTATCCCAACTGATAATTTTAAGATTTGTAGAGTGATGTTTGAAACCCTCAAGTGAATTAGGTATACAAACTTTAGTATCACTACACTAGTATTTTAGATATAAATTTGTAACATATCTTGAACTTTCCAATTGAAGGTGAATCAGATACACTTATTAATATTAGAATCATATTAGGATGATAAATTTTGTATAATGAATCGAAACACCACAAAACATATGCTTTAAATATAAAATTTTATAAGATAATATTTTTTTGCCAAAAGAGAAATTATATTAATATTTCAAAACATAGCAAAAGGACCTGCAAAGATCGTTGTGTAAAAGGATTCCACCTATGTCAAAATAGATTTGTCTACTCCATCTCTGCTTGCATCCTAATCCTAATTAGTTGCTTGATTATATTCTCGAAAATAATGCAAGATAAAGTTATAATTTTAAATCCGAAAATTTGATAATAAAATTAATTAATAAATTTGATAAATCATATCCAACAGTTGTTACTTAGTTATAGTTGTTAGATCCCAAAAACGAGGCTCTAAATAGTAAGTAAAAAACTTGGGTTTTTTTTTTTTTTTTTGAAGTTTGCTCAACTAATTATCCAAGCGGGACGTTTTTAATGAAAAAGGATTTCCCATTTATAAAGGGTGTTCTGGACCAATAAAAAGTTAGAATCCACCGACCCGGTCGCCCCGGAGAAGATAAACCCATCCATCGGAAGGTAACCCGAACCCTAAGAATCGATCGACTTCTCTATCAATCATGGCGACGATTAGCCTTCGCAAGGCGAACACCCGACTCCCACCGGAGGTGAATCGGGTGCTGTACGTGCGCAATCTGCCGTTCAACATCTCCAGCGAGGAGATGTACGACATCTTCGGGAAGTACGGCGCCATCCGCCAGATCCGCATCGGCACCAATAAGGACACCCGCGGAACCGCCTTCGTCGTCTACGAGGACATCTACGACGCCAAGACCGCCGTTGACCACCTCTCCGGCTTCAACGTCGCCAACCGCTACCTCATCGTCCTCTACTACCAGCAAGCTAAGATGGCCAAAAAAGCCGACCAGAAGAAGAAGGAGGATGAGATTACCCGGTTGCAGGAGAAGTACGGCATTTCCACCTCTAAAGATAAGTAATTGTTGGAAAGGGTGTAACCTTTTTATATGTTTACTCTACTTGTGAAATCTGGGTTTCCGTCGTCAGTAACTGATTTAGGTATGTTGAACTGTTATGAACTCGATTGCTGAGCTATAAATTGTATGACTTAATATAGTTTCACTTGGAAAACAAAAGAAAATGGAACTTTAGTGTATATGATGATCAAGTTGGTTGTTAAATTACGCTAGATTGCTTGGTTTGGTTTTTGCGTGTTGAGGTTTGGCTTTAGCTACCTTGTAATGGCAATGTTGTTTATGATCGTGGTTCTTGCATGCCTAAGCACTTTTAATTTATCATACGTCATGCTTATTTTGAATTGTCTTTGTGATTCAGTTTATTCTGTTTCTATATTTTGATATCCTAATTGGTATGTCAAAGGTTTGTTGATTAAGTTAGTGTAACATGATTTAGGAGTCATCTGTTTGTAGACTTGATCTTTTAGTCGTAATTATAGCACTCTCAATGCTTATATGGTCTCTTCTTGACATCTTTGGAAATATGTGTGCAATGTCATGTTTAGTTATGATGTGATTCAGTTATTTATTGAATTCTTGTAGGCTGTATATTATGACAAACTTTTAGTAAGTAAGATCATGGACGGGGACTATTTCGTTATTACGAACCAATTCTGAGATTGTTGTTTCCAACTAACTTGCACTAATTTGGCAGAGTTCTTATATCTTCAGTTGGATATATGTTTAAACTTTAAACAATAGGAAAGGGTACAATGTAAGACATTATCTGGATGCAGCATGCTCTTTGTTGAAAGAAAAACAAAAAGGTTGACACTGTATTATCAAGCTTGGTGGCAGGTCATATTTTCAACAAATTGACCCTTTCCTTTTTGAATGGGAACTGGAACTTGCAACACTATTTTGGTTTAGGGTATGAGACCTGAACAATAGGTCCACCAAATGATATGTTCCTAAAAATATTTCCATTTTGGATTTGTTAGTTTTGATTTTTTTTTTTTTTTAATCTGTACAGTTTGGAAAAGGGGAACATTTTTTTTAAACTTGGAATCAACAACAGAATAAATCTGTAATATACAGAAAAAATAATGGAAGCTAGTGAATACAAGTGTGATAGGTTTTCCTGCAGCCAAATGAATATCAATTGAAACTATTAATTGGTTTTCTTTGGAGTCAGCTATTTGGTTTTAGATGCATTAATGTTTTGTCAACTTTTGTAATACTAATAAGTCATTGAACTTAGTATTAAAGAATACTGGCTAAGCTTTTTAGCATTAAGGACTAAATAATGAAATGATGGAGGTTGGCCAAGAGAGAAGGGAAAAGGAAGGTTGTTTTAGGAAGTGGGTACATTTAGTTGGGTGTCATAATGCTGGTTTAGAAGCTTGGAAAAGCACATGGAGGAAACTAATTAGGTACAAAGAGTTTCTGATTAAACATGATATATGTGTTGAGGCGCTCCAAGTTATCCAAACTCACTTTTGGAGGAAAATTGTGACCTCACACCACTTACATATCATGAGAAATTTCTCTTTTATTATTGGTTGGAGGAAAACCTCTTTTCACTTTCTATAGATTTTGAAATGGGAACAAATAAAAAATTATAAGAATATAGAATAATAAATAAATAAATTACAGTTTAGACTTTAGAATTACATCTCTTGAATTAGAGTCGCCAACATTCTTTCTTTAGGGATCATTAGATTCCAAATGTGTTATGAAAGATAATTAGTCATGCTTGCAACTTTAGACAATATTTAATTGTTATAGGTTTCCTTATTTGCAGCTTCTTCAATCAATTTTTGAACTTTCTTGTAGGAATGATATCCCCAATAATGTGTTGGAATTTTCTGATAAGCTGAAATCTGACTTCTTTCATTTTTCATATGACTTCTTTTTCCTTAAGAAATTTAGAAAAAATAAAGTAGAAACATAGAGAATCTTGCCTTGTGACAAATTATTCTAAAGAAAAGAAATGTTTAACCCATCCCGAATTTGTGTTCAACATCAATCCAGATGGATTTGGGTTAACATTTTTTTCCTTTCTGTGGCTTGATTTCCATCAACCAAAATTTGTATTGGATTTGGGGATGACCTTTAACTTCAGTTGGTAATGTAACTATTATATGGAGTAAAAGAAATCTATTGAGATGGAAAACAAAAATCTCTAGATACATTATGTAAGAATTTCCATGAATGAGGTTCTTCACTATTTGAGTTTTTCAGTTTTCTTTTTCTTAATTTTTCTGACAGTTTCTTAGACATGATGGCTTTGGTCTTTGTCCCTCTTCTTTTGGAAAATTTCCACCTTGAATATGCTCAGTAATACCAACCTAATTTCTGTTTTCCTTTTCTCTTATTTGTTTGTAATAGCAGTCTCTACTTATAGCCATTACAGCAGCAATGCAATTGAAGATGCACTAATATTTTTTTACTTTTGGGCTGTTTGACATCAATTGGAAATTAGTTTTCAGATTGGTTAGATGGGGTTAGGATACAGTTATTTTAGTAGCTGTCAAGAGATCGACTCTCTTTTAAAGTATTGGTTTTACAAGACACTGTGGTATTATGGATTTTTCTTTTCACTTTGACTTGAAGCATATTTACTATGACCTGCCAATGGCTTTATAATTTCTCCTAATGACTGCCTGCCTTTTATAAAAAAAATGGGACTATATGCTGTCACTAATTCATGTTTTATGGTGGATGACCATTTTTCATGAGACTGCTATTTCGCTGTGTAAAATCACCTCTATAGTTGTCAGGAACAATGCCACCTCTCATAGAGTTGATAAGTGGAGCACATACTAGCCGTTCCTACAGCATCCTAGCAGCCTTGATGCTTCCGACATAAATTGCATTATCATTCAATTAAATATTATTTTTCTTCCTCAAATACATGTTTAAGGGTTTTTTCTTTTTTGTTTGTTGGGTTGAAAGGAATGGGAGCATGAATTATCAGATCTATTGTTATTATGGAAGCGGTATGTAACAACATGGTATTTAGGGATGTGTCAGGGTAAGAACATGTTATGTTCCAAACTGTGTTTGAATTTGATACCTTTAGGCTTAAGTAGCTTGATCAAGTAAACCTTTTCTTGGTATGTTTTTGTGCTATAAACCAGAGGCACTGAATTTTGGTTGATGCTACATTCTTCATTCTTCAAACTTACATTCTTCATTCTTCAAACTTCGCTGCAGACCATATTTTTGACATAAATTGGTCCCTTTCTTTTTGCATGGAATTGGCACTTGTACTGCTAGATCGGTATAGTGTTGTATCTTAAACAATAGGTCTGCAAGAGGTTGTATTCCATAAATTTATTACATGAGTGGATCTATTGGTTTTAAGTTTCTATCTTTATTGGTTAGTTAGGTAGAGCATAATCTCAAATAGAAACTCAAAAGATCAAACTTTTAATATCCTGAAAAATAAGAGAGGGATATATTTGGCTGGGTGTTATAGTGCTGGTTTTTACTTATGCAAGATCCAAGGGATGGAACAGCTTGGGTATAGAAAGGTCTAGGTGGAAAGACTAGGACACTTTGGCTTGATCAAGACTCATGGTGGGAGCCAGTATGATCTCTAACTTCAGTGGGAGACCTAAGTAGTAATAACACGGAGTGCAGAAGTTGCTACATATACTTGATGAGGGTACTTAGGAATGAGGTTACTTCTTAAGGTTTTATCTTTCTTAATCTTATTGATAATTTCTTTAAGATTTAATGGGTTTTGGTTTTTTTTTTCCCTACATAAACCCACCTTAAACATGCTCAGTGATACCAAACCAAATAATCTGTTCTTCCTCTTCTCTTGTTTGTTTCTTCTTTTAGCCAATACTTTAAGTAAGCAAATCAAAATGCTCTAACATGTTTACTCTCGAGGTGATTGATTTTGATCAGGAATTAAATTTAGATGATTCTGATGGATTAGGAAACAATTATTTGGAGTTTACTTGTCAAGAAACCATCTGGCTAGTACAGTGTTTTTATTACAAGAAACTATGGCATTATGGATTTTTCCTTTTCATTTTGACTAGAAGCATATTTAGTTTGACCTCCCAATGGCCTATTGGCTATGATATTGTAAAGACTAACCTTTACACTAATGTAGCATATGCTATTAATTCTGTTATATGGTGGATGCCTATTTATCTGTATTGCATCACTAAACATTGTCGGGAGCCATGCCCCCTCTCACAGCCTTGATGAGGGGGCAGATGTGTGCTGTTCCTGTGCAGATAGCAACTCTCCTGGAGGTTACTACATATATTGTGTCAACCCTGAAAATTAGTTTTGTAAATGAGTCAAGTTGTTTTGCGACCTGCAGTGCCTTCAACTTGTTACAAGCTTGCTAGAACTTGTTCACCAAGGTGAATAAATCAAACTTGCGCTTGATTTAAAGCTTGGTTTTTGTTGAACATGACAATATTTGGTGCTTAGGAACTAGAATCATTTGCAGTCTCATGTTTATAAGCTTGTGAGTACTTGCTAATAAGTTCACATATAGTTTATGTATCTGTAAGGAGGCTTATAAATTAATGGTAAATTTTTTAAACTAATTTTGTTTTATAATCTTTATTTCATATTTATGTTTATCTTTTATCAAGAGATTATCGGCTAGCTTAACTGTTCAAGATCCTAATGTTCTATAATATTGATTAAAACAAAAATTTTAGTTAGAACCGGAGCCAACATTCTGCCCAAACTCAATCTTGAAAGAATATAATGAGCCAAGTTTAAACAACATTTTAAGCTTGGGTCGAATTGGAGGCAACCTTGAACTACCTTAAAATAAGTCTAAGTGGAACACAGAAGGAGCATTGCTCGGCTGGATGCAAACCTATTGAAAGATGTAAGGGGTAATTTGTTGTGTAACTAAGTTGTAATTCTTCTTATATGTGTTAGTTTAAGTGGATTTCTTTTTATTTTTATTGGGTTTGAAGGAGATCTAATGTTGTGATGAGAGTGGATATTTGTTTTTTAAGAATCTAGCACTTACTTAAATCTTGTACATGGGAGAGACCAAAAAAAGGAGTATGCTTAATTTTTAAATCCTCATTTAGATTCAGCTAGTCTGATGAGCCAAAACCTTGTCTTGGGCAAGACTTTGTTTGAGATACTGAAGGCCTCATTTTTTACTATGCTTGGATTAAGGTTTTCATTACATGCTTTCCTTATGCATACTTGAGAATCTGTGGATTCATTTTGGTTAGGCTAAGCTAATGTCTGAGACAACAATTCTAAAATAGGCCTATTCTTGAATGGAATTGAGATGGCCCTTAGATGTCCTTGGTTATCCTCGTTTCCATCAAAAGGTTTTTGAGTAGTTTATTTTTGAACTCCTTAGATGTGACTTTTATATGTAGCTCTCTAGTTGTTTTTGTTCTTGGTAAAAATTGTTTATTTTAATTGGTGTAATCTTGTTTATATGATATATAGGGATTTTAAAGCATTTATTTATGAATTTGAACATGTCATTGTGAATTCTTATCTAAAATAACCTACATTCATGGTAAAATACATTTATAAGATAAAGAGTCCTATGGTTCTGATTCTGTAAAAATATTCTAATATAGATGATGCTAAATTATGTTGTGTTACTGTGATAACATATAGATGGCCATTGTCTTGCAGTGACAAAAGAGATTTTACTACTACCTCTCTGATGTTGTGTTGTAAGAGAACATGCTCTTAGGTAATGGGCTATAAGATTAGGCTTCATGATGTTGACTAGAATTGATGAATAGATGTAGTAGATGATTGTAGTTTCCTGGTTAATTCAACTATATGCATGGTGCATGGAGTTTATGTCGTGATATATCAGTGGTGCTAGTCTCGTGGCAAAAAAGTTTCATCTTTTGCCATTAGAGGTGGAAGGAATTGATTAAAATTATCCATCTTATTCAATAACTTATTCAGAAAGTTGTTTGATTCTAGATATCTTTTGTTTCTTGTGGGTTATCCTATGATTCCCAATTTTCCTAATAATTATATTATTGTTGCCATATTCAATGCCCACCAAGCTGTAGATTGATGTTTTCGTTACAATACCTTGTTTCTTGTCTGCATTAAAATGAATATACAATAGGTAATTACAGGATGCTTCATTATTACTGCAAACACAACTCGTGGATGAAGTTCAAAATTGTAATAATTTTTTGGTCATCTTGTCACCTGCCGTGTTTCCTCAAAATTTTGGTGCTTAGATATTTTATTTGGATTGCGAGAACTCTTAAAGTTAGGTGGTTATTGGAGAACAAAGTTTTTGATGGTACAATTGTTTGGTGTTTTTATGGGTTGCCCATTCAGGTTGATAATTTTTCGCTCAGGGCATTGTTTATCTTTTACTTTCGCTGCTCCACTGTTGAGCAAATCCAGTTGACCACTAAGTCGTACGCACATCTCTGGAACCCTGTGGTTGTAGCTTAGGTCACGGATTCCTGAGGAAGGTGATGGAGGCTGATTCAGATCATCGTCATCATCTAATTTTGGTCTTCCAAGAGCTGAAGCTAAAGTTGCAACCTAACCAGATCATGTACATGTAGTTAGTGTTAGAGATCCTTGGGAACTTTGGTCAGCGATTGGGCATATCGGGTTGTCTTAATGATGCCTCTGAGCCCAGAACAAGAGATACAACATGGTTAGAAACTCGAGTCCAAGCAGACACGATCGTTCATTTAGTCGTTCGTCATTTAGACCTTACCATCTATCTACTACTTACCAAATATATACATTCCAAAGGACCAAAAGCATGACCTTTTATGACAGTCGATCACTGTTGCAAAGACAAAATCATGCATCAAACGAGAATTGGAAAACCCATCTTGAAGCTCCACGACGACGTCATTGCCAACGCCACTGCTGCTCTTCTCCACACCGGGCGAAAAAAGAATAACGATGTTTCACTTAACTGGTGGAAAAGCCGTGAATCCAAGCTCGACGACGACGTCGCCATTGCCAACGCCACTACTGCTCTTCTCCACACCGGCTGACCTCTTGACATACTCGATACAGTCCTCGACCGCCTCGCTTCTGTACGAGTCCGGAGGCTTGGAGGCGCAAATATTCCCTTTGTGCAGCTTCTCTCGCTGCGACCCCGTTCCTGTGCTCTTCAGCATTGCAGACAGCATGATGAGCTTGAAGACGGCCTCGCGTATCCGCTCCAGAAGGGACATGTGGGTGGTGACCGGTCGGTTGCTCCTCGCCCTCGGAATGCATCGGGCCATCATCTTCATCGTCTTCCTTCTTGGGGCCACCTTCGCAATTATTGCTTCCAACCTCTCTCTCCCTCTCTCTATACGTATTTATATGCTTGTACGGTGGTTGCTTGCTTCTCTGAAGATCGTTTGCCTTTGTTGTTCGTGTCTGTGGATTGGTTTGAACAGTAACATTTGTATCTTTGTAGGTAAATAAGATGAACGGTACATCAAATAGTTTTGAGATCCCCAAACGAAGATGCTTGGTGAATGAGATTTCATATGCCGTTCTTGGGGGCAATCCAAATCCTTCCAACGAAAGCGTTTAAGATCATACGTGATGGCGCGGGATTTCCGTTCTGTTCCGTTCCGTAAGATTCTCAACAAACGAAAGATCTCATCTTTAATTTTTACGTCTACGCATTATTTCACATGCATTATTTTTTCTAGCATTGTATTCTCCGTCAATTAATAAATTTTAACATCTTACTAACCTATAGCATGCTTTTTATCGAATGTGAATAGAATAATATAGATGCAAATTATATAGATTTTTCAAAAGTATATAATTAATTTATTATAAACTTATGATATTATTTTTACAATATACTCTATAGTGACTAATCAAGAGTGGTACTTTATTAATGTGCATAATAAAATTTTTGTTTATTGTTTCGCTTGATAAGGTTAAGATAATTTACGCTACAACTAAAATGATAATGATAGTATTAAATTATTGTGAAATATAATTGGATAAATATTAAAACAGTTAATAAATTATTTACAAAAAATTACTATGATAAATATAATTACTATACCCATCCTCTGGCATAACTCAAGTTTTGGTTCCCGTCTGAAGTTTATGATTCAATTTTCTTTCAAGGATGTTGGATTCTAATATTGCCGCAATTCAAATTTGATTTCAGGGATAAACAAAGACTACCTAAGAAAGAACCAAATGTATGTTTTACGGCAAATTCCTCGGAAGGCCTCTTATTTTATGAAATTCTCAGCTCCCCTTTCTGAATATTCTAGTAGAGTCTCAAATTTTTAAAATGGTAAAAGTAATCCTCAACCTTCTTTATCTTTTTTTCTTTTTATAAAATGTATACTCTCTCTCTCTCTCTCTCTCTCTCTCTCTCTCTCTCTCTCTCTCTCTCTCTCTCTCTCTCTCTCTCTCTCTCTCTTAAATTCATTACATCTGAATCAAACCACTCAACTGAACTGATTGAACCAATCCCAAACTTGCACTGATTTAAAATAAATATAATTAAATAATTAAATAATATACATTAATATATATATAATTATTTTATGTTAAAAATAAAAAATAAAACAATAAATTAAAATTAATGTGACCAACCATAAAGTAAGGAATAATATAATAATAATAATTATACATTTTAAAATAAAAAAATACAAAATACAAAATTGAAAAAAAATAAATATTTAAAATATTTTTAAACTAAATTTGAAAGGTCTTTATGACCATTGTTTTTCTAATTTTTAAGGCTTTAAAATATTTTTAATTAATTTTGACCTTTTAAAAGTGAAATTTATCCATAAATTTCCGTAATGTGCTTTAAAATACCCTTAAAATAATTTCTAAATAGGATTGAAATCTATTTTAAAGTGTGGCCAAAAAAATTATGATTTAGACTCACTTACACTATTTTTTTGGATAATCCAAAAATAGCATAATCAGGTGAAAACCTATTCAAAATAAGTTGAAACTTTGAGAAATCCTTTGAATTACTCCTAAATGGACAAAAAATAAATAAAATTTTCTATCTTAGAAAAAAAAATTTATTATCCTGGTCATAGGTTACTCGAGAAGGACATCGAAATAACCGGATAAACTGGTGTGCTGTATACCCGTTCATATGATGAAGGTAGCTGATCTCATAGCTACTCGTGTGGGGATACTAAGGGTACAGTGCAGGTGCTCATTAGAGAATGAGTTCACTGATTAATCCACCTACGAAATGCTGAATAGTTATTGATACCTCACATCAGACAGCGGTTCCATAGTCCTAGTAGTGTATCTAGTCCTTAGACTTGAGACACCAAGGATGTCCTGTATGAGTACTCCACTCTTTGATACCAGATTTATAGGTTTGGAAAGTTCCATATCTAGTATAGCTGGTCATTGGGAGTGGTAGCCAACCTTATGAGGGCTATTGAGTATCAATAGAGGATCATCCGCTCTCGGTATCATGAGAGGAATATCCCATATGTTCTTGCTCGAATAAATCCTTAGCCAAGGTTATTCGGATTGAGAGAGAAAGAGTTCTCTGAGAGGATCTGACAAGAGCAAGACTCGAGAAGAGACCGTATGGGCCTGACATCACCATGCCCTGTATAGGGTCTCTGGGATATTAGAAGGATGAGAGATTATAGATACATGGTAACTAAGAATAAATAGGTCCAAAGGATTGGATTCCGCTATATCATCTGGGGGTCGCGGCGTAGTGGCCTGGTACGTCCGCAGTCGATGAGTTGGGTGAATTGTTATAGAGATGATAATTCACTAAGTTAGAAGGAGTTCTGACAAGTATGACTCACGACCAGCTCGATATTAGGCCTAGAGGGTCACACACATATGGTAGATGTTGCGACGAGTAAAGGTTCGGATATGAGATATCCGTTGAACCCCATATCTTATTGGATATCCATTAAGCCCCTGAATTATTGGATCCTGAGATGAGATACAATAATTACTAATAAGAGATTATTGGATAGAAATTCACTAATCCAAAAGGCTTGGGTGATTGGATGGAGATCTAATACCCAATATGGCAAAAAGATCCATTAGGGTTTTAAGGGGGGCCTCTATAAATAGGAGGGAACCAGAGTTCTATAGGCTGAGAGTTTTTGGTAGCCACCTCCTATTCGTCTCTCCCCAAAGAGAGAGGTGCATTATCGCAATCCATGCTGTGTGGATACCGCTAGAGAGGAGGACACTTGGCTTCCTTCATCCTTTCCCATAGATCTGTAGGAATTCAAGGATATACGATCTCCCTAGGTATCTTCTTTTGCACGTGCAGTTTTTATGGATTTGTTTTTGACGCACCGATCTTCGCACGACGACGGAAACTTTCTATGGGAAATTTGGGGTATTTTGTTTTCTGTTCTTTCGCTGCGCATGTGATGTCGCTCCCCCCATGACGGATTTCCCAACAGGCAGCAAAAGTTTGATAGAAATCAGTGGAAGTTGCTGCATATAGGTGCTGTCTTGTAAGAGTAGAATTGTCATCGAAGAAACAGTAGTTTCTTGATGAAATTTTTAGCAAAAATTGAGAGATTTGAGGAGGGAATTTGACAGCAAAATCTTAATTTAGATAACAACAATGGTGACAAATTTGATCAAGGAAATTTCAGTAGCATAATAATAAGAAAATTGGTATAAGTTATGATAGCAAAATTCTCGTTGAAAAATTCCAACGGTTTGCAACGAAAATTTGCAGCAATATAAGAATGTTTTAGAGATGAATTCTATAATAGATTAATCACAGATGAAAGCCAAGATGATCTATGAAGCGTATAAGAAATTTTGTTCAATAAGGATAGCAAATAGATCGGTTTAACAATAACAATATACGATTGAAATTTTCTGCAATAATCCTTTATTCGCAAAGATGATAACTTTTTACGACGAAAGGAATTTGCTGCAAGGGAGAGATAAAAAGACTTTTTTTTGGTATTTTGAATGAAAAATTATAACAACAAAAGGTATTAGTGATAGGAGAATAGTAGATCTCTGATGTAATTGGAGGTGACAGCAGCAAACTGATTTGATTTACAATAGAAGATGACGATGGAGATGGCGACGATAAAAGCAATTATGAGAATTGCTTAGCTAATGGTGGGCAGTAGGGGTGGCAATAAAAGCAGCAAGATCGCTGCTCTAATACTAGATGATAGAACCATAGAGGAATTCTATGTAGATTAATCTTTGAGGGGGATCAACTCTTAGAACGCTATAAGGGTTCCGCTCTCCTAGAAGTCAGCTAGATGACTGAAATTATATATTGATCTTTGTTATTCAAAAGAGGTGGATGCTACATACTTATATAGGGCTTCAAACCCTAACCTTAGATGGCTGCTTTCTAAGTAAATTATCTTTTTTGCCATCAACCCTGACAGACCTGCCCAGTAAAGGGGGCGGCAGCTAGGAAGCCCTAAGGCCCCAAATATAAACCCTAGTTACTCTTCTTGATAAGATAGAAATGGCTAGGTGGGGTTTATTATAATCTCACAGTATTTTTATTAGCTGTTACTTGATTGAGTAGGACCCAACCCTACTAGGGTCTTATCAAAATAACCCAACTTCTCTTTCAGTCTTTGCTCCATAAATCTTTAAAATACCTTTATCTATTATTGCCTAATAGATAAATTCTAGTGTTCTTTTATCTTTTATCCTATTAATGATAAACTCTTCATTTTGTGCTTTTGAGAGTGAATTAAAATTTTTAAAGGTGATCAAACTTTCAATCTGTTGATCTTACCTTATCAAATTATCAGTGTTGTGGCAATCTCTTATGTTGATTTTTCTTTTTCTGTTGTAATCTAATATGATGATTGTCTCCTTGATTGGTATATATATATATATATATATATATATATATATATATATATATATATATATAAATATATATATATATATATGTATATGTATATGTATATATATAAATATATATATGTATTTGTATATATATATATATGTATATATATATGTATATAGATGTATATATGTATATATGTATTGATGTATTGATGGTTGTTAAAATCAAATATGATCAAGTCTTCATGGCATCGTCTCAAGATCTCTCTTTGGTTTCTTTTTCATATATTTTATCTCTCTATAATTTCTCTCTTTAGTTATCCTTCTATACAATCTCTTTTATTTTTCATTCTTATGTTTCTCTCTCTAATAGAATCTCTCTTTTATGTTTCTTTCTTATGTTTTTCTCTGTAATATAATCTCTCTTTTATTTATCTCTCTAATATGATCTCTTAGTCTCTCCTATTTCTCTCTCTAATAGTTTTCCTTTCTATTGTTTCTCTCTTCAAGAACAACTTGACATTAAAGATCAAACTCATAGGTTTCTCCATTTAGTTCTCTCTCTGCAAAATATCTTTCTTTTGCATTTCTATCACTCTTATCTCTAACAGGATCTCTCATATTTCTCTCTCTAATAATATCCCTTTTTTAAATTTCTCTTTTCAAGATCCAACTTTAGTTTTTTAAGTTATAGTTGGGATTTAAAAACTATAACTAATTTCTCATATTTAGATTTTGATTTTAACTACGTATTGGACCATAAAGAGAAATAAAGGAAAGTAAATTTTTGATAGTTATCATATCCAATATTTTAATAATTGTGATGTCTCTACAGGCTTATGTGATTTAGGGTTTAGAGGTCCTAAATTCACATGATCTAGTATCAATAGAAGTAACTTTGCTCGTATTTAAGTTAGGCTAGATAGGGCTTTAGCTAATCCTTGTCGGTTTGATTTGTCTGATAAATATATTGTTTAACACCTATCTAGATTAGCTTAGCTTTTGATCATTGTCCCCTTCTTTTTTATATTTGTAATATCACCGAGTGTTGAAAATAAATTATTTAGGTTTCAAAACATATAAGTTGATTACTCCCAATTTTTCAAAAGACATAAGATTTTGATAAGATGACCCATTTTTTCCGTAGCTCTAGAAAGTTATTCTTCTCTATGCTTAACAAGGCTAACAACAACGATAGACTTATCCCTTTTAACTTTAAAAAGAAAAATCTAAAATTTCAAGTATCCTTCTGTTTACAATTCAAACGATTAACGTTAGGAAGTTTAAAATCTTTTTTCTCCTAAGCAAACTAAAAAGGCTAGAAACTTTTTTTTTCTAAGGAAGCTTCCCTTTTAAATACTCAAATATTATAATCTCCCATCAAAGCTTTCTCTTATTGATTTTTTACTTCATTTCTCAACAAATTAAATACAAGCTAGGCAATCGTTCTATTAGGGAAAGTAAATATTTTAAGGAGTTCTAATTATATTTAAATTAATTAAGAGAGTCATAATTAAATTAATATTCTTTGATGAATTAGGATTTATTTATATAAATATGACTTGAGTATTAAGGTTTTGGTGAAATAGAGAGTTAAAGTGGTGATGATGATCTTTATAGTTTTTAAAGAGAATTGAGAGGAAAAATTTTTAGATCTCTGTGAGAGGTGTATAAGGAAATTTATACTTGAGTGAAGATAACTCAAAGATCTTATAATTGATCTCACATATTGAAGAATTTAATTTCCTCCATAGATTTAGGAAAGGATTTATTGAACCATGTTAATCTTGCATAGCCTTTTTGATATACTTTTGGTTGTTGATCTCTATAATTTCTTTTGGTTTTAAAAGTCTTCTCTCCCTCTCTAACAAAGTAGTATTAGAGAGATCTAATGATTAGAGATTTAATAAAGATATCATCAGTTGTTTCTGCTAGCTTAGAGAAATTTGATAGAAGAAATAGTTTTAACCTATGCTAGAGGCGAGTGAAAGAACTTCTTATTTAATAAGAACTAGCAAAAACATATAAGGGATGAGCAGGCAAACCAAAAAAGATGGGCAATGAAGATTGAGAGGAGCTTGAGGTGAAATGCATAAGTATTATTTGTATTTGCATTATTAATAATATTATCAATAATATTATTGATGATTGATTAATTAAAAAAATTGGTGTAAAAATTGATGAAGAAGATAAAGCATTGTTGCTTCTTATATTGCTTGTCAATTCTTATGACAATTTTATAAAAATGATACTATAGTAATTCTAGAATAATTTGAAAAAACTTTAGTATCTCATGTTACTAGGAAAAAAAAGATAATTTTAAGAATATGAATTGCGAGGCATTAGCTGCTTAGGGTGAGGTCGACGAGCATGAATTTTTAACAAGGGTGGATCTTAGTATGATAGGTCAAGATCATGAGTGAAATCTTTAGGTGATATTCGATGCTATAAATGCAAAGAGTATGGACATATTAGGAAGAATTATCCAGAAAAAATAAAACATGAAGAAGAAGCCAATGAATATTCTCTTATGATGAATGGTGATGAAGATGTCTTCATAATCTCTAAAGGTAACTATGTATATTTTGAAAAAAAATTAATTTTTATATTCTACTTGTGTTACTCATATTTGCTCTCAAAAGATTATTTTAATTCATTGAATAACAAATTGATTTGTAATTTGAGTCTAAGCGATGACTAGACAATGGAGGTCATGGTTATAATATATAAATGATTGTGAGAAAAATTCTACTAGTGATAAAACGATGAGATGAAGGTTTCTCTTTGGAATTAAATAGTATCATTGATTCAGTTCCAACTACACATGATGCATTAGCACGTTTAGTGGAATTGAGTGTCAAATCATGAACTAATTTAGTTTGTGTAGTTATAATGAATTCTTCAAGACAATAGTTCAGTTTCTATAGGAGGCACAAAGTTAAAAGATACTCATAAGGTAGATATTGTTAGGATAGATAAATAGTTTTAATTATATTTAAATTAGTTGAGGGAGTCCTAATTAAAATTAAAATTCTTTAGTGAATTAGGATTATAAAGGCTCATGAGTCTCAAAGTTTTGGCGGGAGGAAGAGTCTATGTACTTTTAAGTGCTTCTAAGAGTGATCTCTAGAGTTTTTAAAGAGGATTAAGAGAAAAAAAATCTTAGATTTCTATAAGATATATGTGCAACAAAATTTGTGCTTAGTATGAATAATTAAAAAATCTTATAATTTATCTCACATTGAAGAATTTAATTTTTTTTCATGAATATAAGTAGAGATTTATTGAACCACATTAATCTTATGTTGATGTTTTAATATTTTTAATTATTAAACTTAATAAAATTTTTTTATGATAGAAACTGATCCGATAATTGTATCATTATAAGCTGCATATATATCTTAGAAGGAAGTTGTTGGCTCAATAACATAATTACAATCAAAGTTTATGTAAATGATGCCTTAATGTAAGGCATTTAGAAGACTGTATTTGAATTTGATGCTATAAAGGATTTAAACAAGGAGGAACAACCTCCTTAGTGGATTTATAATTTTGTCCCAGCTGTCTTTTTTATCTTCGATGATGTTTTCAAAAAAATCCTCGTTTTACCTTTTTTTACTGATACCTTTTATTTTTTTTCAAATGATACTCCTATTTCAAATAATAATCAAAATACTCTTATGCTACACATAACTATACTGAAAATACTCTTATTATTTTTAATGAAAATAATAAGACAGTGTTGGTTTTATGATAGAAACTGATCCGATAATTGTATCATTATAAGCTGCATATATATCTTAGAAGGAAGTTGTTGGCTCAATAACATAATTACAATCAAAGTTTATGTAAATGATGCCTTAATGTAAGGCATTTAGAAGACTGTATTTGAATTTGATGCTATAAAGGATTTAAACAAGGAGGAACAACCTCCTTAGTGGATTTATAATTTTGTCCCAGCTGTTTTTTTTATCTTCGATGATGTTTTCAAAAAAATCCTCGTTTTACCTTTTTTTACTGATACCTTTTATTTTTTTTTCAAATGATACTCCTATTTCAAATAATAATCAAAATACTCTTATGCTACACATAACTATACTGAAAATACTCTTATTATTTTTAATGAAAATAATAAGACAGTGTTGGTTTTATGATAGAAACTGATCCGATAATTGTATCATTATAAGCTGCATATATATCTTAGAAGGAAGTTGTTGGCTCAATAACATAATTACAATCAAAGTTTATGTAAATGATGCCTTAATGTAAGGCATTTAGAAGACTGTATTTGAATTTGATGCTATAAAGGATTTAAACAAGGAGGAACAACCTCCTTAGTGGATTTATAATTTTGTCCCAGCTGTTTTTTTTATCTTCGATGTTTTCAAAAAAAATCCTCGTTTTACCTTTTTTTACTGATACCTTTTATTTTTTTTCAAATGATACTCCTATTTCAAATAATAATCAAAATACTCTTATGCTACACATAACTAGACTGATCCCATCAGGTTCGGACATACCCTATAGAACATTGGTTTATAAGGTACATTAGTCTAAGTCGATGAATCAATTTTTAGGTAGGCTTTAGAATACCTTTGTTGTGGTGGCCAAAATATTATAACAGACTAATTTTTTATCTTTATTTGGGGGATATTATTCTTATACTATTATAATTACCTATTTAAAACTGGTGTTAGTATGTCAAATGATTTATAGTGTATTTTTATACATGCTTATAGTGTATTTTGATTTTATTTATTTATTTATAGTATTTTTCAATAGTATTATAGTGTCTTTATTGAAGTACTAAAAATATTATAAAATTATTAAAAAAAAAATTGTAAGTGACATTATATTATATTTTTTTATTGTTGTTACTCATAGATCATTATGATATCAAATTTTTAGTATTGTAATTAGTTTGATTGAAGTTATGAATCATTTGGGTCATTTACAGTATTTAGTAGGCTTTACAATATTTTTATTATGATGATCAAAACATTATAAAATATTAATTTTTTTTATCTTCATTTTTAGTGTATTTTGATTTTATTTTGGCTCACCCATAATGTTTTCCAATAACATTATAATGTTTTTGTTGAGACGCTAAAAAAGAAATAAAGGTAACATTATATTATGCTTTTTTGGTCGTTATTGTTTGTGGATCATTATAATACCTAATTGTATTATTTTTATATATTCAGTTTGGATTGGGTTAAAAATATATTCAGTTTTATATATAATATTTTAAATTAATATTTTTAATATTTTTAATTAGATTTTATAGTATTTTTGACCGGTGTACCTTATGAACCATTCTTGAACCCTATGGACCGATCGTTCATTCCATAGTCTATCTCGAAACCTGACGAGAACAGTATAACTAGGTGTATTATAGAGATATTTTGGATATTATTTAAAATACGAGTATCGTTTGAGAAAAATAAAAAATATGAGGTATGATTTAAAGAAAAACTAAATATGTAAGAAATCACCCTTTGATTTTTTTGATAAAAATATTTTTTTAAAAAAATATATTAAATTAGATAATGTTCATACATTTCAAAGGAGGTGGAGCATATCACCAAGTATAACTGCCATTGCATTGTAGAAAATGCCGGTGTAGTGGGAGTGTATTTATCACGGGATGGTGGTGGGATTGGATAGAACGTTCGTTAGTGTTTTAAAGTTAATGACTGTTTTTGGTGCTACAAGTGCCGTGACGTCGAGATCCCATCGACGCTGGCCCGCCGTTTCACTTGTAGGGAAAAGAGGAGGGAGGGGTGTTTGTTGCATCCCTAAAATTGAATTGATTTCTTGATCTTTGAGGTGGAAACTAGTGCCTGCCTAGGAAGAAAAAGGATCAAATGGGTCATCACAATAAAGATCGAAAAGATGATCATCACTGAGGCAGATCTGAGACCCATTCCCTTTGGTCCCCTTAGGGTGGATGCTGAAAACAACACCATTGTCATTGATGAGGGCGATGACTTTGCACTACACAGATTCAATTTGATATCATTTTTATATATTTTTAGATTGTTTGTTATAGAACTAGTTGTAGATTTAAGTGAAAAATATATTACATGCTGATCGAAACCAACATGGGCCACGATTGTAGAATTTGTATGTAAATGCAAACTCAAGTTATAATTTTTGTTTTCTTTACATAAAAAAGATTAACAAAACAGAATGGAAAACCTGTGATGGCTGGTGTCAACCGTAGGTCTCTAAAGCTGGTCCAACAGCAAGACACGTCGAGCCAGACGCGGAGGATTCCTCCTGTTCTTCTACCGATGATTCTGGCGCACAGCAAAGATGAAGACGGACACGTGGAGTGTCATTTTACACGTGCAAAGGTTTCCGCACGAAAGCCACGTCCTACTCCTACTTGTCGGGCCCACATTTCAGGTTCTCGAGAGAGCCACCTAGGATTATAAACGCATAATGTATATATATTTTTTGTTTTCTAAGTATATAAATATATACCGAAGAGGCAAAAAACAAAAAACCAAAAAGTTGCTCCCGTCAATCTCAGTTTTCCCTCTCTCCTCCCTCGCCCCTCGACGTCGTCTTCTCTAACTCTTTTTATTCCCTTCTTTCAAAACCCTACCGCCTTCCCCCTTTCTCTACGCTCCTCCTCATCGGATCGCCATGTCAAGCGCCGAGGACTCCGTCAAGCTCCCACCGCCACTGCTCCGCCGTTCCCACATCGCCCTCCCGCCCTCCTCTCCCGCTGCGGCGGCCGCCAACCGCCGCTTCACCTGCCCCTCCAACTCCGTAGATCGCCCTCACTTGTTCCTCGGCCGATCTCCACCAGGAGCCGCGGAAAACGACAAGATCCGTCCTCCCGACACGCCCGTGAGTGATCCCAACCAATCTCTGCCCCTGGCTCGCTACTGTGATCGCCATGTCCGCTACTGCCTTTTTCTCAATTTCCTTGACATAGAAGCAGTTTGTCTTTCTTTGCGATGTCGTTTATTCGTTTTCACTTTGTTTTTATTGATTGCAGTATGCTCTTTAGTTTCTACGAGTTCCGTACTCCCTAGTATCATACTCTAGATTCATTGTATGATAAATATAATAATGATGAAGATCCTTATTGCCCCCTTTTGTTGAAAGATCAGATAGTTTATTAAATTTTTTTATGCATAATCTTAGCGTTTATCATCAAATATCATATGAACTTAAAGGATCAAGTAAGGTGAAAACATACTTTTGGATCATTGTAAAAGTTCTATTAGATACGACTTATTACATGAATGTGTCAAAGATAAAGTAATATTGGAGTCAAGTCTTTGACAAAACAGTCGCAGATACAGAATCATGGACTTTCCGAATTGAGCATTAAGTGCCAAGCTATAGAAATCTTAGAGTGTCTTAGAAAGTTTCAAAATATCCAATTGACTTATTATCTGATGGAATAGATGCTTGTTTGTTTAATTCTTGATCCCTTAGAGAGAGAGAGAGAGAGAGAGAGAGAGAGAGAGAGAGAGAGAGAGAGAGAGAGAGAGAGAGAGAGAGAGAGAGTCCATTTATAATAGTGGTTCGACCTTTACATATCCACTGGTATTTATTGGTCACCAAGCACTGGTAACAGATTATATACCTTTGTACCACTTGGTAAACAATTTTTTATGATTTTTGTCAGTGATACAGATGGTACATGTTGGTATCTACCCGTTCAACATATTGTCGCAACCTGTATTTGATTGTATTTAAAACCTTAAAGAGAGTGGTATAAACAGTTTACCATAGCACTCAAGAGTTGACGTGCAATATTCACATCAAAGTGATACTTGCAAATACTTCTTATTTCTGCTTTTGGTTATATGAATCATTTACATATTTGTTTTTTTGGGGGGTAAAATGTGAAGATATTTGTTTTATTGGTCAAAGCTTAGATCTAAAAACTAATCATGATGTAATTCTGAAAGCATATTTTGAACTAATTGAGAGTGTGAGCCTTGGTGCTATTTAAGATTGTGCCTTTTTGACCTGCCGTCTGCCCTTTTTGTATCTTGGACGTGGTTGACTTGTTAGCCATGTTTTGTGAAAACTAAGAGAACCTATGACTTTATCTAAAAGATGAACTAATTAAATCTAATAGCTTATGCAATTGTGGCTGCAGTGATATGATAGGATATAAGTTCATTATTAGCTACTCCAAACCTTTTTTTAGTACCCACACTCTTTTAAAAGTTATTGGATATTATGGAAGGTCACTACTTCATTGTATAAGTTTGTCGTGGTACCACTAGTTAGTGTAGAGGTTTCATAAAAATCTCTCTCATGTTCAAATTTTCCATGTCTACGATTTCACATCAATTCTTACCAGGGGTTTAAATAGGTGCCCGGGCGCTAGGGTGAGGCAAGGCGAGGTGAGGTCTGAGCCCCTTAGGCCTCGACTAGGCGATGCGCTTCGGTGAAGTGCCACCTGGGCGCTCGCCTGAATCCAAGCATTGGGCACCCCGGGTGAGCCCTCGGTTCAAATGAAGCAATCGAATTGGATTATTAAGTCTGGTTCGATTGAACAGTAGCTAGTTGATTTGATTGAACCAACTAAGCTACATACTATTACTATACCTACAAAACCCACTCGCTTGCCCCCTCGTGCGACCTCGAGTTATAAACCCTAGCGTAACTATTGCCTTCGTCGCTGATGCTTCCTCTACCGTTGCCTCCACTGTCGACGCACAGAACCGACGCTTCCTTTGTCGCCAACGAATGAGTCTGACGGGTTAGCTTTTATGCACAGTTTCCTCTGTTGCTATTGCCTCTATATGTAGCTCCTTCCACCGTTGAGGGAGAGGACTGTAGCTTCCTCCGCCACCAACGAACGCCTTTGAACCTTCCTCTGCCCATGACGTTGGCGTTTGCAGCTTCCGCCACTACCGTCGCTACTGCCATTTGTAGCTTCCTTCGTCGTTGTTGTTGTAAGCTTCCTCTATTGTGGCTACTGCCGTTAGTAGCTTCCTCTATCGTTGTCACTATCATCTGAAAGTTCCTTCGTCATCGTTGCCGTCTCCTTCCCCACTTTCTACTGTCGGTGACTCTTTGCTTCCTCTCTAACTGCTGTAAACAGTAGATAACTCTTTTCTCCCCCTCTAACTACTATTAACAATAGATAATCTACTGGTAACAATAGATTGTTAACTATTGTTATCATATACTAGTCCCTATTTAGATTTTAACATTGCTAATCTCTATTTTACTTATAACTGTTATTAGAGTTTGAGGATTAATGGCAAGTGTACAAAGTAATTTAGAAGGTTCATAAAAAAATTCAAGAAAGGATCTTGCTTGTAAATACAATTATCTAAAGGATCCTAAAGATCATAATGCAGTTACTTATATCTTTTGTGATAAGACTGCTAGAAGGTGGTATTTTCTGTACAAAATAACATCAAGTAGGGAACTTCAAGAATGCATCAACATGCAAGAAGTGTCCACTTGATGTAAAAGAAGAATTGTTGGCTTATTAACTAAAAAAAAGATACAAATGAATGAATCTTCTAAGACTTTACTCGAGGATAATGTTGAATATATTAGAGACAATGAAGAAGAAAATTATTCAGAAAGTGTCAATTTAAGTGGGAAACGAGCAAGGATTTTAACTTCAAATGGTACGTACCGATCGGCCAGCAGACCGGTACGCGGACTGCTTGCTATCAGGCGATATTAGCCTGGCTGTGGTGAGGGAAGAAGCGTCGAGGGAGAAGGTGCTTGAAGAAGAGGGAGAATCTGGAGAACCTCGACGCTTTCTGATCCGGCATCGCCCTCTCTTGACGATTCCGATCCAGGAGGTAACAGAGAGGCGACGGCTTGGCTTCTTTGCCGTGTTCTTTGTCGAAGGTCGAAGACGCTTGTGGCTTTCGTTGTGTTCTTCGTCGAAGGCTGGAGACCCCTGTGGCCTTCGACGCCTTTGCCGAACGTCGCAGATGAGGAAAAGACTATGTTCATTTCCTCGTCTAATGCGATGAAGGGAAGAAAAGGAGGCGACGTTGCTAAGGCAACGTACACCTCTTATATATATATATATACATATATATGTACTGAACAGTACACCCTAGCATACCGCTCGGTACGCCTGTATCGTACCATACCGAGCAAAGCTTGAAACGTCGGTACGATATGAAATTATGAACCTTGCAAAAGAGTATATAACCAAAAAGGAAAAGAGACCATGGTTTTTAAGAAGGGTAAAAGTGGAACCAATGGACTTATATATGTATCAACGATCACAGAAGTAACAAGGGTAAGCAGGTGCAAAATTAAGACAAATAACTATAAGTGATAAATAAGGGGAAGAACAATTCAGTATATTGCTCGCTTCTATTAGCCTGACCTTCCTCTTAGTACTTATTGTATACAGTTTTAAAGAGATGATTGAAACTATTGGAAGATATGATGGGGGATTAAAACCTTTAAGTTATTATGAGTTACGAGTTTTATTACTAAAAAAAGAGTTGAATTATACAAATGACTTATTAAAGGGCCACAAAGATGCTTGGACCAACAGGGGACATAGGAGTATAATTAATTTTATAATCAACTATTCTTTAGGAATCATATTTATGAAGTTAATAAATGCATCATCTTTTATGAAATCTGGAAAAAAAGATATATGAGTTGCTTGATAAGTTTGTAGAGGAAATTGGTGAACAAAATATCGTCCAAGTTATAAACGACAATGAAAGCAACTATATATTAGCTGGTAAGATTTATCTTTTTAATTTTTTAATCTTTTAATTACTTTATGTCTCCATGTTGAATGGAAGCACTATGTGACTCCTAAGTCTTATTAATTTTATTATCCTTTGTCTTAGGTAAATTATTTAAAACAAAAAGACAACACTTATATTGAACTTAATGTGCGATACATTATATTGATTTGATGTTGAAGAATATTGGAAGGATTCTTGACATGAAGAAGACTTTAGAAAGGACAATCTTTATTATTGGATTTCTCTATAATCATACTAGAGCTTTAAACATGATGAGAGAATTCATAGGCAATAAGGAATTGGTGAGGTATGGTGTCACTCGATTTGCTACTGTCTTCTTAACATTGTAGAGCGTGCATCATTAAAAACATAACTTAAGAAACATGTTTATCTTAGAGAAATGCATGATAAGCAAATGGGCAAAAGAAGCGAAAGGCAATAGAGTCAGTGATAGCATCTTAATGTCATTCTTTTGAAATTTTATAGTTTATACATTAAAGGTAATGAGCTCTCTTGTTCGAATCATTCGGTTGGCAGATAATGAAAGAAACTTGCAATGAGATATATTTATGAGGCTATGATTAGAGCAAAAGAGACGATTCAAAAGTCTTTTGATGAAAACAAAGAAAAGTATACGAAAATATTTGCAATCATTGATAAAAGATGGAATTGTCAACTTCATCGTCGATTATATGTAGTAGGGTATTATTTGAACTTAGAATTCTTTTATAAGAACACGTTCATTGAGTTTGATGCAGAAGTTGTAAATGAGTTATATAAGTGTATTGTAAGATTGGTTCCTCATTGAGTTTGATGCAGAAATTGTAAATGAGTTATATAAGTGCATTGCAAGATTGGTTTCAAGTCTTGAAGTGCAAGATAAGATCATACGTGAATTATCTTTATATAAGAATGCAGATGGTTTTTTTGGAATTCTAATGGTAGTTCGATCCAGGACAACTACATCCCCAGGTATTAATAAATTTGTATAATTAATTATATATATAATATGTTATTGTAAATAATAAAGTAAATTTTGCAGCTAAATGGTGGAGTCTATTTAGAAATTTCTCCTCGAACTTGTAATAATTAGTTATTAAAATTCTTAATTTAACATGCAGTGTTGTGGGTTGTGAGCGAAAATGGAGTGCCTTTGAGCATGTAAGGATCACAGAATATTTTTGTTTCAATTAATCTATTCTTTTTTAGATAACTTCATTAATATATTTTTAAATTATATGATATGATAGATTCACACAAAGAGAAGAAATCAGTTAGAGCATCAACGATTACATGATCTTGTTTATATAAAGTATAATCAAGCATTGAAAGCTCGTCATGATTTGCGAAATAACATTGATCTAATTTCATTATAAGATATTGATGAATCAAATGAATGATCGGTGAGGGAAATGAGTGCGGACTTATAAGATGCCAAAAATGAGTCTGTATTTGAAGGTGACAGTTTGACATGAAGAGAGGTGACACGAGCCTTAGGTGTTGGAAAATTATAGATATGTACAAGACAGATGATGATGAGAAAAATGAGTGCAAAAGCCTCAAGTTTATCTCTTGCCATTGTCGAAGAAGAGGAAATATATTTTGATGAATATGGACAATAGGAAGAGAAAGATGATGATATGTTTAAGAATGACGATGTTGATTATGATGATGATTGAAGTTGATACAAAACTTTATTGTTTTGAGTCTTTTAATATTTTTGTTATTAGAAGATGAATAATGTGACTTGATGCTTTAGATCTTTTTAATTTAATGTCATATTTTAATTTATATAATTATATTTATCAATTGTATTATATATTTTTTATGTTTTAATATTTTAGGGTGCCTCGCTTCGCTCGGGCAAGCACTTATCGCCTTGAGCATTTTAAGACATTGGCACCTTTTGGGCCCAATCGTTTTTTAAATCATTGGTTTATATAAAGCATAATTAAATATTGAAGGCTTATCATGATTTGTAAAATAGTATTAATCCAATCTCATTATAAGACATTGATGATTCAAATGAGTGGTTGGTGGGGGAAATGGGTGCGAACTTGCAAGATGTTGAAGACGAGCTTGTATTTGAAGATGACAACTTGACATGAGGAAATATGGTAAGAGCCATAGGTGTTGGAAAATTACAAACATATATAAGATAGATAACGAAGGCAAAAATGAGTACAAAAGCCTCAAGTTCATCTCCTGCCATTATTGAAGAAGAGGAAACCTATTTTGATGAAGATGGAAGAGAGGAAGAGAAAGATAATATGTTTGAGAATGACGATGTTGATTATGATGATGATTGAATTTGTTGTATAATTTTATTATTTTGAATTTTTTTTATATTTTTGTTATTAAAAGATGGATAATGTGATTTGGTACCTTAGATCTTTTAATTTAATATCATATTTTTATTTATATAATCATAATATTTATCATTTATGTTATGTATTTTTTATATTTTAATATTTCAGAGTACCTCGCTTCGCTCGGGCGAGCACCTAATGTCTTGGGCATTTTGGGATCTTGTCATATTTTGGCGCATAGTATTTTTTAAATCACTGATTTTTACAAGGACTTGGCATTAGTTCCTGTAGTCAATCAAGGATTTTACTCAATCTTGTACATCCTTCTCAAGTTGGGAGCTTTTGTAACTCATATGGAAAATATTCAAGAAGATTATGAGCATGATCAAGTTAAAGCCGTTGAACTTTCAATGCAAAATTTATAGGTCAACTTGGTGGATGTTGCTGGAATTTCTTATGGTACTATATTAGTGTCCACATGACATGACATAGGTATTGGAGTGAAATATGTATAGTTGGACTTGACTGAAAAGAGAATTAGTGACAGGAATCCTATAGTCAGAGGCATAGAAGATGAGGAAAGAAGAAAGGGTACTGGGAACTGGGAAGAGAGTAGTTTTGTGACTTTCTAAGTCCCATTACCTTCTTGCTTGATGGTACACCTTAAGAGTAGAAGGAAGAAAAGAAGAGAAGAACAAAAAAGAAGAGAAAAGATAACAGACGAAAAGAATAAGAAGTGTTATTAGCTTAAGAATATTTTTGGATCTTTAATATTTTGTTCTAAATTTTCTTCCTTTTAGTTTGTACTCTCAAATCTTAGATCAAGCCTCAAGGTATCAACCATGTCAAGCTATCCATATCTACACTTGAAATTCCCTTTGTTGATCTTGAGCAACACAAGCTTGGTGTATGCTTTGTGAAAGTTCTTAGAGTGAGATGTAATGCTTTAGTGGATATAAATTTTAATTAGTTATTTAATATTTTGATTGATTTGTGCTTTTTCGCAAGTGGAATAAATTATATTCATGGTATTGAACAATTCTGATATGAACTGTCTAATCTGTATTGCTATCCTCTAGGACTGATTCATTTTTTATAGTATTTTCTTCCTTAGAGTCAGAATTTGGTTGGGATTGACTATAATTGTTCAAACCCCACTGGAGTTGGTTGATTTTGGCCAATCCTAAGTTATTTGACAACACTAAAAGAAGATAGTGAAGAAGAGTTGATGGAAAGATTTAAATAAGGGAAGCCATGACTGAAAAATTGTAGTTGAAGGCCTATGTCAGTGAAACAGAGAAAACATTGTTACAATGTTACATTACAAGTTTACAACCATTGCATTGGTCACCAATGTTACAATGATCATCATTCATTACCAGGAAAGCAGAGAGAAAAATGATATATCAGGAGAGGAAATGTGAGAATAAAATGTCGCACTTATCCCTTAAGGAAATAGATTCACTATAACAAAGAAGGAAGGTGTTGTGATATTCACAATTAATCTCAAATTTCATGGGCACTCACACTGAATAAAGTTTTCTTTTTATTTATGCATTACTAATGCCTCACTCACATGGTGACTGGCTGGAAAAGAAAAAAACATGGTGACCGGAGAAGCCTTGAGAAAACAATGGGTCTATCACATCTGCAGAGCTACATGTGGACGAGTGTTATGCTTTTTTTTATGACATATATAATAGTTATTTACTTCATTAGTATCTTTGTCAGATATATTTAGTATTTATATTCTAATATCTTAAATATTTTATGTTATTATCTTTTACTGTCATTTTTTGGTTATATATTTTTTTAACAAATTTAGATATTTTACGAAATGTGCATATAAAATAATTTTGAAACATACATATCTTCATTTTTTCTCAGATCTTAATTTGAATTTCAGTATTTTGTTAATTTTTAGAATTATTTTGTTAGTCAATTCCAACCCCATTTATTTTATCTAATTGATCCTACCTATCTTGATCATATCATTCCTAACTGAATATAATATTGCTATTGATCTTGCGTACTATAGAACAAACAAGATCATCATTTTAACAGGGTGTTATAGTATTGTAGCCTCAGATCATTGGCATTATGTGTTAATTTCCATATTGGTCTTTGTAATCTTAAGTCTTTGTGCATGTAAGTCCTTTGAGTTTGTTTAGCTACAACAACATGGCTAATTTTAGGTAACCAGTCATGTATTGAGTCGCTTATCACAGATGGCTTTTAAAATGTTTTGGATTTTCCCCTTGTCTGCCTCCTTGAATCTATACTTTCTCTTTGAAGTATAAAAGAAACTTTGTGCCCTCTTTATTAACTTAAATCTTTATAAACCTTGTCTTAGTTTTCTGCCAATTCTACTCTCTCTTTTTTTTGTGATTTTTGCATTTACATGAATGAACAAGCCTTTTCTCTTTCAAGTAAACTTTTCTTTCTCATCTGACTTAAATATAAGAGTCATGACATGCAATTTTAAGTGGACTGAATAGCAAGGAACAATTATTGAACTTCAGTAGGATGGATGACCCGATAGTATGAATATTGAATGATAATTGAACTTCAGTAAGATGGATTGCACATTATTGTACAGTTATTCACCTGTTAAAAAATAATTTAATTAAAAGTCATTTTGAGCTAAATTGAACACTCATAGACACAAACCTGTTTGACATCAATTTAAACAAGTTGTCCACTACGAGATGTATTTGTTTAGTGCAAGTAGCCAAGTGGTTATGAAAGCCCATGAAATCCTTTTTCACTATGCTTGCTTTCTTCTTCTTTTCTCCCATAATTCTATATACTATTTGCTTTCACAGTTATCAATGATCAATCTTTAAACTCCAAATGTGCTTATTGGTTGTATGTGCATAACACACTACCAATTCATAACCTGTTATGATAATTTTGAGTGCAGTGTTTTTTTTTCTATTTTTCTCGAAAGCATTGACCTAACACAAGTTACAACATGGCTGGCTTTGCGGTGAGTAATTTAAGATTTATAATTAGCATTTCCCTCTCTTTAGATGCTGACATCATCCTTGACATTTATTAGCAGGTGCTTTTGCAATAGGATTGCTTTTAGAATCTAATTTATACATAAAAACCAGAATTTTTTACTTTGGATTGCTGTCCATTAAAAGAATAAATTATGACACGAGAACTAAAGGGAAAGGCAGGCGGATAAATTATTGACTCTACTTTGAGAATAATTGTTTGTGAAATAACTAAATAACTAAATATGCAATGAGCCACTTTTTCTGCCTTTCTAGATTACCTACCTGCAGCTGACTGAACTGCTAAAGATTCAAAACAACTGAAATTGGGATACTTAGATTAGATAGCACTTGTCTTGTTGCTCTTCCACCGAGTTTGATGCATCAGCTGGTGATGTGATTACTGTCTAGACTTTTGATGTGTAACAATCCAAGCTACTGCTGAGAGGCATAATTTTTCTTAAAAAACAACTTCAGTCTCAGGAAAGGCATCCTTTTTTTTTTACAGCTCCGAGGAAAGGACAACAATTGCTGCTGGAAGCCTCTAACATCATTTTCTCAATCATTAGCCAACAAGTTTACAAGGAAAATTTTTCAGATCAGAAGGAAACTAAGATTCAAATTTTTACATCCTCAATGTATATATGTTTCTATAACTAATATGGGTAAGAACTTATCTATATCACAGTGTTCTCTTTTTTGATCTACACAAAAGATTTTATTTAGGATTAAAATCCAACTTCATATTACTTGTAAAATGTACACATGAGAGTTGAAATATGAACTCCATTTTATGTTGATATGGTTCGGCATCCATTAAGGTTTGATTTGTCCAGATCTAACCTTTATATACAAAGATAAATACCCAAGCACATCCATGGAGGATCCACATGGATCTAGATTGGTTTAACGTGGGCCTGTTCTAGATTTACATAAATGTAGCCTGAATCAATGTGGTTTTAGGCTAGATCTGTGCAAAACTAGCTTAGTTCTATCCTTGCAGATCAAGCTTAGATCTTGAGCATGTTTAGAATGAATGATCAACCTATGGCATGTGCTTTCAAGCAAAAGGTTTAACTACAAAATGTGGAGTGTGGAATCCAAGACGTGTGTAATCCAAGTTATATGTCTTAGCAAGTCTTAAGCAAGAAAAGTAAGCATCAGAACAAGATGACAACGTTTAGATTTACCTTGATTTGGAGAGAAGAAACTGATTGCAGAGAAGTCTACACTTTAGCAAGAAAGAAAGGATCTAAATCTAATCCCACTATGAGAAATTTGAAGGGATAATGACCGTGAAAAGAGGAGAATTGAGGGTGCTGGTGAAAAAATGTTATGAAATTGCATTGGAAAGGTTTGATAGAGGGTGGGAAATATGCAGTAAGCCAGGGTTGATGGGGTGTGGGAACTGGGCGGTATGCTTACTACTTATTTACGTATGTACTGTCTGGTATACCTGGTATGCATCAATACAGACAAGATTGTCTGGTATACACATCAATTTGCGATTGAACTGGAAATTACCAATCATATAGACCGGTCCAATCAAAACTTAAAGCCATGCTGGTATATTAGATATTAATTTCTTTATCTTTTGAGTTTAAATAATTATTTAATGTTTTTAATTATTAGTCGCACCTCTTGTATCTGTGGAACTTGTTCTCTGGCCATTCGAACATTCTGCTTTTTTAGTATCACTCACACATAGTTATTATGAGAGATTTTGTTAGACTTTCTCATTAGAATGCTAACTGTGAGGTTCATATACCTGGGCTTCTGAAATTTCTTCATAAGCATAAGTTATTCTTTTTTCCAAACCTGATTGATCTATTACAGTCTGGTGTACATTTGTGCAGAACAAAAAGGAAATGCATGAGACAGAAAAGAAAGATATTCAGAGTGCTGATGGAGCAATCAATCAGGCAGTTAAGGAAGAATTTAATGGTAGTACAATTCCAACTGGGTTGGGAATTGCTATTAAACGGCAAAGAAAAACCAAGTTAAAGAGTAAACATCTTGAGCTGCATACTTCAGGATCAACTGATGGTAACTCTGGTGGTCATTTCATTCATCTACTGTATGATATTAGATACACATGTAGTGTTTATAACCAGTTGTTGGTAATGCTTTTTAAATTGGAGAATGATTTGTGATGCTACTTCATTTCAGGTACCCATTTAAATCCTTTAGCTTCTAACAGCTGTCGTTATGATAGTTCTCTAGGTAAAACTTCTTATTTGTTCATTATGGTGTTAATAGACTCCATTTTCTTTAAGCTACTTTCCCTTGTAACTTTTCATGTTAAATAAGCTTGTTGTGGTTTGTCAGGCTTGCTAACAAAGAAATTCATTGATCTGCTACATAAAGCCAAGGATGGGAGTCTTGATTTGAACACTGCTGCAGAAACATTGGAGGTTCAACTCTAATTCTTTGCAAATAATCTAGGCTTTCTAAGTTTGTTCCTATCTTGTCCTTATAACTGGAACGAATTACCAATAAATTAAATTGCTCTTTTACTGCTTTGATAGGTTCAGAAGAGGAGGATTTATGACATAACTAATGTTCTTGAAGGAGTAGGATTGATTGAAAAGACTTTCAAGAATAAAATACGCTGGAAGTAATTTTTGGATCCCCTTGTTTATTTTTGTTTGATTGAAATTTTTTTTCTGCTTATAAAAGATTGTTGTGATAAGGGGAATCGATATGTCAAGGCCAAAAGAATTGGATGATCAAATTGCTCGGTTGAAGGTATGTCATCTTGGTAATGCCGTTCCTTACAAATCTATACTGGTTATTGCACTTTTTTTTTAAATTGCATCTAAACACATTACTTAACACTGGTTACATGTCTCATCGATATAATACTTCTTTTGCATTTGAGAAAATGAGTGTGGTCTTGGATTTTTCAGATTTTACCAGTATACTTGTTGAACTAGTGGGATGTTGATAAGATTTTTACGAAGAGATAGGATGCTCAAAACCAAATTAGAATGATTGCTGAACATGATGTTCGAGATATCACAGTTTCAAGAACTTCTTATCATTAGTGTTTGGCAGAGATAGCTAGGTTCTCAGATCTTACTGTGACCTGCTTACTGGGGTGTCTTCTAGTTAAGAGAGCGTGGGTTTAGAATTAGGGCTTGCTATTCAATGAATTCAGCAAAATGAATTTGCGGAACAAGAGGTTCTGCAGTGAGTTCAACATCTTAATGTTGTTACAAGACAAATTTTGGTGAAGGGATTTTAAATTCAATACCCAAAAATTGATTTCAGCACCTTGAACCCAGGGAATTGATAATGATTGAGATAAAAAACAGGGATACGTACCTCTGAGTTCATATGAAATCATTTACTGAATTTTGAGTGAATAATTTCAACCAATTCAAGTTGAGTGAATTTATGAAAGACAACTAACTATCTTCTACTAGTAATTGGACTGGCATGCTTAAGATCTGTCTCATGGCTTAAAAGCTAAAGCAATGTTGGAAATGCTTGCAAATCATGAAAACAATGTACAAAACTTGAAAATGATCTTAATATCTTGACATAAATGAAGATTGCCATGCACATTTGGAGGAGGAATGGGCTAGAAGATATGTTAAATTGAATGTTGATAAATGCTATATGGCCTTTGATAAGTATTTGGTATATGGCTTGCCTGATTCCTTTTGCAAAATTGTTAAAATTATTGACAAAATATTTTTCTATTTTCTTAATTGAAGAAGCTTTTATTCCTTTTATAAAAGTATCTTTGGTACATAGGTTCATAAATTTATTCGGATAAACTGGGAGGTCATATTGTCCATTTTCAGGTTTGAAGGACCTTTCACTATAATGAAATTAGAATCTACCTCTGGGCATGGGTGAGAGTTTGCATGGACCTAGACCTAGCTGCTTCATGTTTGTGCTTTCTTAGTTGTCCTTGATTTTGTTACTAACAAATTTAATTAAACTTATGTGACCTTAAGTATTAAAATAGAAGGCACATGAAAGTCAGAGGATCATTGATTATCAGGCTTATCCATATCTTGGTGAAGATGATCTTAAAGATTTTGGCAAGCATAAGCTGCAACTGATACTGATTTATCATTCTCATGTTGTTTCCTTCAAGACAAATGACTTATGATTTTGCATTATGCATGCATATAAAATTTAACAATGTTCTTGATGCAATAAATGTGTAATCATGTATAAAGTCAATTTTAATAAAGCCTTTATATTGTGAAATGCAAATGTATGTACACCCTACCTTATAGAAAGGATCTCTACTTCTAAATGAGTATCATGAAGTTCCATGCTCATACAAAAATTGCTGATGACACTGACATGATGGAAGGCAACCTGTCTTTCCCTGCTATTTGGCTTGTCTAATATATTGCAGTCTTGGCCATCCCTGTGCACCATTTGTTCTTGTTTAAATCTCTCGGCTGATCAAATAGATTGATAGATGCAAAAACAAAAAAAAAAGATCTCGTGTAGCAGTGTTTCTAGTACCAACAATTTGAGCTAGGTGGTTAATTGATCATGTGATTGCAGAATGAGGATGTACATCTAACATTATTAATTTAAAATATCATAGCCTTGCCTTCTTTAGCAATTGATAGTTGAGGATATTTAATTGGGTCATGTTTATTGGAAAGAGATAGACATGGCTTAGTAATAAAATCTTATGACAAATTTCCCAGGATACTAAATAATTATGTTCATAGAGGAGCAATAATGAGACCTGTCTCTTGTGAACCTTTTCTTGGTCCTATGTGTTTTCAGCAACTACCTTGATGCTAGGTTTGTAGAGGCAATTAAAGGATGTACCAGTCATTGATAGATATTCTTTTTTAATTTGTATATATATCTATAAGATTTGATGGGATCAAAGGTAACTACCTATAAAAATGTGCAAGATGACTTCTTACAAGAGGAACTCCCTTGAAAAGAGATGCATGTTCCTTTGGACTATGTTGTCTAACATATATATGTGATGCTATTAGCATTTCCCCATCAACTGTAACTTTTCAAAGAGGGTTCAAATGTTACTCTACTCAGCATTGCAGTGTTGAATTTTATGCTTCTAAACTTTCTATGAGGGCAGCAGTAACCACCCTCCTTTAATTGACCACAGCAAAGAATATATAAAAACTAAATATATGATATGAGCTTGGATGTTTTGTAATTGAGGGAAACAATCATATATTCAATTGGAATGCAAGGACTAAAGGATATGGCTTTTATTTTTACACAATTCTTGATGTGTTTTTTGTTCTTGTGTATGCTCTTTTGTCACCCTTTCTTTTTTGGTAAGCTTCTTTTCTATAAATGGGTCCTTTATCTTGTAGGTGAGTTCCTCTCTTCTTTTTCTTTTTCTTTGTAGGTTTTTCTTCTATCATTTCTCTTAAAATTGAAATAGGTTTCTCTCCTTCCTTTCCAAGAAACTTAGAAAAGAAAACTGACATTTGAGCCGGTTGGCTTTTGGAACAATGGTCCACAATAATTGGGCTGTATATCTGCTAGCATTGGGCTGGGATAACTGATATTTAACATTGGCTGGATATATATCACTGAGATGTTTGACTCTAGCCAGTCGAAGGTCAAGTTTTGGCTAAATTCCAGTGGAACGAGGAGTTTATTTCTTTATTATTCTTTTTGAAATGAAAAAGAGGAATATGCCTAAGATATTAGCTCAGCTGACAACACTTGAGGCTTGCTGACAGTGTGAAACAAATTTTAAGAGGCTCAATACTCTTTTTATATATTTTACAAATTTATATTGATACAAAATTGGCTAGAATGTTTAATTATGTATCTTAATTTGTTGCAGGCTGAAGTTGAAGCTCTATATTCAGAAGATTGCAGACTGGATGAGATGATAAGGTGGGTTGTCATCTGAAAAAGAAGTGTAGTACTTTCATATGCAGCTTAGCTTCCATTTCTTTTGCAGAGAGATACAAGAGAGTCTGTGGGTCTTCACTGAAGATGAAAACCACAAAAAGTAGGTTCCAATTTGTTGCTTTCTGTGTCCAAATAATATGCTTGGATTTTTTTTCTATTTTCCCTAAAACTTAATGGTCTGCTCTGCTTAGATGGCTCTATCTCACCAAAGAAGACATAACCCGCATTCCTTGCCTCCAGGTTGCCTATGGATCCTTAGGAATTTCAGTCTGTTTACATCTGTTAATTGTACCCTTCTATCAATAATTTAAGATATTCCATTCCTAATTGATGGGGATAGGATGCTGTCCTTATTGCAATAAAAGCTCCGCATGGGACAAGCGTTGAAGTTCCAGATCCTGATGAGGTCAGTTAGATACATTCAGCAATGTGATAACTTTTTCATATTTGGTCTGGTTTGATGACATTACTTTTTTGAATAGGGCATAGATTTTCCACAAAGGCGATATCAAATTTTCTTGAGAAGTTCGATAGGTCCAATTAATTGTTTCCTAATTAGGTATTTTTCTGATTTAATGTACAGGATCCTTGAGACTTCAAATTTAAATAGTAATTGAGCCTTCTTTACTTATTGGCAGTAATCACATGGACAGAATTGGAGCTTCAAATCATAGCCCACAGGAAGCAGCAATAGATTCGTGCATTCAGAGTAGTTGCAGTAATAATGGTATATCTCTACAGCCCACGGAACAAGGTGCTGGTCAGGGATATGAGCTTGAAGACCCAGTTCCACCCAGGATCCTCTTAGATTCAGTAATCTCCAATGATTGCATGGGTGGCATAGTAAAGATTGTACCATCAGATGTTGATGTGAGTGTTCAGAGGTGATTTAGTAATCAGAGATTCCAACATGTTTATGGTTTATTGACAACTAATTTCTTGCCATGCAGATAGATGCTGATTACTGGCTTTTTTCAGATCTTAGATCTAGCATTACAGATGCGTGGAGGACTGAATGTATCCTTGAACTAAATGGGGCTCGGTCCTGTATTTCTCTTTCTAATTCAAATATTCTGACATAAGAAACTATTATTGCTGGCACAACTTTGTTATGGTATACAAACAGTTTTCATATGTGCCAGCTTGTAATCATCTTCTTCCTTGTTTGGGTCAACTTCATGCTCGCACACTGGTGTTTTGGACATGAAGTTTGATGGCCCATCATGAACATCTACTTACTGTTGGGATAAAAAAACTTTTTATTCTTGCAAACTGTTTATTAAGTATCTGCAAAATAACTAGTGATTCTTGCTAGTGAACTTATCAATAAAGTGAAGCAAGGAATTTGGCAGTTTAGACTGAAGCAAGGAATCTGCAGTTCATTCTTATACTCAGTTTTTAGCTACTCAAAATCATCCTGATTTTCCTTGATCGATAGAATAATGTGAACAGGATTTCCTCTAGATCATCCTTACACTATCTTAAAGGTCCACTACTGTCTCCAGATCCAAAAAGCAGATTGGAGACTTCGGGGCTGCTCTCTCTTTGCGCATGGATGGGGGATGGCTTGCCTGTTTGTATAGAGCATCAAAGATAGTGAATGGAGGGGGAAGCCCAATGCCTTCTAGAATGCTTAACATCTATCTTTTTTACTGCGAACATTGTAGCTTTGTATATCTCATATGATTCTTCCTATTAATTTTACATTACTCACCGAATAAAAGATCCATAGTTGTTTTAGCAGTTGTCTGGTATCCTTAAGTTCAATTGGATATTTACAGTTTCCGATGCCAATGAAGAATTATATGCCTTTCAGGGCTTCGGATGTGATGATACAGTCGTTGCCTCGTTTATAAAATCCAGTATTGTCATTGGGTGCTTCAAATGTGTTGTCATGATGTAGAATACTTGGTATCCACACTTACGGGTTGCACATATCAGGCCTTGGAGAGGCAACACACCATTTTGAAACATTATGGGGTGATTCAGTGAGCCAAAACAATACAGTTCATTGTAAATAGAGGATTTACAGATATTCAATCCATCGATGGCATCTTTAAGTTCTATGCTGTGAAGGCTGTTTGTAACACTTGTGTGCTGACAAAGATTGACAAGAATGTCCAGAAAATGCAGCATTCCATGAATGTGTTTTTCTGTTTTTTGTATTTTGCCGTCTGTGCGTAAATGGCTTATGCCGGATCTTTCTAGAGCGATTTTTCTGAAATCAAGCTCAAAGTTTTGTGAACTACTGCCACATTTATGCCTAATATTGTCTTCTAGCCTGCCATCAGGCCTTGGTCACTCTCGCCAACCAGGCAAATATCATGTTACGGCATCTGCCTTAATACTGTCTTCCAATCTGCCATCAGGCCTTGGTATTTCTCGCCAACCAGACGTAACTTGCGAGTAAGGTTTGTGTTGTCTACTGCTTGCTGGTCAGTGAGTAGCAGCCGAGGTTGATTGGTTTTTCTCACCAACCAGACATGATTTCTGTGAACAAGGTTTGTGTTGTCTACTGCTTGCTGGTCAGTGAGTGGCAGCTGAGGTTGATTACCTTCTGATGGAAAAGCTTATTGCTGATGTTGTCTAGTGGATCTGTTGCTGCTGCTGTTGCTTCATGCAACAAATGCATTATATGATGAGTGTGCAGAAGATAACTGAACAAAAGAAGTTTGGGCCTCCATTGCTGGGATGATCAGCTTGGTCTGAAGTTTGGTTCTACCCTAGCTATGCTATGTAGCAAAATATGTTCCTGTTAGTCATGATGATCTTAGCCGACTGTCTTTTGCTTACTTTGATCTCTCTCTCTCTCTCTCTCTCTCTCTCTCTCTCTCTCTCTTGAAAGGAAGAGACGCTAATGTTGTACTTGTGCGTAAGGCATAACCACGAAAACACTCTCCTGAGAGTAGAACTTTCGACTTCTAATTTCTCAAAGCGTGCATGAGCATTCAACACATTAACTACTAATATGTGATGCTAGTTAGGGTTTGTGATTTTGGTCAAAACTCAAAGAGTTCAATTAAGAAGGGTATGTGGCAATGGATGCCACTCGACGTTGTTAATCATGGAAAGGTTGAGAAGAAAACTCAATCCAAAAGGTTGAGAAGATGACTCAATCCAAGTAAGAAATTGCTAAGGATTTATAATTTTTCTGAAGAAGCAAAACAAAACTTTCTTTTTATTATCATGGGAAGTATATACTTCTCAAAGGAGATCCTTCAGTTTCTCCAATAATGGCAAACACATCCCAACCAAAATACATATTCTTAAGTAGTTAATACACTATTTACTGAAATACAATTAATAAAAGCAATAAAAGCGACTTCAGAAATTAAGAAAAAGTACATAACAACAAAGACTCTAAAAATATTATTAATTAGTAGTAGTCTAAAATTAGATTATTCCCCTACCTCATTGTCCTCAGTTTGGAAAAAAATTTAACTTAGAAATTGTAGTCAACTCCTTCCAAAGTGCTTCGTTAATCTTCTTTAGTTCTTGAGGTGAGATCCATGCATCTTCAAAATTGGCTTTTTCATTGAAATGTACTGGCTATTGGGCAAGTGGCATGCGTCCTTGTAATATAAACATTCAATACATCAATGACTACTCTCGTAAAGCTCATATACTTGGTGAAAATTTTGTTCTCATCCCTATAGAACGGACCCAAGCCACACTACAAAAATTGGGCTAATTGCTAACCCATTGGGTAGCTCAATGCGATAATCATTTGGCTTGAATTTTTTAGTAACTAAACATGGTTTAAATTTTCTTTGCTTGAGTTTAATGTATGTCTTAGAAGGAAATCTTTCTTTTTAAAGATAAACCATGGCAAGATCACCTTCTTCAAACTTTTTATGCTTTACAAGCAAATCTGTCTTTAACTTATAGAGTTGGGAAAGTTTGTCTCAATTGTTCACGAACTTGATCATGAATGATCTTAATATAAGCAGCAAACTCTTCCACATCCGTGCTTACATTTGATTCATTTGTAAGTAAAACTAGGTCCAGAACATGATTAAGATTTCCCCTATAAACCATCTCAAATGAAGCTTTCTTTATTGATATGTTAAGAGAGCGATAGGCAAATTCAGCTTGAGAAAGAATAAAATCCCATCTTTCAGAATTGTCACCAGCCAAGCTTCTTAATAAATTCCCAAGGGAGCGACTTACCACGTCCGTTTGGCCACCTGTTCGAGGATAATATGCACTAGAAAACTATAGTTTGGTACTCGAAAGCTTACAAAGTGTCTTTCAAAAGTGATTCACAAATCGCATATCCTGATCCAAAGTAACGGAGCTTAGAGTCCCATGCAAATGAATTATTTCTTTGAAGAGAATTAATCAGCCACACGTGAGACATCAAGATAATTTCTGTAAGGTAAGAAGTGATTTATCTTAAAATCTATCACTAGACCACCAAAATGCAATCATACCCATGCTGCCTTTCATGCAAACTAAGAACAAAATCTATTGAGACGTCCTCCCAAGGGACATTAGGAATAGAAAGGTGTTGGTGTAAACTGATATTTTACACCCCTCCGTTATCCCTTTGACAAATATATATGTGCATAAAGAGAGAATATCTTATTTTATGTTAGGACAAAAATTCTTTCTTTAATAAAGCGAGTAACGTTATCCAAGTCTATCGCCATACAATTTTTTGGTGACAAATACTTATAAAATTCCTTCCGGTAAGTAAAGCTAATTTCCTTTGAAAAGACAACCATTTATGAGTATATAATCACTATTTTTTTCTCATCTAACTTTTGTCAGATTTTTGAGAAGAAAGGGTCAACTGCATACTTTTATGGTAAAACATCAAGTCCAATAACCTCTCAGAACAAAGAGTGATCAACAAGTTATACTTCCTGCATGTATTAGCCTTTGCTAACTTATTAGATGAATTGGCCTTATAATGAACAAAACTAAAAAATTTCGCGTAACCCATCCTCCATGCCTAGTATTAAGCTGGGTTTTTTTAAACCTTGAGAAATCTTAAAGCTTGATGGATAATCCATATAGAAAACAAACTTCACTCTAATAAGATAACCTTCCTATTACTGTAATACTTAAATTACCACATGCAATACTTTGTCATATGTTGAATATTTTAGCCTGACATCACTTAGTTTATCACTGAAATAAGTAATTGCTCTTCCTTCTTACATTAGGATAACCCATCTTTCAATGCTAAAGTATCACACTCCACTTGAAAAGTCTTGGAGAAGTCAGACAATGCTAATACTAGTGCTTGAACAAGTTTTTTTTATTAACCATACGAATAATAATAATGTTAAAATTTTTAATAAACCATCAATAAAATGATGCCAAGCCATAGATGCTTCCAATATGAGTGGAACGCCTAGGTGTTGGCCAATCAAGGGTAGCATTCGTCTTTTCCACATACATTTGCAAGCTACCTACACTTATCAGATAGCTTAAAAATACAACTTTATCAATTATGAATAATATTTTTTGAGATTGATGTATAGTTTGTCATCGAGGAATTTGAACATATTTTTTAAGTGCTCTAGATGATGTATTTTATCCTAGTTATGTACAAAAAGATCATCAAATCAAATAACATACTTTTCCATAAATCCCTTTAAGACTTAAGTTCTCAACACCATAAAGTACTAGGGGTATTGGAGAGCCTAAATGGTATAACGACAAGCTATTTATACAACCTCGATTTAGTTTTAAAGGTCATCTTTTGTTCATCACTTAGTCTAATACAAATTTAATACTAATCACTATGAAGGTCAATTTTAGAAAAAACCTTAGCACCCATAAGCTTGTCAAACATGTCATCAAGATGGATAATCGAAAATCTATACTTCATGGTGAATTTGTTTATAGCCTTACTATTAATACACATCCTCCATGTTCTATCCTCTTTTTAGTGTTAAAAGAGTCCACACAATATAAGAACTAAGTGATTCTTTAGTTAGGTCCTTCCTTTGGATAGTAAAGTCTATTTTCCTTTATAATTTGATATGTACCTTTAGTGACATACGATATTGAGAAAAGTTAAAAATTATAGCACTTAGGTCATTGAGAGCCAAACCTTTAAACTAGTCCAATATATTTTTTACTTCCAAAAGCTCGCCCTTGGTCTTCTCGCCATTAATACATAAGCAACATTTCCTTTTTTATTTTTAGGGCTACTTAAACTCTTTATAAGTTATCAAGTTAATTGAATTTTCAGATTCTATAGTAGTAGGAGTTTTCTCTAATGGCTGCAAAAGAGACTTCATCTCTGACAAGAGAAAAAGAGTTCTTTCTCTATCATAGTGAGCTTTTTGATCAAATTGCTATAGTATATTAAGAAATAAATGACATATGGTAAGCATATCAAGATAAAGTTTATCTTTGTACCTCCTAATAGAGAATTTGATCTCAAACATTTGAAACATTTATTAGGATTAAAACAGTACTAAGAGGAGGACTGAATTAGTGCGTATGTTAAAGACGGTTGTGATTCGAAATCTTTTCGAGTTGATAAAAACATATCGATGAAATCATATCGAGAAGATATCGACTTAAAGTAAATGTAAATTATAAAAACCAACTAAGTAATGAAAGTAAACAATAAAGAAAGAACATACTGGATTTATAGTGGTTCAATCGTTGTAACCTGCGTCCACTTCCGATTCCTCCTCTATCGAGGTCACTGGCTTCCACTATTGATTTTCCTTTAATTCACAAAAATCAATCATCCCTTTTATAGATATTTTCTCCTTTTAATAGGTTCAGGAGTTAACCTTTTTATAATTCACTCACTTCTCCTTATATAAAATTATAAGCTAGAACCGATGGCGATGAACTCTCAAAAGATTACAATAGCGTTTTCACTAAAATCTCAGTATTATTTTCTGTGCACTACAAGCAGAAAAGTGTGGGGTATTAATAGGTCTCAATTGGCTTCAAAAATAAAGCAAAAAAGGTTTCATCTTGAATTTTTGGAGTACTAGCAGTGCCACTGCCTATATTTTTTGATACTAGGCAGTACCGCTATCACTCTGATGATACTACCACTGGATGAAGTCTCAATTACTAGACCAAGGCAGTACTACTGTTTGGCAACATTAACTACCAATGGTACCACCACCCAGTTTGGCTAGTACCACCACCCAAGACCTCCTGTGAGACTAAGCCCTGAGCGGTTCCACCGCTTAGTCTTAACAGTGCCACCACCAAATAAGTTCCAGATCACTATTTGGGCCATTAATCTGGCCCAAACCAGTTCTGATTCAGGCTTAATTGGCCCCTAATTGAGTTAATAGAATTATTTCCCAATCCTAACTCAAACTAAGCCCTAACTATGATAATTAAGACATTAACAAAGAAAATTAAGTTTGATATGTCAAATGTTCTTCCCTCGGCAAGCTTCTGATGATCTTCAGGTGGACTTCTGGCGGACTCTCGGTGATCTTCTGGCGGACTCTTGGCAAGCTCTTGAACTCTCGACGATCTTTTTGTCAAACTCCCGTCGAACTTCTCGGTGAGCTCTGGCGAACTCCGATGAACTTCTCGGTGAACTCCTGATGAACTTTTCAGCGAGGTCCTGATAAACTTCTTGGCGAGCTCCGCCAAAACTCTTGACGAACTTCTTGAGGAACTCCCGACGAACTCTCGGTGGACTCTCGATGAATCATCTGATCTTTGACTCTGGCACAACATCTGCTTTATGCCTTATTCATGATCGTAGTTAATCCTACAATACTTTTCTCAACATATGGATTAGATCAATAATTTATCAATTATTTTTATCATCAAAATTTGAGATTCAACAATCTCTCCTTTTTTAATGATGACAACCAATTGATGACGGAGTAAACCTTAACTCCTTTTATCTATATTCTATACTTGAGAAAAGAGAAACTTAAATTCACAACCTTTGAATTCAAGTTTTAACCAATTTTAATCAAAAGATTCATACATTGTGTATCATTATAGTTTCAAGTAATCAAGGTGTAACATGTATAATATGATACTAGAAAGTAATCAATTTGGCAATCATCACTTCATGCATGATACCAAAATTTGTCATTTAAAACATTCATTTGTTAGGATCTAAAAGGCACTAAGAGAAGGAAGGGGGGGGGGGGGGGGTTCGAATTAAAATCGTACTTTTGAAATCAATTTTACAAAAACACAAGTTCGTAAGAAGATTTCGATTTGATGAAAGAGAACTTGAAAGTAATTGATTGAATAAAGGAAATAACAAGGAACTAAACAACTTGCAGCTGAGTAATGAAATGATTAAAAAATCTAAACACTCACACATTCATGAACACAATGATATATAGTGGTTCAGTCAAATGACCTACATCCACTCTTGAAGCCTTCACGATGAGGCTCCGCTCTTCCACTAGCAAATCCTTTGAAGGGAAAGGACCAAATACCCCTTTTACAACCCTTTACAAGAGGTTCACACTCTTACAAGATTTCTCAAGAACAAGGAGGAGGTGAACACTTAGCAAGAGACAAGACTTATCAAGACTAATCAAAGACTTTAACTCAAGAGGTGCTATTCACTGGCCCATTCAACCAAGGCTGAATGGGCCCTGTTTAAGGCCCAACTCGGTCCAATAGAGGCCTGGTTGGCCCCCACTGAATTTAGGCAGGATTTTTTTTCTAAATCCTTGCTCTACTCAAGTGCAAACTACGAACTTAAAAACATAACTCAAAGTGATTTGACCCGACACTCTTCAAGTCAACTTCCGGTGAGTTTTATGGTGAGATTCCGGCAGCCTTCCGATGCTTCCTTCGGATTGCTTCCAGCGGACTCCCAGCATACTCTCGGATTGTATGATGAGCTCAGCGAGTCTTCGGCTAGCTTCCGAATCTTCCCGGTAAGTTCCGCGAACCTTCGACGATCTTTGCGATGAACTTCCGAAAACTTCGACAAGTCCCTGATTCGATCTTGGATGGTTCCGGCAACACTTCCGACGACCTCTCGGACTTTCGATGAACTCTTGAACCCCCGACAGACTTGACCTCGGTAAATCGCTTTATGTTTTCTTCCCATCGTAGTTGTTCCTATATACTTATCTCGACAAAGTAGATTAGAATAATTATTTCACCAATTGACTTCATCATCAAAATCCGAGATTCAACAATCTCCCCCTTTTTGATGATGATAATTAATTGATGATGGAGTTACTCTTAACTCCTCCTATCTATATGCCATAGATAAAAAAAAATTGCTTGAATTCAATTTTTGAATTCAACACAATAAGTTTAATATATGAAAGAAAAACTTCATGATTTACTTAATGATGACAAAGTCGATGTATGGACATTCATCATTAAGATGTCAAATAGGTATCAAATGATATCAATGAAGTATACACAATAGAAACATGATATCAAGTTATTGCATATAACTTGTAATAACTTGTAAAGCATGGGAAATGCATATAACTTTCAACGTATGACAATTGCATTCACATATTATTTCTCCCCCTTTGTCATCAACAAAAAGGAAAAGAAGGATTCATATTATGAGTGCACATCCAAATATATGTAACAATAAAGGATGTCCGAAAAATATCACAAATGTGGAAAAGAAAATTATTCAGAAATCCGAATATCATTCCACAGTGCCCAAGAAGATGTAGTGAAGATAATACAACATATATGTCAAAGCTGCATAGATGTCAAAGTTGCACACAAGTTTACAACGTTTAAAAAGAAAGTACAACAAACTACTCCTCAGGAGGAATGCCAAAGTGCCTATACATGTGATCTATCTTTTGGTTCATCTTTCACATTTCCTTCAAAATTTTAATTTGCTATAATTTTACTTCATTTAACTCTCTCATGATCGGATCGTCAGAAGGTGGAGTCAAGTCGCAATCGATGGAGCTGCATCAAAAGGATCAGGAGGAGGAGATTCACTTCCCCTAAAGACTGGTGTTTCGGGATGGACTACTGGTGGGGGAGGTATATCACTTCTCCTAGGTTGTCTAACCCCTATTCCATGCTCGAATGTACACCTTAGTCGCCTAAGTAGTTTCACGTCAATGATGTTAAATCTGTCCACTTGTATTACTTCTTCATCAGGTGGAATATAAATATTATGGGCATGTAATAGTTTAGTTATTAATCCTCCATATGGTAACATTGATCATTTAGAAAGGACTTCTATCATGTGCTGCTGGATTAGGTATCCAAAACAAAAATTCTGTCTGGCCATGATCCAATATATGGTACCTAATTCAGTGAAACTGATCTCATCATGAAACTGTGTAGGAATGATAATGCTTACAAGAATGTGATGTAAAATTTTAGAGTTAAAAGGTAACAAATGTTCATAACTCTTGGGGATTATGCCTAAGTTTGGATTTGCAAACACGGTTTCTAAGGCTGATAGTACTATCAAATATTTAGATCTCATTTCCTAGAAGATAAGTTGATAAGCCATCATCATTCACGCTTAAATTAGCATAAAATAATTTAATCAAGCGTGGATAAATAGGTTCAATAACTTACAAAATGGGTAAGGCCTCTAAGTCCGCAAACCACATGATGGGTTCTAGGTTCCCTAATTGATTCAAATCAACATATTTTCCTTTATGAATGGTTCTACAAACAAGTTCAGAAAATCTAAGGAAGCTTCTTTTGATTTGAACAAAGATTGGTCAAATGAATCTACCTCCACCCTTTTCCTTTGTCTCTTGATGATCTTTTAGGAGCCATTTCTATTGAGGATAGATCAATAATCAATTGAAAGGAAGGAATTAAACTAGACAAGAAAAAGAGGAGAAAAATTTCAGTTTTTACCTTAGATTGTTCCTTTGAGAGGTAGGGAGCTTGAATCAAGGAAAGATCCCCTTCTTAGGCTTCTAGAGGGAAGGAATGATGCTTGGGAAGTTTTTAGAGGGGTGTAGAGAGGTGAGGAAGAGAGCTCGGGTTAGGGGGCGGTTCTACCGCTGGCCCTAACTCACCCCTTATAAAAGGTGTTGGCGATACTACGCTCAAAGTGGTTCGCGGTTGACTACCCAGCTGACTACCGGTGCTACCGTAGCACAAAAATCTCATTTTTTTACTTTTATTTTTGAATTTGTTTTTAGAGATGGGATGAAGTCAAAAAGAATTCGATGAAAAGAAATCCAAGAGGAAAGATAAAAACCAAAAAGATTTGGAATCAAATCGATGAAAACCAAAATTTCAAGGAAAGATATCATATAATAAAGCTCACTTATTAGGACAATTTAACATGCCTAATTCCCTTCTAATAAAATCAAATTGTTCCTCATTTAAAGGTTTTATAAAAATGTCGGCTAATTGATAATTTGTATTAACAAATTCAAGGGTGACATCTTTACTACTTATATGATCATATATAAAATGATGCCTAATGTCAATGTGCTTAGTTCGAGAGTGTTGAATCGGATTTTTAGTTAGACAGATAGCACTCGTGTTATCACATTTTATAGGAATATTTTTTAAGTAAATTCCATAGTCTTCTAGTGTATTTTTCATCTAGATAACCTGTGCACAGCATGCACTTGCAGCTATATATTCGGCTTCTGCCATAGATAGTGCAACCGAATTTTGTTTCTTAGAAGTCCAAGAAACAAGTGCATGTCCTAGAAATTGGCATGTTCCGGATGTGCTTTTTCTATCTATTTTACGTCCACCAAAATCATCTGCATAAGCTCTCAAATCAAAGTTATCGGATTTTGGATATCATAATCCAAGATTAGGAGTCCCTTTAAGATATCTAAGGATTCTCTTAACAGCTTTGAAGTGAGATAGTTTAGGATTAGCTTGGAATCTTGCACATAGCCCTACACTAAACATGATGTCAGGTCTGGTTGCAGTGAGATAAAGCAGGCTACCTATCATGCCCCTATAAGTTTTTTGATCAAAACTTTCTCCATTTTTATCCATATCTAATTTAGTGGAGGTGCTCATAGGAGTGCTAATATCTTTTGATTCATCCATGTTAAATCATTTTAACAATTCCAATGTGTATTTTGATTGATTTAGAAATATACCATCACTCAGTTGCTTGATTTGTAGTCCTAAAAAGAAATTTAGTTCTCTCATTAGGCTCATCTCAAATTCATCACTCATATTCTTAGCAAATGATTCACATAGTGATTTATTACAAGAACCAAAAATAATATCATCAATATAAATTTGAATAATAAGAATTTTTTTTTAAAATGTTTAATAAACAATGTAGTATCAACCTTACCTTTAGTGAAATCATTTGAAATTAAAAAAGAACTAAGCCTCTCATACCAAGCCCTAGGAGCTTGTTTTAGACCATATAGAGCCTTAGTTAGCTTAAACACATGGTTAGGAAAAAGAGAGTTTTCAAATTCGGGTGGTTATTCGACATACACTTCTTCGGAAATAAAACCATTTAAGAATGCACTTTTGACATCCATTTGAAATAATTTGAAATCATTACTACTAGCATAGGCAAGGAGCATCCTAATGGCTTATAATCTTGCCACCGGAGCGAAGGTCTCTTCATAATCGATACCTTCTTCTTGGTTGAAACCTTTGGCCACTAGTCTAGCCTTGTTTCTAACCACGATACCGTATTCATCTTGCTTGTTTCTAAAGACCCACTTAGTACCAATAACTAAGTGGTCATTAGGTCTAGGAACAAGCTTCTATACCTCATTCCTCTCAAATTGATTCAATTCTTCTTGCATTACGATAACCCAAGAATCATCTTTCAAGGCATCAACAATGCATTTTGGTTCAACTTGAGAAAGAAAAGCGACATGGGCACAAAAATCTTTGAAAGAAGAGCGAGTTTGAACCCCTTTCGATGCATCTCCTATAATTAACTCCTTGGGATAAGCATCTACATACTTCCATTCCTTGGGTAAGGAAGTTTGGGAAGAAGATGCATCCAAGTTGTCATTTTGAGGAGAGGGTTCATTCAAATTCAAATTATCAAGACCAAAATCATCATCAAAATCTTTCTTCTTAAATTCAGAAATTTTATTAAAAATCACATGAATAGATTCTTCTATAAATAAGGTTCTTTTGTTGAAAACACGAAAAGCCTTAGAAACGGAAGAATAACCAAGAAATATACCTTCATTGGATTTTGCATCGAATTTTCCTAAGGCATCCTTTCCATTTAAAATAAAGCATTTACAACCAAAAACTTTAAAATAAGAAACATTGGGTTTTTTATCATTCCATAATTCATATGGAGTTTTAGATAGGGATGGTCTCACTAGAACTCTATTCATAACATAGCAAGCCGTATTCACGGCTTCAACCCAAAAATATTTTGATAAATTATATTTATTTAACATGGTTCTAGCCATTTCTTGCAAACTTCTATTTTTCCTTTCCACTACTCCATTTTGTTGTGGATTTCTTGGAGTAGAGAAGTTATGATTATATCCGTTTATTTCACAAAAATTTTGGAAGTCGTGATTTTGAAATTCACCTCTATGATCACTTCGAATTGATGAAATCATAAAACATTTTTCATTTTGAGTGAGTTTACAAAATTTAGAGAAACATTTGAAACATGAGCCAAGAAATAGGTCCAAGTGTATCTACTATAGTCATCTACAATTACAAAGGCATATTTGCTACCTCCTAAGCTTGTTATATCAATTGGTCCAAATAAGTCCAAATGGATCAATTGCAATGGTCTAGTGGTGCTAATTTGATTTTTTGATTTGAAACTAGTTTTTATTTGTTTTCCTAGTTGACATGCATCACATACCTTGTCCTTAACGAATTTCATGTTTGGGATTCCTCTTACTAACTCTCTAGATGAAATCTTAGAAACTAGTTTCATGCTTGCATGGCCTAATCTCCTATGCCAAAGCCAAGCATCATCATTCAAAATAGAAAAACATATTTCATTACTTAATTCATCAATATTTATGGTGTAGACATTGTTTTGTTTTAAAGCAATCATGGATATGTCATTGTTTGGTTTTTCAATGATGCAAACATTAGATTCAAATCTAACAACATAACCTTTATCGCATAATTGACTAATGCTTAAAAGATTATATTTTAAACCATCAACTAGCAACACATCATCAATTGAAAAACTTGATTTGTTACCTATGGTTCCCTTGCCAATGATTTTACCCTTGTTGTTGTCTCCGAAGGTGACATACCCTTCTTCTTTGCTAATGAGCATAGAGAAATGAGATGGATCTCCGGTCATGTGCCTTGAGCATCCACTATCAAGATACCATTTCTTGCTCCTAGCTTATGAGTTTGTCTACAAAAGAGGATGGTTTTTAGGTACCCATTTGATTTTGGGTGCCTTACAAATTGATCTACTTAATTTATAATTTAACATTGAATTGTTTATGGTTCCTTTAGGAACCCATATCAATTTTTGTGGACTAATTTTCTTGAATGGACATTTGTAAGCAACATGTCCCGTTTTACCACAAAAATTACATTTTAAATGGGGTGATACATGCAATGTAGGACCTTTAATGAAGGTGGTGGGATTTTGGTGAGAACCACTCACAAATCCGATTCCACTTCTATTTCCGACGTGATCCTTGTTAGCAAGGATCATATCCAAGCCCTTGCTACCGACCTTAAACTTGTTTAGGGTCTCTTTGAGTAGCAAGTTCTCCCTTTTTGTTGTATCTAAGTGTTCACATTTAGAGCATGAGGGTAGAGAAGGGGTTTGAAGACTATTGAACTTACTTTGTAATAAAGCATGCTCTTTCTTAAGCAAATTGAACTTCTTACTAATAGTTCTACATTCATCAAATAACTCATGAAAAGCAATAGAAAGTTCATCGAAAGATAACTCTTCATTAAATAACTCACTAACCTCTTCTCCTAATGCCATTAGCGCGAAGTTGGCCTCCTCTTTGTTGCTAGCTTCTTCAACCTCGGAGTCGCTTGAATCATCCCACGTAGCCTTCAAAGCTTTTTTCTTCTTGAATTTCTTCTTCTTGGCTTGAGAGCATTCATTCTTGAAGTGTCCCGGCTTCTTGTATTCGTAGTAAATAACTTGGTCCTTTTTGTGTTCAAATTTATTTTTTGTGTCATTTTTAAATTTGTTCTTTCGTATAAATTTCTTAAACTTTCGAGTTAAAAATGCAATGTCATTGTCACTGTCCTCATCACTTGATGTTCCTTTCAAGTGGTCTTCTTGTGTTCTAAGTGCCATATCCTTCCTGTTATTTGGAAGGGGGTTCTCAAGCTCTTCATGAGCATGACACTTCATCTCGTAGGTCATTAGAGACCCAATAAGTTCTTCAAGCGGAAATACTTTAAGATCCTTGGCCTCTTAAATGGCCGTAACCTTTGGATCCCAACTTTTTGGAAGGGATCTTAAAATTTTAGTTACCAATTCAAAATTAGAAAAACCTTTACCAAGAGCTTTAAGTCCATTGATGACATCCGTAAAGCAGGTGTACATGTCTCCAATGGACTCATTTGGTTTCATCCGAAAAAGTTCATAAGAATGCACAAGAATATTGATTTTGGACTCTTGCACTCGGTTAGTGCCTTCATGAGTAATTTTAAGAGTGCGCCAAATATCAAATGCCGATTCGCAAATAGAAACCTGATTAAACTCATTCTTATCAAGCGCACAAAATAAGGCATTCATAGCCTTTGCATTGAGAGCAAAAATCTTCCTTTTCGACTCATTCCACTCACTCATCGGAAGAGAAGATTTTGCAAAGCCATTTTCAACAATGTTCCAAAGTTCGAAGTCTAGAGAAATGAGAAAAATCCTCATACGAGTCTTTCAATACGTATAATTCGACCCATTAAATGTAGGCGGACGAGTAATGGAGTGACCCTCTTGCATACCAGAGTAGGCCATCTCTCTTGGGTTTTAAACCAATATGAGAGCAAACCTTGCTCTGATACCAATTGTTATGATCTAAAAGGCACTAAGAGAGGGGGGGGGGGGGGTGAATTAGTGCAACGGATTAAAATCGTACTTTTGAAACCGATTTTACAAAAACATAAGTTCGTAAGAAGATTTCGATTTGACGAAAGAGAACTTGAAAGTAATTGCTTGAGTAAAGGAAATAACAAGGAACTAAACATCTTGCAGCTGAGTAATGAAATGATTCAAAAATCTAAACACTCATACATTCATGAACACAATGATGTATAGTGGTTCGGTCAAATGACCTACATCCACTATTGAAGCCTTCACGATGAGGCTCCGCTCTTCCACTAGCAAATCCTTTGAAGGGAAAGGACCAAATACCCCTTTTACAACCCTTTACAAGAGGTTCACACTCTTACAAGATTTCTCAAGAACAAGGAGGAGGTGAACACTTAGCAAGAGACAAGACTTTTCAAGACTAACCAAAGACTTTAACTCAAGATTTTTAACCCTCAAAGGGTACCCTTTCAGCTGAGAAAGGGGGGGGGGTATTTATAGATCCAAAGTGGATTCAAATTTGGGCTCCAAATTTGAAATCAAATTGGAGTTCCTGCTCGGTGTGTGAGAGGCGGTGCCACCACTTAGAGGTGGTGCAGCTGTGTCAATCTGGCCGATCGACACATGGCGGTACCATCGCCTACCAGCGGTGCTACCGCCCCAGCCAGGTGGTGCCACCGTCCTAGGCTGGGCGGTTCAACCGCTTGGCCCATTCAGCCAAGGCTGAATGGGCCCTGTTTAAGGCCCAACTCGGCCCAGTAGAGGCCCGGTTGGCCCCCATTGAATTTAGGCAGGATTTTTTTTTCTAAATCCTTGCTCTACTCAAGTGCAAACTACGAACTTAAAAACATAACTCAAAGTGATTTGACCCGATACTCTTCAAGTCAACTTCCGGTGAGTTTTACGGCAAGATTCTAGCAGCCTTCCGATGCTTCCTTCGGATTGCTTCCAGTGGACTCCCAGCATACTCTCGGATTGTATGGCGAGCTCAACGAGTCTTCGGCTAGCTTCCGAATCTTCCCGGTAAGTTCCGCGAACCTTCGATGATCTTTGCGATGAACTTCTGAAAACTTCGGCAAGTCCCTGATTCGATCTTGGATGGTTCCAGCAACACTTCCGACGATCTCTCGAACTTTCGATGAACTCTTGAACCCCCGATGGACTTGACCTCGGTAAATCACTTTATGTTTTCTTCCCATCGTAGTTGTTCCTGCACACTTATCTCGACAAAGTAGATTAGAATAAATATTTCACCAATTGACTTCATCATCAAAATCTGAGATTCAACATCATTATGATACCATTTCAAACATTTAAGCATGATGCCAAGCATTCATCATTTAAGCATGATATTAAGCATGATCATAATTCATCATTTAAGTATGATACTAAGCATGATACCAAGCATTCGTCATAATACCAAACATTTAAACATGATAATAAAATTTATCATTTCAAACATTCATTTTGATACCATTTTATATATTTAAGCATGATGCCAAACATGATATTGAATATTATGATACTAAACATTTATTATTTCTCCCCCCTTTGTCATCGATAAAAAGGAAATATGCAAATATTTTGACATCATTACACTAATCATGTAAGATACTTTACACAATTGTGATAGTAACGCTTGTTTCTTTAAATCAGCAAGCTAGCAAAATCTTTGCAAGATAACGACTTTTGCTTTTAGATGTGCAAACTAGCACTACTTTTGCTAGCACTTTTCTTTGGATGTGCAAGGTTTTTCTTGAGATGTTAGTTTTTAGTATCTCCCCTTTATCATACAAAAAAGAGAAGAAAAAGGAGAAGGGAGGAATTCATTCATCATGAGAAAAATCAAGCTATCGAAAATCCATGAATTAAACTTCTACTTTCGTAGATATAGAATGAAGGGATTCATCACATAAAATATCAAAGTGTATATAATCAAGGTTCATGAATCAAATCTTTATTTTTGTAAATAGAAAGAAGAAGGGTTCATAGTAAATGATAATCATATAAAAATCAAGTGTATTAAAAAGCCTGTGAATAAAACTTCTTCTTTCATAAGTATAAAGGGGGTTATAGGAAAGGCTCATTAAATGACAAAACAAGTGTATCAAAAATTCAAGAAAGCAATAGGAAATGATCTCGATAAAAGCTCCATTTTCAAAAATCAAAAAATCTGAAAAATGTATACCATAAACTCATGCATTCGAAAGATTTATCATGTTTAATTAAATCATATAGTGTCGCAATCATCATAATATTAAGAAGCACATTATAATACTGATAACGCCATAGAGTATACTAAGATAAGAAGTATAACATAAGGCGTACAGAAAGAGTTCTTCCTTCTCAGTAGGAAGAAAGAAGAAATATACAAGGTATTCAACTGGTGGTAAACCAAAATATCTAAACAAAGTATTAAGTTAATGAAGAATTTGCTGCATTTCAATTAAGATCTGATATTGAGGTAGTTCAATTTAATCAAGTCGAGTCACTATGGGGTCTGCAGATGAGGAGGGTGCTGAATCCATTGGAGGTGCTGTCTCAAAGGGACTAGTAGGAGAAGATTGATTTTCCCTATATATAGATGTTTCAGGTTCTAGTTTAGGTGGGAGAGGATTAGTTCTCCTAGGTAGTCTAGTCTAAATGTCATTTCATATTATATATCTTAATCGTCTTAGAAGGTTTATATTGATCACATTAAATCTATCTAGCTTTATAGTTTCCTTATGTGGTAGAATCATAATATCATGTGCATGTATTAGTCTAATGATTAAACTACCATATGAAAGTATCATATATTTCGTTGATAATTCAATTATATTCTATCGTATTAAGTATCCAAAATAGTTATCATGTCCTGCCATAATCCAATACATCATTCCTAATTCCATTTGACTAACTTCATCATGATGGTGTTGTTTTGGAAGTAAAATTCTTATAATGATATGATGAAACACTTTTGTATTAATGGACAGCAAATGTTCATAACTTTTTGAGGCGATAGACAAATTTGGATTTCCAAAAATAATACCTAAGGTTTCAAAGAATGTGATTCCAACTGATTATGTGTCCCATTGTCCTCTAAAATAACAACCTCTTCTTTTCTTAGAAATTCTTATAAGGTTGCAAATTACACTATCTGTAATGAGTATGTGATGCCCTAGGAGGTAAGTCAACACCCTATAGATTGTTGAAAAATAATTGAATAAGTCTAAGATAAATGGGTTCACTAATTTGTAAGATGGGAAGGACATCTAGGTTTGCAATGTTGAATCTCGGATTTTGATGATGAAACTAATTGATTGTGTTTTATGGTCTAATTGCATTTTAAGTTATGTAGGTCTACTATCGATCAGGATTAGATAGTTGATACTGGAGGAATTGACGTTGCACCGGAGGAAATCATGTTAGGATATTGGACAATCGGTAAGAGGCTTCGGACGTCGAGCATCGGGCCAAGAAGAGTAGAGTTGCGCCAAGGATATCGGGGTTGCGGAGATCAATCACCGATTAGGCAACAAGATACAAGAGAGGACGATGCACCGAAGAATCGGATGAAGCACCGACCAATGACGTATCGAGCAACTGAATGTCAATTCGCGTTGTAATAACTGTCTCGATCGAAGTTGAGTTTTTGTTTGTGTATATGCAGGATTAACTACAATAACAATGGAGACGTAAAGCAAAATAAAGTGTTAGAAGACAAGTGCGATGGATCGTTGGGAGTTCAAAAGTTCGACGAATGTCCGAAGATTTATTGGGAGTGCTGCCGGAACTGGCCGAAAACGAGTCGGGAGCTTGCCGAAGGGTTTTTGGAAGTTCACCGAAAGGTTCGTCGGAAGTTCATGGAGCTTGCCAAGAAAGATCGGAGCTTGCCAAAGAAGCTCGTTGGAACTCGCCAAGATCATCGTGAAGTCCAAGAGCTTGCCAGGAGTCCACAGAATGGTTTCTGAGGGTTTATCGGAAGATCACTGGAAGTTTGCCGGAAGCTCGTCAGAAGAAGTCTTGACTTGTCGGACTTTGTAATAGCTTAGGAAATATATTTAATTTCATAGTTAGCATGATAATTTAGGTTAAGATTATGTGTTAATCCTATAACCCAAGTAGGGGCCATATGGGCCTTGTTTTAGATTGGTTTGGGCCAAGTTTAAGGCCCAACCAGTGAGTTGGAATAGCCCGGGCGGTGGCATCGCCCAGCACCCGAGAGCCCAAGCGGTGGCACGACCCAGTACACTGTCAGTGTCTGACACTAACAAGTGGTGGCACCACCACTGATAGGTCGTGGCATCGCCAGCATCGGGAAAAACGAAAGTGATTCAAATTTGGGCTCCAAATTTGAATTCTCTTGAGGCCTATAAATACCCTCTCATTCATGGTTGAAAAGATGTCTAGAATTGAGAAAGTAAAAGGGAAAACTCTGTAGAAATAGTATCAAAATCTTCCCTCTAAACTTTAAGTGTGTTCTAGTCCAAGAGAGGGGTGAGAGGCCTTATAAGGGTTACCTCCTAAGCCCGTCAAAAGGAGAGAGTTGTAAGGGAGTTGATCCTCGCCCGTTGGAAGGAGGATAGCTAGTTGAAAAGCTAGTGGCTTCAAGTGAAGAGGAATCGGTAGTGGACATAGGTCGCATGATTGAACTATTATAAATTGGTTTGCATTTAATTTCTCGTAACTTAATTTACTACAAACTATCTTTACTTTGCAGCCTTATTTACTCAACTTCCTCTTCATCTTCTTACGTATACTTTCAAGTTAAAACGCAATCGAAACGATTTCAAATGAAATGTTGCTTTCAATAGTACAAAGTTTTCCGAACTTGTTTTAAATCGTAGAAAGTTTATCATTCTTTACCGCTGCACTTATTTACCCCCCCTCTTAGTACCGCTAGATCCCTAATATGCAAACCATTGAATTGGTTCCAAATCCTCTAACTCTTCTAGATCTATATGTTTTCTCTTATGTACACTTCTAAATTCAAAGGTTAGAAAATTAAGAGCATGCTCATTGGAATCAAAGAGTATAGGGTCATAGGTTTCATCAAATCTCCTCTTCCCTTTGTCCCTTGAGGATCTTCTAGGTGCCATAGATCTACATGTATTAATAATGAAAGAAATGCATATAAAAAGAGCAAAATCAAGTAATAAATCAAGGGAGAAGTTTCAAGGATTACCCTTGTAGTGATCTCCAAAAGATTGAGATTGAACCTTAGATTTATGAAGGAGAGAGGGTTTTTTAGGCTTCTAGAGGAGGACCAAGAAGAACAAGAGATAGAGAGGAGTTTTGAGGAGTGTTGGATATGTTGGGGGTGGTTCTACCGTCAGCCCTAAAGAACCCTTTTATAGGGCAAAGTCTCAGGCGGTGTTATCGCCAACTGGATGGTGCCACCACCTATAGGTGGTGTGCCCTGGCGATGCTATTACCAGTTCCAACAATGCCATCACTGATGCACTACCTTCGACTGATTTGAGGCTGCAATTTTTATTACTTAACTATTTAATCTTCTTCATTTAACATCCACCGTACAGTGATGCTAATATTTAATATTCGAATCAATCTTTAACATTATTTATTCATTCAAGTCATTCTTTGCATATGAATTAGAGTAAATTTTGTTGAATCTCGAATTTTGATGATGAAACTAATTGATTATATTTTTTTTATCTAATTACGTTTTTAGTGACGTAAGTCTACTATCGATCAGGATTAGACAGTTGACGCTGGAGGAATTGACGTTGCACCGGAAGTGATTATGTCAGGATATTGGATGTCGAGCTGGAGGTTCGATCGATAATCGGTAGGAGGCTTCGGATGTCGAGCATCGGGCCAAGAAGAGCGGAGTTGTGCCAAGGATATCAGGGTTACGGAGGTCAACCACCGATTGGGCAACAAGCCGCAAGAGAAGACGATACACCGAAGAATCGGACGAAGCGCCGACCAATGACGTGCCGGGCAACTGAATGTCAATTCGTGTTATAATAATTGTCTAGATCGAAGTAGAGTTTTATTTGTATGTGTGCATGATTAACTATGATAACGATGAAGACGTAAAGCGAAACAAAGTGCCAAAAGACAAGTGTGATAGATCGTTGGGAGTTCAAGAGTTTGACAGAAGTCTGAAGATTCGTTGGGAGTGCTGCCGAAACTGGCCGAGAACGAGTAGAGAGCTTGCCGAAGGGTTTTTAGAAGTTCATCGGAAGGTTCGTCGAGAGTTCATGGAGCTTGCCAAGAAAGATTAGAGCTTGCCAAAGAAGCTCGTTGGAACTTGCTAAGATCATCGTGAAGTCCGGGAGCTTGCCGGGAGTCCACAGAATGGTTTCTGAGAGTTCGTCAGAAGACCGTTGAAAGTTCATCGAAAGCTCGCCAGAAGAAGTCTTGACTTGTCAGACTTTGTAATAGCTTAGGAAATGTCTTTAATTTTGTAGTTAGTATATTAATTGGGTCAGGATTAGGTGTTAATCCTATAACCCAAGTAGGTACCCATTAGGCCTTGTTTGGGACCGGTTTGGGCTGAGCTTTTGGCCCAAATCAACATGTTGCAAAGTGCTGGGCGGTGGCATCGCCTAGAACCACCAAACTAGGCGGTGGCACCGCTACCTTGGGTGGTGGCACCACTACCTTGGGCGGTGGAATCGCCCAGTGCAGTGTCAGTCTGACAACTGAAAGGCGGTGGCACCGCTAGCACCGGGAACAATGAAAGAGATTCAAATTTGAGTACCAAATTTGAATCCTCTTGGGTCTATAAATACCCCAAGTGTTCCTGCAAGAAAGTGAACAAGCATAATACTTTGAAAGTAAGAAAACTCTGCTCAAATCTCTCTAGAAAATCCTCCTTAGTTTTTCACTTGTATTCCACCGAAAGAAAGGAGAGAGTGCTTGTAAGAGTTATCTCTTAAGCCTGTCAAAAGGAGAGGTACTATAAGGAAGTTCATCCTTACCCGTTGGAGTAGATGTAGGTCGGATGATCGAACCACTATAAATCAATTTGTATTTACTTTCTTGCAACTTACTATACTACAAATCATCTTCACTTTGCTACCTTACTTACTCGACTTCCTCCTTACTTTCTTATGAATCATTTTAAGTTTATATGCAATCGAAACGGTTTCAAACGAAACGTTGATTTCTATCGTACGAAGTTTTCGAAGTTGGTTTAAATCGGAGAAAGTTTATCATACTTTACCACTGCACTAATTCACCCCCCCTCTTAATGCTGCTCGATCCCTAACAATTGGTATCAGAGCCACATTATTTCTCATTTAGATTTACACCCGTAAGAAATGGCTTTTCATGGCTTTCAAGAGGGCTTTTCGATTGTTCGTCCACCGTTCTTTAATGGATCGGACTACACTTATTGGAAAACTCGAATGAGAGTTTTCTTGATTTCTCTCGATTTAAACTTATGGAATGTTATTGAAAAAGGTTTTCAACTTCCCTCTAAACTGACAAACGAATGGTCGGATTTGGAGAAGAAATCATTTTCTTAAAATTCAAAGGCTATGAATGCCTTATTTTACGCTTTAGATAAAAATGAGTTCAATTAGATTTCTATGTGCGAAATGGCTTTTGAAATTTGGTGAATACTTGAAATCACACATGAGGGAACTAGTAGAGTCAAAGACTCGAAAGTAAACATCTTATTGTATGATTTTGAGATTTTTCAAATGAAACCAAGCAAGACTATCGGTGACATGTACACCCGTTTCATGGATGTTGTCAATAGTCTAAAAGTTCTTGGTAAATATTTTTCGAACTTTGAACTCACTAACAAGATCTTAAGACCCCTTCCAAAAAGGTAGGATTCTAAAATAATGGTGATACAAGAAACTAAAGATTTAAATGATTATTCTATTGAAGAACTCATTGGATCCTTAATGACATATGAAATAAGTTTCTTGAAATATGTTGAACATGATGAACATTTGAACCACCTTCTAAAGAACAAGAAGATTTTGGAACTCTAAACTATAAAATGCCACTTGAGTGATGACTCAAGTGATGAGGACACTATTGAGAACTTTGAACTTCGAACACTAAATCTTAATAAGTTCATGAAATAAAAATCTAAAATAAATAATGAACTTGAATGGAGGAAGAGACCAAAGATGAAGAAGAAGCGCAAAGAAGAATCAAATGACGAAACGACGAATTGGGCTTTGACGGGCTTCGATTACAAGGTAAGTAACTTAACTCCCTTGAATTATTTTAAAATTACATGATGTTTTTCTTGAGTGCGTAGTGTGTCGTTTAGTTGGTAGGAAATAAAAATTTATTTTCAAATATTTTCTACTTTTTCTACTAAAATTTTTGAAAAATAAAAATTTGAATGATGATTATATGATGTGTGATAATGTGTGTACACCTAATAGGACTAATCCATGTATGTGTATCTTGTTGAGTTACATTGGTTTTCCATTCTAAACATGATGTTTGATGATTTTATATCATGCATGTTATGTTTTAAAATTTTGAATGATGTAATTTTTATGAATGATGCTTGTATGATTATTGACAATGCTTGTTTAAATCCATGAATATCTACGACTTTTCATGAATGATGTATGATTTCTCACACTAAGCTAAATTATCTTATTATAACTAATATTAATGAAAGAAAGAATGTTAGAATGATTTTGATGATGCATTATGAAATCATGCTTAATGAGTCTATATTATGATGATGCATGAGGATTTGTCAAAATAATGATTTGAAACCTCACATTTTAAAATGATGTATTTTGATGATCTTTATAACAAAACTTGTATTTCGAATTTATACGATGATGACTTTCATATGAAAATTTTGAATACACTTATGTGAAACAAATAAAACACATAAAAAGGAAAGCATATGATCATGATAAAATTCATGAATCTTGATAAGTTTATCTTGCTTTTGATTTCAAACGAGATGCATGATTTTTGACACAAAATTAATTATCATGATAATAATATATTTCATGAAAATGCTTGCACATCAAATATGATTAAAAGATAGAAACAAGCATATTGATGATTTTGCTTTAAACATGATGCATGGTCTTTACATGAAAATTTGAACATGCTTACATGAAATCAAATGTATGAAATGGAAATGTATTTTCTATCCTATTGAGATTAATGAATTCATTTTACCAATCTTATGAATTTCATGAAAATAATCATGATGAATATTTTGAAAATAAATGAGTGTATCATGCATTTGGTTTGAATAAATTTCTCTTGAAACGTACTTTTCAATGATACATGTAAACTATCTCCATTGTTCTTAATAAAATTTTCGTATGAAATATATTTGATGCATTTGATCTTGATGGATTCAATGACAACTTGTATTTCAAAGTAATACAATGATGACTTTCATATAAATATTTGAACATAGCTTATGAAATTATCATTGATAATGATAAAATGAGAATATAAAAAGTTTGTTGTCATGCTTAATGATTTTATGATATCATGAGAATTTAAAGTACTATATCTTGATGACAACTCATGTTTGGTTTTAAAATTTAATACTCATCTTTTGAAACATTAGCACACTAACATAGAATATACAACTTAAAATGAAACACATTATCAAGATAAATTGAATCTCATGTCTTGAAATAATGTGTTATATTTTTGTCTTGATGATTTTTTATAATGAAACTTGCCTTTCGTTTTTGAATGCTTATTTTGATTTGGCATAAAAAGACAAATGATGAATCCATGTATACTATGTTCATATAAGTCTCTTGAATTTCGAGAATGATTTTGATAATTTGATTATGAGTATCAAGTTGACAAAATGAGTTTTAATGATTTTATGACTCCTCTCTTGATCTTTTGAAATTTTGACTTTAAATTCTTGACTTGAGATATTGTTGTGAATCACTTAAATTTTGAATGTGATTTTGATAATGAGTTAAAAGAATCATGTAATGCTTTTCTCATCTTATTGAGATTAATGATTTCATGATATCTTATGAATCTCGCAAATTATGAATATAATTTTGATGATTTGATTATGGATTTCAAGTTGATGAATTGACTTGAATGAGATTTTGCTTTAACCAAATCATGAACTTTCTTATGACAACATCTTGACTTAAGAAATTTCAAGAAACGTGATTATTACTTGATATTTGATACTTGAAATTTCTTATGAAATGTAATCTTGATGAGAATTCCTATGCATGAATCAAGTTGCTCTTTGTGCTATATCTTTTCAAATGAATCATGATCCTTGATATCATATAAGATTGAAGTGACATGATTTCTTTGCCTTGTGTGGCAAATTGAATATTTGATATAAATAAAATTTTCTTTATGATGAATCATGACTTGATCTATGATATTGATATATTTTTATCATGATCCTTGATTATATAATTTTTTTACTCTATTAAAAGGATTTGTCAAATGAATCATATCCTTCTTAAATTTTCCTTGATATCATGACATGATTTCTTTATATGGCTTGTATAATGATTGAAATTTTTAGCCATTGAGTCCTCCTTTCTATTTGACAATGACAAAAGAGGGAGCGAGCTTGTTAAATTAATATTCATGACTTGAATGTTGATGATTGAAAATTTGATGAAAAAGAAATGTGCTTAATGATTGAATTATTGATTTATTCTTTTATCATGACTTAAAAATGAATGAAAAGAAAATATGTTAGCACTTGTAATAATGACTTGATCCATTATATTGATATATTTATATCATGATTTAAAGATTGATGTAAATTTTTTATACAAACTTATGTGAAAAGCTTATATCATCATATTTGATCCTCTTTTTCTTTTTGACATTGATAAAAGGGGAGAAAGTTTATTGCTAGCTTGTATGAAAAATTTGCTAGCTCATTCAAGAGGAAGAAAATTGCTATCTTACTTGCCTACAAAAAAGGAAAAGAACTTGCTATCTTAAAATATCAAAAATTGCTATCTTACAAATTTAAGAAAAGCAAAGTACAAATTTGCACAAGAAGCAAGTGTTGAATTGCTATGCTTGGATATCTTTAAAAGCTTGTCATGTTTAAATATTGTATGATGTGACTGATAGCTAGTATGATTGTAAAACTTACATATCCTTTTAAACTAGTTATGATGTAACTTCTCCTTTTTGTTGATGACATAGGGGGAGAAGTAGATTGATGACTTCATGTATTAAATTGAATATTTTAAATATTTACATGATGGTTTAGTATTCTCATAATTTGTGATACATGTTACTTGGAGTTGGGATAATCCAAATGTTTTATCAATGGTATATTGATAGGGGGAGTTTGGTTAAACTCCGAGGAGTTTTGGTTAACTCCGTTAGTTATCAATTAGTTGTCATCATAAAAAAGGGGGAGATTGTTGAATCTCGGATTTTCATGATGAAACTAATTGATTGTGTTTTATGATCTAATTGCATTTTGAGTGATACAGGTCTACTATCGATCAGGATTAGACAGTTAACGCTGGAGGAATTGACGTTGCGCTGGAAGTGATCACATCAGGATATTGGATGTCGAGCCAGAGGTTCGGTCGACAATCGGTAGGAGGCTTCGGACGTTGGGCATCGGGCTAAGAAGAGCAAAGTTACACCAAGGATATCGGGGTTGCGGAGGTCAACCGCCGATTGGGCAACAAGCCGTAAGAGAGGATGATGCGCAGAAGAATCGGACGAAGCGCTAACCAATGACATGTTGGGCAACTGAATATCAATTTGCATTGTAATAATTATCTAGATCGAAGTAGATTTTTGTTTGTGTGTGTGCAGGATTAACTACGATGACGATGAAGACGTAAAGTGAAACAAAGTACCGGAAGACAAGTGTGATGGATCGTTGGGAGTTCGAGAGTTCGACGGAAGTCCGAAGATTCAATGGGAGTGCTGCCAGAACTGGCCAAGAACAAGTAGGGAGCTTACCAAAGGGTTTTCAGAAGTTCGCCGGAAGGTTCATCGGGAGTTTGCGGAGCTTGCCAAAAAAGATCGGAGCTTACCAAAGAAGCTCGTTGGAACTTGTCAAGATCATCGTAAAGTCAGGGAGCTTGCTGGGAGTCCACTGCATGGTTTTCGAGGGTTCGTTGGAAGATTGTCAGAAGTTCACCGGAAGCTCGTCGGAAGAAGTCTTGACTTGTCGGACTTTATAATAGCTTAGAAAATATCTTTAATTTCATAGTTAGCATATTAATTTGGGTTAGGATTAGGTGTTAATCCTATAACCCAAGTAGGGGCCCATTGGGCCTTGTTTGGGACCGGTTTGGGTCGAGCTTTTAGCCCAAACCAGTATGCTGAAAAGTGCTAGGCGATGGCACCGCCCAATGGCCGAAATCTGGGTGGTGGCATTGCCCAGCACCCGAGAGGGTGGGCGGTGGCACCGTTGCTTTGGGCGGTGGAACCACCCAGCGCAGTGTCAATCTAACAATTGACAGGCGGTGGCATCGCCACTAACAGGCGGTGGCATCGCCACTAACAGGCAGTGGCACCGCCAGCACCGGGAACAACGAAAGAGATTTAAATTTGGGCTCCAAATTTGAATCCTCTTGGGGTCTATAAATACCCCAAGTGTTCCTGCAAGAAAGTGAACAAGCATAACACTATGAAGGCAAGAAAACTCTACTAAAATCTCTCTAGAAAATCCTCCTTAGTTTTTCACTTGTATTCCACCGAAAGAAAGGAGAGAGTGCTTGTAAGGGTTATCTCCTAAGCCCGTCAAAAGGAGAGGTATTGTAAGGGAGTTCATCCTCACCCGTTGGAAGGAGGATTGCTAGTGGAAAAGCCAGTGGCCTCAAGCGAAGAGGAATCGAGAGTGGATGTAGGTCGGATGACCGAACCACTATAAATCGGTTTGCATTTACTTTCTTACAACTTACTATACTACAAACCATCTTTACTTTGCTACCTTACTTACTCGACTTCCTCCTCACTTTCTTACAAATCATTTTAAATTTATACGCAATCAAAATGGTTTCAAACGAAACGTTGATTTCTATCGTACGAAGTTTTCGAAGTTAGTTTAAATCAGATAAAGTATATCATTCTTTACCGCTGCACTAATTCACACCCCTCTCCCCCCCCCCCTCTTAGTGCCACTTGATCTCTAGCAAGTTTTTCATTTCTTTTAAGAAGCATAACATATCAAAATTTTCTACTTTTTACAGCAAAGAATTGCTCACATCATGAAAAATTTATATAGCGAAGTTTAAGTGATAGACATCAAGAAGTTTAGTGGTATATTTTGGTATATTTTGATGAATCTTTTCCTTATCAATAACCAGAAGAATCATAGGAGAGAAACTTAAAATTTTCTTAATCTTTTTAAATATCAAGTGACAAGGTTCAAGCATTGTTTGGATAAACTTTTCGAGAGTTATGAAAAAATTTTATGTACTATACATCTTAGGTTATATATGCCGATATGTGAAAGAAATTTATCATCAAAATCATGTTATGAGAAATCCATTATAGGTAATGTAGATAGTTTCTCATAAGATTAAAAAATAATTAGTGTCCTTTAGATTTAATACTAGTATGTTCTAGTATTCCATATAGACATCATGTATCATCATTCGAGATCGAAAGTTAATACACAAATAATAAAAAAGTTTATCATAACAATAGTCAACACCTTTCAATCATTAAGCAATCATTCAAATGATCTTTCCTTATTTAGCTAGTGAGCTTGAAAGATATATTAGATCTTCTAATCATGTGTATCCATTATCGAGGTATCATCTCTTACTCTTAGCTTGTGATTATAAACACATCTATAAGAAAGTGAGTTTTCTTTTAGGTACTTATTTGACTTTAGGTGCCTCATTAATTGATCTACCTAACTTATCAATTTTTATTGAGTCATTTATGATTCCTTTAGGAACCCAAATTAACTTATGTGGACTATACCTCTTAAATAGACATTTATAAGCATAATTTCTAAATTTACAATAAATATTGCATTTGTTTCAGGGTGAAACATGTAAAGTTGGGCTTTTAACGAAGATGGTTGGCTTTTTGTGAGTGTTACTCACAAAATCGATTCCATCCCTTCTATGAACATGATCCTTATTAGCTAGGATCATGTTTAAAGATTTACTTCCTATTTTAAATTTTTCTAAAGTTTTATATAATAGCAAAATTTCCTTTTTAAATGTCTTTAATTCTTTACATTTAGTGCAAGGAAGCAACATCTCAATATCATGCTCAATTTTAATTTATCAAATTCACTAATAAGAGAGGCATACTCTTTTTTTTTTTGAACAATTTATACTTTTTACTAACTAACTTGCATTCATCAAATAAATCATGAAAAGCATTCAATAATTCATCAAAAGAAAAATGAGCTTCGATTGAGTTACTTACCTCGTCACCAAGTGCCATTAATACATAGCTAGCAATTTCTTTGTTGGTTAGCTTCTCGTCTTCGGATGCACTTGCATCATCCTAAGTAGCTTTGAGCACTTTCTTTTTCTTCGGTTGTTTCTTCTTCACTTAGGGACATTCATTTTTTAAGTATCCCGGCTTCTTGCATTCGTTGTAAATTATTTGTTCATTTTTTAGTTCATTTTTATTTTTAGTATTATGTTTAATTTTGTTTTTTTTTTATGAATTTTCTTGTTAGAAGTGCCAAGTCACTATCATTATCATCATTATCGTCACTTGAGTTTTCTCTCAAGTAGTCTTCATGAGTTCTAAGTGCCAAATCCTTTTTATTCTTTGGAAGGTTGTTCTCAAATTCTTCATGTATATTGAATATCATTTCGTAGATCATCAAAGACCAGATAAGTTATTCGAGCGAAAAGTTGTTCAAGTCCTTATTTTCTTGAAGCGGATGTCGTCAATGGTCTAAAAGCACCTACTAAAAGTTTTTCTAATTTTGAACTTGTTAACAAGATATTAAGATCCCTTCTAAAAAATAGAGCAATTCAAAAATAGAGCGAAAAGTGTGGGGTATTTATAGACCTCAATTGGCTTCAGAAATAGAACAAAAAAGGTCTTATCTTGGATTTTTGGGGTACTGGTGGTACCACCACTTGTGCCGTGCGGTACCATAGCCCAGACCTCCTAGGAGATTGAGCCTTAAGTGGTTCCACCACCTAGTCTTGGTAGTGCCACTGCCAAACAGGTTCTAGGTCATTGTTTGGGCTATCAGTCCGGCCCAAACCAATCCTGATTCAGGCTCAATTAGCCCCTAATTGAGTTGATGAGATTATCTCCTAATCCTAACTCAAACTAAGTCCTAAATATGATAATTAAGATATTAACAAAGTAAATTAAGTCTAGTATATCAAATGTTCTTTTGGTAAAATCTCAGTAAGCTTTTGGCGATCTTCTAGTGGACTTCCGACAGATTGTCGTCGATTTTCCAACGGACTCCTATCAAGCTCTTGAACTCTTGACAATCTTCTTAGTAAACTCAAGTCGAACTTCTCGACAAGCTCCTGATAAACTTCTTGGTGAGCTCCGATGAACTTCTCGGTGAACTCCTGATGAACTTTTTGGCGAGCTCCCGATGAACTTCTCAACAAGCTCTGACAAAACTCTCGATAAACTTTTCAATGAACTCCTGACGAATTCTCGGCGGACTCTCAACGAATCATCCGATCTTTAACTCCAGCACAACATATGCTTTATGTCTTATTCATGATCGTTGTTAATCTTGTAATATTTTTCTTAATGTATAAATTAGATCAATAATTTATCAATTGATTTCATCATCAAAATCCGAGATTCAACAGCATCAAGACCTTTTTGTCCTTTGAACCATAAAACCTTATATTACTTTAGATAACATACAAATGCAAGCATTAGTTTGTCCACCATAAGCTTTGAAATCATATTCTCTATACTGCCTGTAGCATGCATTAGAAGACAGTTCATTCGATGAGAGAGGTAATATATCCTAAAAATATTATTTCCAAGCCATTGTTTATGTTCTTGGACTGTCATGATACTTAATATCTAACTCATAACTTTCTTCTTCAATGGTACCATCAGTCTTTTCATCATACTTAATATCTAGCTCATTATTCTCTCTATTGGACTCCTCTTTCAAAAGATTAACTATCTTTCTTTCTATGACACTCATAAGAATGATGGTTGGTTTTACCAAATTTGAAACATTTGGTATTTGAAGAAAAGTCACTCTTTTGCTAATTTTTTATTTTCTCTCACATGTGGATTTGAATGCTCAAATATTTGATCACATGTGGATCAAGAAGATGATCAAATTCAAAATACTAATAAAGTACAAGGATTTAGGTATCATTAGATACATTAAAGACAAAGATCAAAGAATACTTATTACTGATAATAAAATTAAAAATATAAAAAATTAATTTTATAAATTATTTAATAAATATTCCACATAGGATTTAGCCTTTATAATAAATGATAATAATACATTTAATAATCATAGATTTGTTTGTAAAATTAGAACTAGTGAAGTAAAAGATGTATTAAAAAAGATGGTATCCTTATTAGGGTTTTAAAAAGTTTAGGAGACCTAGGAATAGCCTGGTTAATTAGTTTATTTAATAAAATTTTAAGATTCAAACATATGTCTGATGAGTAGAGAAAGAATTTTTTACTATCAATTTACAAGAATAATTGTGGCATACAAAATTAATCTAATTATGAAGAAACTAAAACCATGAGTTATATTATGAAACTTTGAAAAAAAAAATTATCGATGATAGAATAAAACTTGAAACAAATATACCTAAAAATTATTTTAGTTTTATTTCAGGAAGATCAACAGTAGGAGCTGTTTATTTATTAATATAATTAATAAAAAAGTATAAAGAGAATAATAAAGATTTACATATAATTTTTATTAATATAGAAAACGTCTACATAGATTTCCTTGAGATTTATTATGGTAAATTCTAGAAATAAAAAGTGTATTTACTAACTATATTAATATTATTAAAGATATGCATAAAAATATAGTTACTAAAGTTAGAACTATAATGAGTGTGCTTAGTAAGTTTTATATTAATACAAAATTATACTAAGGATTTGTTTTAAGTCTCTATCTTTTCCATCTTTTCACTGGGAAAGACTGGGTTTAGGCTGCATGGCGTAAATAGTGCAAAACCAAATTCAAGTGGAAGCAGACGGATTATATTTTCAACACAAAACCGAGAAGAAGTGTTTATTCATGAAATAAAATGAGAATCACCTTATTTATATTATCGTAGAAAAATTACAATTGGTGATGTGCTTCAGAATAGTTTATTGTATACTGAATAAAAATTAACGTATTTATTATTCAGGATCGACAAAAACTACACGTTCGAGAACATATAATTTGCCAAAACCACATGACCATATGTGGCTTCACCTGCTCCCCACTAAGAAGGAAGAATTGTCAAAAATGAAGGCGTTGACATCTCCATCATGGATGTACCTCCTCGGCTAGCAGAATGATGAAAATGGTGAGAATTTGTAGCTATGCCCCTCATAAAATCTGTTTTGGAATTCGACCCAGTGAAGCCTCGATGCATGCAAGAACGCACTCGGTGTTTCCATTACAAGCAAAACACGGTGGCAAAGATGAACACAATCATACCAATTATGAGGATGAAGATATCGTTAAACCTGGCAGCATTTAGAGCACAAATGGAACAAGTAATTGGTAAACGAACAGGATAAACAAGAAAGAAACTACAAATTCAAGAATTAATTAATAGACAATTATCTTAGATAGTTATCATATTTTAATTATTTCTAATCATATTTTAAATAATTTTATCTAAGTGATCACATGGATTGTTTTTACATTTAACTTAATCATAAGTGACATGATAAAATGAGATAATTACCATTAGATCTTATAAATAGTATCATGTTTTATGAAGCAAATGTGTGTATACACTTGGGAATATTTTATAAGTATTCTTAATCTTATCTCTTGTTTAATACTATTTTAGTTTTCTTGATTAAAAATATTTTTTAACTATATTATAATATTTTATTTTTATTATTTTCTTATTCCTTCATTTAGGAGAACATGTATGTAAAGAGTTAATGCTTCACCTGAGATAGAGCTTGAAATAGTAACATATAGAAATGCAAAGTAAAGAAAAACAAGCACTACGAGGGAAAATGTCCTCTACTAGTCCTGTCGCTTTTTCATAATCATATGTTGCACTTATTTTCTACTTTTAGATTTTACATAATAATCTTAAACAGTTGCTTTTTCTCACTTTGATCTTGGGCTAGCTTCAACTTAAAACAATTGCTTTTAGTCATTATTAAAATTTAGAATTTATTATTATTATTATTATTTGGTTGAATGGTTTAACTATGTCTTGGCGTGGCTTGTTGCTACTGAATTTATACAGTCTTTTTATTGTCTCACATGTTATTTGAGACAAAAGAGCTCGCATGTTTGTCTCACATGTTATTTAGTGTCTCACATGTTATTTAGGGCATTCTAATCATTTTAATGATCAGAAAGTAAAAATAGAAAAATAATGATGGACTCCGGGCCCTCTCATCTTTTAGCCCTAACCCTCTCCTTCTCTTGTGATAGCCCTCTCCCTTCTCATAGTTTGCCACCCTTCCTCTCCGGTCATCTTCTTCTCACCTCACACCACTCATGACAAACACAATTAAGTGGAAGAAGTAAAAGGAGAAAAGAAGATAAGAAAGGAGAGGAAAAAAAAAACAAAAAATTAAAAAGAAAAAAATATATAAAAATAAAAAGAAAAAATAAGTTAATTTTAAATTTTTAATTAAAATAATGATCTAGTTGATTGATTCATCGATTTGACTAGTACCCTAATGTGATAAAGACTCGTCAAGTCCGTAGTTGGTTTGATTTTGTTAAATTTGTTTTATCAATTAATTAAAAATACATCATAACAAGTAAAAATAAATAAATAAATAATTTATTATTTTTACTTGTAATTTTAACCTGATAGATCGAGATTTCGAAATCTTTTGATTTATCGATCAAATTTTAAAATCGATTATAAACATTATTGCACTAATTCAATCTCTCTCTTAGTGTCATTAAGATTTTTACAATTGATATTAGAGTAAAATTTTTTCGAATTAATACCCAAGAAAAAATTTCAAACAATTAAGAAATCACACGTTCTCCTGTGTTCAATAGGATGAATTATATTTATTGAAAAACATGAATAAGGATTTTCTTACTTTCTATAGATTTTGATTTATAGAATGTTGTCAAAGTTTGATTTTTAAAAATATTTTAAATCAATGAAAGAATGTAATGATTTTGAAAAAAATATATTTTGTTTTAAATGCTAAAGCTATGAATGCTTTATTTTGTACATTAGATAAAAATAAATTTAATTAAATTTTTAATTAGTAACATGACACATGATATATGACACACATTTGAAGTCACTCATGAAGGCACAAGAAGAGTAAAAGAATCTAAAATTAATTTTTTAATTTATAATTATAAATTATTTAAAATGGAGCTAAGCGAATATATTGGTGATTTGTACACCTGTTTTATGGATGTTATTAATGGGTTAAAAGCTCTTGATAAAAACTATACTAATTTTGAATTGGTGAGTAAGATTTTAAGGTCCCTTCCTAAAAGCTATATTCCAAAGGTATCAATAATCCAAGGAGCTAAAAATTTAAACATTCTTCCTCTTAAAGAACTCATAGAACTCATAGGATCCTTAATAGCTTATGAAATGACATGTAAATCACATGATGAAGAAAATAAAATTTTTTTTTAAAAAAATATTGTTCTTAAATTCGAAAAAGATTACTCGAGCAAAAGCTTAGGTAATAACGATAAAGATGACACTTTTTACAAAAAAATTCAAAAAGTTCATGAGGAAAAATAAGATAAATCTTGCAAAAAGCCCAAGAAAAATGTAGTCATATGTTATGAGTGTAAAAAGTCAAAATACTTAAAAAATGAGTGTCCATAATTTAAAAAAAATTATTAAAAAAATACTCAAAGTAACATAGGATGAATCAAATGAGTCAAAAGTGAAAAATCAAATCAATGAGTAAAAATGATAAATTATACCTTAATGACTTTCAACAATGAGGTATTTGATTATCTCGAAACTTCTTTATCATATAATAAATTACTTGAAGCATTTTATGATTTATATGATGAACTTAAAAAGATTAATAAAAAATATAATTTACTAAAAAGGGATCATGTCTCACTCACTAATGAATTTGCTGTATTGAAAAATAAGTACGACAACTATATGTTAACATCTTATACTTCTTATACTAAATGTAAAGGTTTAGAATCATTTAGCCTTAAACTTAAAAATAAGTTAGTTCAAAAATCATTAGAATTGTATGCTTAAAAAATAGAAAGAATGATTTACGTTTGCCATAAATGAAAAACTAAAATATTACTTAAAAGAGTCTATTGATAGTAATGATATAATAGAATCACTTAAAAAGAGAAAACATGTTATTATGACAAACAATAAAAAATTTTAAAATAGGAACAACTTCTTTTTTCCAAATCTACTATAATTATCTTAGAGGATGTCTGCACTTATAATTCAATATGAGTAAAGACATTATAGTATTAACCCTTCTCCTTCACCTTAGCAAGTTGATCATCAATGATACTTGTCAATATTGATTTTAAAACGTCAGATATTTCATGCCAAATATAGAACTATTCAATAATCTCTCCCTGTCATTTCAAACATAAAGGTAATATATTAGTTATGAATATCCTTGAGTAATGAATTCATACTTTTCGATTCTTTTGTTACGAACATTGTATACCGATGGTTCGAAAAAATTATAGTAATTCATTTCTTCTTTTCAATTTAAGACATTTGTATGAAATTTTCTCTATGATTTTTCTCAACTTTTGTATGAAATCATTAAACTTATACAAAATATAGGCTCTAGTAGCAACTAAAATAGCTTTGCAACATCTCTATGTTGTATATCGATCATAAAATTTTTTGATTGGCGAACCATGCAGAAACTATAATCTAATCCTTGTAAGATCTCCTTCATAATTGAAAGAATTCATAGATTTTGGTTACTGATAATAGGTAAATTCTTGTATTCAATAATACATATTTAGATTCAAGAACCACTCATCAATACCTATACTCAAATCTCCATCACAATTGTGATGAAATCAATTGGTGAATTATTTGTTCTAATCTATATTGTTGAGATAAGTGTGCAGGATTAACTATGATACCATGAAAACATAAAGCGATTTATCGAGGTCAAGTTCGCTAGGAGTTCGAGAGTTCACCGGAAGTCCGAAGGATCATGGGAAGTGTTGCCGGAACCAACCGAGATAGAATCAGGGACTTGTCAAAGGTTTCGAAAGTTCACCAGTAAAATCATCAAAGGTTCGCGGCGATTACCAAGAAGGCTCGGAAGCTTGCCAAAGACTCGTCGAACTTGTTGAATCTCATATTTTGATGATGAAACTAATTGTGTGATTTGTGGTCTAACTGCGTTTTGAGTTACGCAGGTCTACTATCGATCAGGATTAGACAGTTGACACTGGAGGAATTGACGTTGCACAGGAGGTGATCACGTCAGGATATTGGATGTCGAGCCGGAGGTTCGGTCGACTATCGGCAGGAGGCTTCGTACATCGGGCATCGGGTCAAGAAGTGCGGAATTGCGCTATGGATATCGAGGTTGCAGAGGTCAACCGTCGATTGGGCAACAAGCCGCTAGAGAGGACGATGTGCCGAAGGATCAGACGAAGCATCGACCAATGATGTGCCGGACAACTGAATGTCAATTCGCATTGTAATAACTGTCTAGATCGAAGTAGAGTGTTTGTTGTTTGTGTGTAGGAGTAACTACGAAAGGGATGAAGACGTAAAGCGAAACCAAGGGCCGAAGTCAAGTGCGATGGATCGTTGGGAGTTCGAGAGTTTGACGGAAGTCCGAAGATTCGTTGGGAGTGCTGTCGGAACCAACCGAGAACGAGTAGAGAGCTTGCAGAAGGATTTTTGGAAGTTCACCGGAAGGTTTGTCGGAAGTTCGCGGAGCTTGCCAAGAAAGATCGGAGCTTGCTAAAGGAGCTCGGAGAAACTCGCCAAAATCATCGTGGAGTTCAAGAGCTTGCCGGGAGTCCGCAGGATGGTTTCCGAGGGATCGCCGGAAGTTCACCGGAAGCTCGATGGAAGAAGACTTGACTTGCGGACTTTGTAATAGCTTAGGAATGTCTTTAATTTTGTAGTTAGCATATCAATTTGGGTTAGGATTAGGGGTTAATCCTTTAACCTAAGTATGGGCCCATTGGGCCTTGTTCGGAACCGGTTTGGGCCAAGTTTTCGGCCCAAACCAAATGTAGATTTGTGCTGGGCGGTGGAGCCCAGCAGCCAATGTGCCCAGCAGCATGTGTGCATGCATGCATGCATTCTGGGCTACGTGCATGCTGGCTGGGGCGGTAGCACAGCCCGGCTACTATAGCAGCGCTCGGTTACTGTAGCAGGCGGTAGCACCGCCTGGGTGTGTCAGTCTGCTAGAACTGACAACACTGAAAACTCAAAAGATTCAAATTTTTGGCTTCAAGTTTGGGCTCCAAATTTGAATCACTTTGAGGCTTATAAATACCCCTTCTTTCTCAGCTGAAAGAAGAACCCTTTTGAGAAGTTAGAATCTTAGTTTTAAATCTTGAAAAGTCTCATTCTTGCTAAGTGTTCACCTCATTCTTCTTGTCAAATCTTGTAAGAGTATGAACCACTTGTAAAGGGTTGTAAGAGGGGTATTTGATCCTTCTCCTTCAAAGGATTTGGTAGTGGAAGAAGGGAGCCTCATCGGAGAAGGCTTCGGAAGTGGATGTAGGTCACTTTGACCGAACCACTATACATCGCTGCGTCTTGATTGTGTGAGTGTTTAAATTTCTGTTTTATCTCTTTACTTTGCTGCAAGCCTTTACTTTACTTACTCCACTTCCTTTTCATCTTCATACGCATGCTTTAAAGTTAAAACACAATCTTTTCAGGTTCAAACGAAACATTGCTTTCATCGTACGAAGTTTCCGAAGCTTGTTTTAAATCGCTGAAAAATCTATCGTTTTATCCGCTACACTAATTCACCCCCCCCTCTTAGTGCCGCTCGATCCCTAACAGAACTCGCCATAGAATCCAGGAGCCTACTAGGAGTTCGCTGGAAGAAATTTGATGGAGAGTTGGAAGTCCGTCGGAAGTTCGCCGGAAAGCTCACCAGAAGAAGACTTGAAGTTGTCGGTTTAAAATTGCTTAGAATTATATTTTCATTTCATAGTTAGCACTCAATTAGGGTAAGGATTAGGTAATAATAATGTTAAACCCTGGTAGGGGTCAATTGGGCCCTAATTGGGCTAATTTGGATTGAAGTTAGGGCTCATTTAGCCTTGCTAGAATCAGCCTGGCGGTGGCACCGCCCCAGGTCAGCGGTAGTACCGTTGGCAGTTATTGCCTACCAGCTGTGGTATCGCCTGGTAGGCGGTGGTACCGCCAATATCAGGCGGTGGTACCGCTAGTGTCAAGCGGTGGTACCACTAGTAACCTGGAAAACCGAGAAGATTCAAATTTAGGCTCCAAATTCGAATCCTCTTGTAGGCTATAAAAACCCCTCCCATCCCTGGGTTGCTGCATGTAAGCACATACACCTTGAAAGTAGAAAAACTTTGTTCAAATCTCTAGAAATCCCTCCTAAAGTTTTCTCTTGTGTTCGATTCAAAAGAAAGGAGTGAGTGCTAGTAAGGGTTGTCTCCTAAGCCCGTCAAAAGGAGAAAGCGCTGTAAAAGGGAATTAGTCTTCGCCCTTAGAAGGAAGACACCTAGTGGAAAGTCGGTGGCCTCAAGAGAAGAGGAATTGGGAGTGAACGTAAGTCGTATGACCGAACTACTATAAAAATTTTGGTTTGCGTTTCAATATTGTTATTTACATTTCTGCAAACTAGTTCATTTACTTACTCCACTTTCTCCTCACTTATGAATCATTTTAAGTTTATACGCAATCGAAACTGGATTTCATCGAAAAGTATTTTTGTTGTACAGAGTTTTCGAAGTTGTTTTAAATTGTCTAAAAGTTATCGTTATTAACCACTACACTAATTCACCCCTCCCCTCTGTTAGTGCCGCTTGATCCCTAACAATTGGTATCAGAGCAAGGTGAATTATTTGTTCTAATCTATATTATTTGTTCTAATCTATATTATTGAGATAAGTGTGCAGGATTAACTACGATAGCATGAAAACATAAAGCGATTTACCGAGATCAAGTTCGTTGGGAGTTCGAGAGTTCACCAGAAGTTTGAAGGATCATCGGAAGTGTTGCCGGAACCAACTGAGATAGAATCAGGGACTTACCGAAGGTTTCGAAAGTTCACCAGTAAAATCATTAGAGGTTCGCGACAATCACCGAGAAGGCTCGGAAGCTTGCCAAAGACTCATCAAACTCGCCACAGAATCTGAGAGCCTGCTAGGAGTCCGCTGGAAGAAATCCGATGGAGAGTCGGAAGTCCGCCGAAAAGCTCACCGGAAGAAGACTTGAAATTGTCGGTTTAAAATTACTTAGAATTATATTTTAATTTCGTAGTTAGTACTCAATTAGGGTAAGGATTAGGTAATAATCCTGTTGAACCCTGGTAGGGGTCAATTTGGCCCTAATTGGGCTAATTTGGGCCAAAGTTAGGGCCCATTTAGCTTTGCTAGAATTAACCTGGTGGTGGCACCGCCCCAGGTCAGCGGTAGTATTGTTGGCAGTTATTACCTACCAGTGGTGGTATCGCCTGATAGCCGAATGCAAGAAGCTGGGGCATTTAAAAAATGAATGCCCCCAAGCCAAGAAGAAGCAACCGAAGAAGAAGAAAGATCTAAAGGCGACATGGGATGACTCAAGTGATTCCGAGAATGAAGAAGCAAGCAATAAAGAGGAGGCCAACTTCGTGTTAATAGCTTTACGAGAAGAGGTATGTGATTTAATTAATGAAGATTTATCTTTCGATGAACTTTCTATCACTTTTCATGATTATTTAATGAGTGTAGAACTATTAGTAAAAAGTTCAATCTATTAAAGAAAGAGCATGCTTTATTATAAAATAAGTTTGATAGTCTTCAAACTCCTTCTTTACCCTCATGCTGTAAGTGTGAACACTTAAAAGCAATAAAAAGTAAGAACTTGCTGCTTAAAAAGACCCTAAACAAGTTAAAGGTCGGTAGCAAGGGCTTGGACATGATCCTTGCAAACAAGGGTCACGTCGCAAATAAAAGTGGAATTGGATTTATGAGTGGATCTCACCAAAATCCTACCACCTTCATTAAAGGACCCACATTATATGTATCACCTCATTTGAAATATAATTTTTGTTATAAATCTAGACATGTTGTTTACAAATGTCCGTTTAAGAAAATTAATCCACATAAATTAATATGGTTTCCTAAAGGAACCATAAATAATTCAATGTTAAATTACAAAGTTAGTATATTAATTTTTGAGGCACCCAAAATCAAATGGGTACCTAAAAACCATCCTCTTTTGTAGACAAACTCATAAGTTAGGAGCAAGAGATGGTATCTTGATAGTGGATGCTCAAGACACATGACCAGAGATCTATCTCATTTCTCTATGCTCACTAGCAAAGAAGAAGGGTATGCCACCTTCGGAGACAATAACAATGGTAAAATCATTAGCAAGGGAACCATAGGTAACAAATCAAGTTTTTCAATTGATGATGTGTTGCTAGTTGATGGATTAAAACATAATCTTTTGAGCAATAGTCAATTATGCGATAAAGGTTATATCATTAGATTTGAATTTAATGCTTGCATCATTGAAAAATTAAATAATAATATATCCATGATTGCGTTAAAATAAAATAACATCTGCATCATTAGCATTGATGAACTTAGTAATGAAATATGGTTTTTCGTTTTAAATGATGATGCTTGGCTTTGGCATAGGAGATTAGGCCATGCAAGTATGAAACTAATATCTAAAATTTCATCTAAAGAACTAGTACGAGGAATTCCTAATATGAAGTTTGTCAAGGACAAAATGTGTAATGTTTGTCAATTAGGAAAACAAATAAAAAGTAGTTTCAAACCAAAAAATCAAATTAGTACCACTAGACCATTGCAATTGATCCATATGGACTTATTTGAACCAATTTATACAACAAACCGAGGTAGTAAATATGCCTTTGTAATTATAGATAACTATAGTAGATACACTTGGACTTATTTCTCAGCTCACAAAAGTGATTATTTCAAATGTTTTTCTAAATTTTGTAAACTTACTCAAAATGAAAAGGGTTTCATGATTTTATCAATTTGGAGTAATCACAGTGGTGAATTTCAAAACCGTGACTTCCAAAATTTTTGTGAAACAAATAGATATAACCACAACTTCTCTACTCTGAGGAATCCTCAACAAAATGGAGTAATAGAAAGAAAAAATAGAAATTTACAAGAAATGGTAAGAACCATGCTAAATGAACATAATTTACCCAAATATTTTTGGGTCAAAGCCGTTAATTCGACTTGCTATGTCATGAATAGTTCTTGTAAGACCATCTCTATCCAAGACTCCATATGAATTATGGAATAACAAAAAACCTAATGTTTCTTACTTTAAAGTTTTCGGTTGCAAATGCTTTATCTTGAATGAAAATGATGCCTTAGGAAAATTTGATGCTAAATTTGATGAAGGCATCTTTCTTGGTTACTCTTCCATTTCTAAAGCTTTTCGAGTTTTTAACAAAAAGAACTTTAGTTATAGAAGAGTCTATTCACGTAGTTTTTAATGAATTTTTAAAATTTAAGAAAAACGAATTTGGTGATGATTTTGGTTTTGACGGTTTAAATTTGAATGAACCCTCTCCTCAAAATGGCAACTTGGATGTCTCTTCTTTCCAAATTTTCTTACCTAAAGAATGGAAGTATGTAGATGCTCATCCTAAGGAGCTAATTATAGGAGACACATCAAAAGGGGTTCAAACTCATTCTTTTTTTAAAAATTTTTGTGCCTATGTCGCTTTTCTTTCTCAAATTGAATCTAAGTGCATTGATGATGCCTTAAAAGATGATTCTTGGGTTATCGCAATGCAAGAAGAATTGAATCAATTTGAAAGGAATGAGGTATGGAACCTTGTTCCTAGACTAGTGACCATTTAGTTATTGGTACCGAATGGGTCTTTAGAAATAAGCAAGATGAATGTGGTATTAGGATGCTCCTTGCTTATGCTAGTAGTAATAATTTTAAATTATTTCAAATGGATGTTAAAAGTGCTTTCTTAAATAGCTTTATTTCCGAAGAAGTGTTTGTTGAATAACCTCCCGATTTTAAAAACTCTTCTTTTCCTAACCATGTGTTTAAATTGACTAAGGCTCTCTATGATTTAAAACAAGCCCCTAGAGCTTGGTATGAAAGACTTAGTTCCTTTCTTATTTCAAATAATTTTATAAAAAGCAAGGTTGATACTACATTGTTTATTAAACACTTTGAAAATAATTTTCTTATTGTTTAAATCTATGTTGATGATATTATTTTTGGTTCTTTGAATGAATCACTATGTGAATCATTTGCCAAGTGTATGAGTCATGAATTTGAAATGAGCCTAATGGGAGAATTAACTTTCTTTTTAAGATTGTAAATTAAACAACTTAGTAATAGTATATTTCTTAATCAATCTAAATATACATTAGAATTGTTAAAACGATTTAACATGGATGGTTCAAAGCTATAAACACTCCTATGAGTACTTCCACTAAGTTAGACATAGACGAAAGTGGAGAAAGTTTTGATCAAAAAACATATAGGGGGATGATGGGTAGCTTACTTTACCTCACCGTAACTAGACCGGATATCATGTTTAGTGTAGGTCTATGTGTAAGATTCCAAGCTAATCCTAAGTTATCTCACCTTAAAGCCATTAAACGAATACTTAGATATCTTAAAGAAACTTTTAACCTAGGATTATGGTATCCTAAATCTGATGACTTTGACTTAAAAGCCTATACGAATGCAGATTTTGGCGGATGTAGAAGAGATAGAAAAAATACATCCGGAACATGTCAATTTTTAGGACATGCACTTGTTTCTTGCTCTTTCAAGAAACAAAACTTGGTTGCACTATCTACGGTCGAAGCCAAATATATAACCGCAAGTGCATGTTGTGCACAAGTTATTTGGATGAAAAATACATTAGAAGATTATATAATTTATTTAAAGAACATTCCCATAAAATTTGATAATACAAGTGCTATTTGTCTAACCAAAACTCCTATTCAATACTCTAGAATTAAGCATATTGACATTAGGCATCACTTTATACAAGATCATGTCAATAATAATGATGTCATTCTAGAATTTATTGAGACAAAACATCAATAAGCGAACATTTTCATAAAACCCTTAAATGAAGAACAATTTGACTTTATTAGAAGGGAATTAGACATATTGAATTATCCTCGTGAATGAGTTTTATTGTATGCCTTTTTTAAAAAAAAAATTCATCATCTTTTTGGTTTTCGTAGATTTGACTTCATTCTTTTTTTTATTTCGTAATTATCTTATGACATCTTAAAGAGTGATACAAAACACCATTCTATCTTAATTAAACACATTAAATTTCTATAAAAAAATAAAAAAAATATATTTTTAAGTGTGCTAGCGATGGCACCGCCAGAACTAGCGGTAGCACCACCTGAGCACTCGGTCCCTAGGCGGTGGCACCGCTCGGTTGGCAGTGGCACTGCCCGAGAGCCCCCTTATATAAAGGGGGGGTTAGGGCCGGTGGTGGAACTGCCCCCAACCCGTCAGAGAACTCCCAAGCTCTCTTCCTATCCCCTCTAAACCTCTCTAAACCTCATTTAAACCCTTTAGAAGACTAAGAGAGGGTTCCATCTTGGATCAAGACCTCTACCTCCCAAGAAATCTTATATAAGATAACATCTGAATTTTCTTTTCTTTTCTTCTCAATACATGGCTTATTCCTTAAAGTTCTTTCTTGATCTAGATATGGCTCCTAAGAGATCATCAAGAGACAAAGATAAAAGTTTGGAAAGAGGTTCATATGACTCATCCCTCTTTAGATCTAATGAAGTAGCCCTTAGGTACTCTAATTTCGAAGTAAGAACCGTGCATAAAGGAAAACATGTTGATCTAGGTGAACTAGGAAGCCTAGAACCCATTAGGTGGTTCGCCGATTTGGACGTCTTACCTATCTTACAAATCGATGAACTGATTTACCCTAGGTTGGTTAAGTTGTTTTACGTAAATTTAAGTGTGGATGATGATAACTTGACTACCTACCTCTTAGGAACCCAAATTTGAATTTTTGATAGTATAATATGTGAGCTAATTGGAATCTTAGAAAAAGATATGAGTTGTTATTTCAGTGGCCAGTGGAATATGGATGCAATCGGAGCAATCTACTTCGAGGCTTTAGAGATTATTTTTGCAAATCCTAACCTAAGTATAGTTCCCAAAAGCTGTAAGCACTTGTTACCCTTTAATTCTAAAATTCATCACATCATCATAAGCATTCTTATTCCTAAACTATATCACCATGATGGGATTAGTGTAATAGAGTTAAGTACCATGTATTGGATTATGACCGGATAAAATAACTATTTTGGATACTTGATCCGGCAACATATGATGGACATAATATCTAGAGACTTGATGTTATCATATATAGGTTTAATCACTAGATTTCTACTTGTACACAATATTTATATATCACCCGATGAAGAAGTAATACAAGTCAACAGATATAACATTATTAATAGAAACTTACTCAAGAGACTTAGGTACACATTTAGAAATGGTATATGGACTAGGCAGCCTAGAAGGACTGATCTAGCTCCCCCACTAGTAGAACAACCCGAAACACCAGTTTTCAGGGGAAGTGAATCTCCTCCTCATAATCCCTTTGGTGCAGTACCATCTGAACCAACTCCCGCTCTATCTTCTGAAAATCCAATCATGATAGAAATAAATCAAATCAAATCACAGCAAGAGCAAATCAAATTACAGTAAGCTAAAATTTTGAGGGAAGTACGACAGATGAACCGGAAGATAGATCACATGTATAGATACTTTAGAATACCTCTTGAGGAATAGTTATTGTATTAAACCTTTTTGACTATTGTAAACCTCTATGCTACCTTGATATACTTTTGAAATTGTCCTACTATATGATGTTGTATGTTTCTTTCCGAAATTTTGTTAACTTTGGGTATCATCAATGACATCTATTGAATTTTTTTTTTATCCTTCGATCGTACCATTTTGATGACGCTTTCATGATATTTTGGATGATTTGATGTCTTCTTTGAATGATCGATCTTAATGACATAGTAAAATTGATTTCATTTCATAAATGTCAAGTTGAAGCTTTGTGAATTTTGACATCTCCTTCTCATGATTTTTAAATTCATATGAGATGTTTTGACCAATGGCATTAATGATCTATACTTCCACTTTGTAATCTTAATCCTTGATTTTCAATTTGCTATCTTAAACCTTTCATTCTCCTTCATAAATGAATCTTTCATAGCTTGATAAACCATGATTGATCATTTTTTGAATTTCATAAAGTTGACTTAAAATAATGATCAAAACATTTTCAGATTTATCAGGTGACATATTTCATTTTCTAAGCCTCATGAATCAAATATGTTTGATAAATCACCACTCTTACATTTTTTTTTATATACTTCACCTCTTTTTTTGTTGATGACAAAGGCGGAAAAGAATATGCAAATAAATTGATGACATGTGCAAATGATTTGATAAAAAGTCTTGCATGCATCGTATTGAGAAGAATATGACAAATAAATTAGCAAATGTCTTATATGTGTTATATTACAATTCAATTGCTTTTGTCATGCTTTGTAATTAAAAATTGGTTGATATCTTTAAAAGAAATCACAATAAAATTTATATTGTATCACAATTTTGCTATTATATCATGTATAATAAATTGGTATCCTTCATTGGAATGATAAGTTATCATCTCATGATGTATTGCTCGATGATATCATGCCTTGCATTTATATCAATATCATTTGATCCATGTTTTATTAAAATTGGTATTTCTTGTCAAAATGATAAATGTCTATTATCATTCGACTTGAAATTAATTGTTATGCCTTGACATTATGAAAAATATGAAGTTTCATATTTATGAATAAAAGCTCATACTTGTTAAGTATAATGATAAATTCAACGAATGGAGCTTATCGGTTTTGGCTTGAATTCAAAGAGATTGAATTCAAGTGTTTTTTACCTTCTAATAATATAGCATATAGATAGGGGGAGTTAAGATTAAATTCATCATCAATTAATTGTCATCATAAAAAAGGAGAAGATTGTTGAATCACGGATTTTGATGATGAAGTCAATTAGTGAATTATTTGTTCTAGTCTATATTGTGGAGATAAGTGTGTAAGATTAACTACGATAGTATGAAAATATAAAGCAATTTATCGAGGTCAAGTTCGACGCTAGGAGTTTGAGAGTTCATTGGAAGTCCGAAGGATCATCGAAAGTGCTGTCGAAACTAACCGAGATAGAATCAGGGACTTGTCGAAGGTTTCGAAAGTTCACCAGAAAAATCATCGGAGGTTCACATAGATCATCGAGAAGGTTCAGAAGCTTACCAAAGACTCATCGAACTCACCACAAAATCTGGGAGCCTGTTGGGAGTCTGTTAGAAAAAATCCGAGGGAGAGTCGGAAGTCCGCCAAAAGTTCACCGGAAGAAGACTTGAAGTTGTCGGTATAAAATTGCTTAGAATTATGTTTCAATTTCATAGTTAGTATGTAATTAGGGTAAGGATTAGGTAATAATCTTGTTAAACCCTGGTAGGAGCCAACTGGGCCCTAATTAGGCTGATTTGGGCCAAAGTTAGGGCCCATTTAGCCTTGCTAGAATTAGCCTGGCGGTGGCACCGCCAGACCCAGGTGGTGGCACCGCCCCAGGTCAACGGTAGTACCACTGGTAGTTATTACCTACTAGCGGTGGTATTGCCTAGCAGGCGATGGTACTGCCAATGTCAGGCGGTGGTACCGCTACTAACTTGGAAAACCAAGAAGATTCAAATTTGGGCTCTAAATTTGAATCCTCTTGAAGGCTAAAAAACCCCTCCCATCCCTAGGTTGTTGTATGCAAGTACATACACCTTAAAAGCAGAAAATCTCTATTTAAATCTCTAGAAATCCCTTCTTAAGTTTTCTCTTATGTTTGATTCAAAAGAAAGGAGTGAGTGCTTGTAAGGGTTGTCTCCCAAGCCCGTCAAAAGGAGAAAGCACTGTAAAAGGGAATTAGTCTTCGCCCTTGGAAGGAAGACACCTAGTGGAAAGTCGGTGGCCTCAATAGAAGAGGAATCAGGAGTGGACATAGGTCATATGACCGAACCATTATAAAAATTCTAGTTTGCGTTTCCATATTGTTATTTACATTTCTACAAACTGGTTCATTTACTTATTCCGTTTCCTCCTCACTTTCTTACGAATCATTTTAAGTTTACATGCAATCAAAATCAGATTTCATCGAAAAGTATTTTTGTTGCATAGAGTTTTCGAACCTGTTTTAAATCATCAAAAAGTTATCGTTATTAACCGCTGCACTAATTCACCCCCCTCTTCTTAGTGTCGCTCGATCCCTAATAACAGCAAATGCAATTGAAAATAATTTATTACAACTATCAATTGTAGCAATTACCAAAGTACTAAAATATTTGCCTGATTAATGTGCAACATCGATATTAAAAATAGGTCATATTTATAATATGAAACTTCTAAGATAAGCTCTCAAAGTCTAAAATATTCTTTGAAAATTATTTTTCAATGTCAATTCCATTTAAAGATGAGTCTCATAGTTATATAGGTTTAACTCCCTTAGTAATAGGATAACTGATCAAAGTCATAATGAACTTCATTAAGTGCAATCTCTAGTGCAAGATAAGCCTTTTTGTATAATACAATTTTGAATCTTCTTTAAATATTAATAATAATCATCTTTGGAGCATAATTAACTTTTGTCATAACTTGATCTTTAATTCGATCGATAATTAAAAAAATATTATATTCCTTATGATCCATATTGAATCTTGACAAATTGCATTCATACTCTTTGTGAAACATGATAATTATAAAACTATCAATTCCACCATGAGCTACTATCATCTATTGACAATCAGAAACTATACATTAGGCTTTTATTTTATAACTTCTAGTTGTAATATATTTGATCTCAAAATTTCTTTAAATTATAAACTCTTTCAAGATTTTTTAAAATTCTTCTTTATCTCGAAATACTTATACAAAGACATTTAGTGGCTCATAAAATAGTATACATAAAAAAAATCCAACAAATTAAATTTAATATCTTTCAAATGCTGACCAACAAAAAGATCAATATAGGGAAAATCATTATCTTCAATATAAAAAAATTGAGGTGTTTAACAACACACCATCATCTTGATTATTACCATATTTAGCAAGTACTTATTCAATATTATCATACCTGTCCTTACTTAAGATAAATTGTTCACCAACTACATCTAATGCTTTATAAATATTAGGATTAATGTCACCTTTAACCTTTTATTATATTCTTTCTTCAACCAATTTATTTTCAAAGATATTACTATCATCATCATCTGTATTATAATAAAATGAGGTATTCAAGTCTATGCTATGATTGATACAATCTAAACTATTTGGCACTTTGCTGTCACTCGCACATGATGTTTCACCTAATGTCTATCAATATCATCAAGAATAAAAAAATATTTTATTGGGAAGAGGATTGTCCCTATAATGAGATCATTAGAAAAACAAGTCTATAACTTAAAAAATCTATGAACCAATATAAAAATAAAGCGAGTTATAAAGATGAAAATTTCAGAAAGAAGGAAATCAAGGGATTTAAGTACCACTTTATTCATAAAATCCCCACACAAAAATAACTATAAGATTATCAAACACTAACTAAAACAATAATATACTCACAGGAAGGGTTATTGTCTTCTTGACTCAATGCTCAAATAGACAAAGGAAGGAAAAGGCGAAAAACCAAGGAGAAGGGGAATGAGAATGATGCAAACAAAAAAAAAAAGAAAAAAACCGAGAAGAAGGAGAAAGTTTAGCAGAAAGAAAATATGGGGATCGTAATTGAGCCCAGCACCGCACACAGTCCATACACAATAGACCCACATATATGTTTCCTCAAAGATGCTAAACACCTGGCGAACAATATCAAAGCAAATTGATATTGAACCCTTAGTGAACTGACGATCCAAAAGGCACCGTTTTGGATTAAAAAACAAAGACCTGAATTATCTAGGGGAAAAGGGGAAAAGGTATCCAGCGAGGGGCATCCTATAAAATTTTTTTGAAATAAGGGCACTACATAAGATTACTGACCATTTGGATTTCCTTGGTTTATAGTTCCAATAATCCTCATCTTTGGAGTGGAAACATTGGCACTATAAACCAAAGAAATCCAAATGCAGGCCTATATTTCCATCGATCAAGATTGCTGACCACAGTATAAATGGAACCAGTTGGAGTTGGATTTGAATCGATGTGGGAACTTGGAGCTCGACTATGTGGTAGATTCCAATCAATGTCATCTTGGTAAATGTTTGCCCTAGTTTGATCAAGTAGTTTAAGAGCACAGTCATACCAGTTGTAAATGAAAAATGAGATGAGAATTAGGGTTAAGAGGACAACAGAAGCACGGGTTGCCCTCACCTCACCCACATTCCTAATTTTACATTAAAAATAAATTAATATGCATAAGACTAACAATGTGCTTATATTCAAATGCCAATGCATCTTCTTCTTTTATCATCTATATTTATATCATATGTTATATATTCATCTTCTTCTTTCAAGAAAATATAATAACTGAGCACTAGACAAAGCTAAGGGAGTCAACCCCACTCTTTGGATAATATCATTAATGGACTTAGATATCATCTAACATGTTAAGTCATGCGTTTACCACCCAAAGATATATTTATCATTAAATGATAGTACGTTATCTCTAAAAATTATCCGATAAAATATTTTTCCTTAATTCCTCCTATAAGGATATTTTCGAGGACCACTCATTCTACTACTTCATTGTTTTCGCCTTAGTAAATTTAAACATCATCTCCTTATCAGTGCCAAAGTTTACTACCTTTAGAATCCAAAAAAAGGGTATAAATTTTTTTATAGTTAAATTATTAAAACTAAATAATATTTGTCTACTTGTATTGTATGTCAAACGATTGCAATAGATGCACTTTTAAGAATGCTAAATTCTTATATAACACATGTCATTAAATAAAATATAACTAATAAGCATGTCGTAACACAAGCAGTACAATCAAGGATATTAGATAATTTCAAGTAGACAAATAAACTATGATATATCATGGTATTCAATCAACAAATATATAACAGATGCTCACCTAGTTTAGATATTTAAAATAATATTTAAAATTTTAATAATAATAGAAAATACTTTTGAAATACCTGATGGGTCAACAACCCAATTATCTCAACTTCAAGCTTTCAACCAATCCACCGATTAAGCCCTAAAGAAATAGATAAAGAATTAATAATTTAATTATGCAATAACCATAAAAACAAATCTTACCCTTTCTCTTTTTAATTAGTTATACCCCTTCTTTTTCCTCTAACTTCTTCAATTTTTATCATTTTCTATTTTAATTAATTAATTAATTATATTTTTTATGTATAGGACTTTGTTTACTTAATTATACATAAACATATATTTATTTCGGTCTTTCTCGTTCTTTTCCTTTTTACTATAATCTTCTCCTTTTCTAAGGCAAGCCATGGAATTAATTATCTTAATAATAACACTACAGATAAAAAAAGACACATTGAACTCTGACTAGACCCTTGTATTATTGATTTGTAGAAAACAGTTAAATTGATCCATATACAAAGGGATTTTGGTAAATAATTCCTTTTACTCCTCTGACCCTTGGAAATAATTGATCAGGTAAAAACCAAAAGAAGAACATTTAGAACATTCCAAGGATTACTTCAATCAGGTTACAAATTCATCTAAAATTCTTCGTATGGCCCAATGCCCTGAAAGGTCCTCAAATATTTCAACTTGACCAGTTGCTTCTTTGGTCACAAGGCAAAATTGCAGAATTCAACTCCTTTAGAATCTAAGTATGGGTTTAGACGTAGTGTAGTAGCACTGGACCACTTAAAGCTTGGATTAATATCAACAAAATTATCCCTAGGCACTATATTTGATTGGACCTTCCACCTATATGGTCAAAGAATTGCTTGGGACCACATCATCGACTCGGATGAGAGGGAGGATAATTGCTCGGACTAAACGAAAGATAGATAGAGAGAGAGGGTAAGTTGCCAAAAAAAAAAGAAGAAAGAACAAAGATGGATTCAATTTGTAATCAAATCAAATATTTAATTTAAAAATTAATTTTTATTTTTTTGCTTGTCATTATAATTTATGAAGTATTAATCTTATTTTTTTTTCTTATTGCGAATTAGAAAATAATCATTCTATATTTCAAATAAGATGATATTATATTTGTTAGTATATTAAATAAAAATAATTCATATTAAATAAATATAAAAAATTAAAAAAAGTTTCTTTAATGGAGGCTCATCTCCTCTTATTTAAAATGAGGGATTTCTCTCTTTCGTTCCTCACAACCCAGCAATAGATGGAACGAGGAGTTATATTTTGCTAAAAGAGGTAGATTTTTTTTCTACCCTTCTTGAAAATAAAAGTTTTTATTTTGATTTCTTAAATATTGAAATGTTAGTAGTTTAAAATTAATTATCAATCTTTTTAATATCAAAATATTTATTATTAGAATAAAATATTTTATCTGAAGTTTTTAAGATATCCTTCGATCATCTTTAAAGGTTTTTATTTTTAGATTTAAACATACTGAAATTATGTATTGAATACATGATATCTGATTCTTCATATTTGGATTAAGAATGTTATTTTCTTATATTATAGTTTATCTTCTAATCTTATTTAGATTAAAATATACTATAAGTAATTCAAAAATATTTTTTAATCCTTTAAATATTAAAATTTTTATTATTACATTAGAATATATTATCTAAATTTTTTTTATCCTTTTAAAGATTTAGAATTTTATTATTTGATTAGATCATATTGAAATTATTCATGTCATATGTATTAAAAGTATAATTTCTAATTCTTATTGAATTAAGAATATTATTTCCTTATACTGAAGCTTATCTTTCAATCTTATCATTTAATCTATTATTATATTTTAATATATTATTGTTAGTGAATATATATTATTATAAATCGATATTGATGAAATTAGATATGAATTGGGTTAAAACAGCTCGCAAGCCAAGCCCAACCCATAGGTCAAGCCTTAGCCTATAGGCTAACCCAATCTAGCCTAACATGGGCAGTCATACATGATACATATGACCAGTCCATAGGCCAAGGTTAGCTCAACCTGATGTGATGCATGCACAATCATGTGCAATGCACATAACCAATATATGGGTCAGCCCAATCTAATCTAATATTATATAATTATTGGATTTGAGCCCAAACACTAGGTGAACTAACCAGACTTAGATTAGTCTAGATCAATTCAAGGTGATTCCGAATTGGTCTGACTTATTTAAGTTAGTTTAACCTAAGTTGAACCTAATATAGTCCAAATTATACTAGTATATGGTGGTTCTAAACTAATTAAATGAGAATTAGAAATCGGTTAGGTTAGGTTCTAATAAAGTAAGTTCAACTGAATTGATTGAATTAGGGTTTAAGTCAATTGAGGGCTAATTAGTATTATTTGATATTGATGATATTTGAAAGAGATGTTTTAAATGTGTTATTTTATCTCGACATAGACATAACCAGTATGAGATTATGTTCTTTTCCTACCGAGAGCAGATAATACGATTCCTTTCGAGGATCAGTGAACCGTTAGACATGATAGTTAGACGGTTCCTCCATCCACTATTGGGAGAGACATGTCCCCACTTTGGTGGGTGAGGGACACCACTACATCTACTGCTAGGAGTATGATGTGAGTTTGCCTCCATCCATTATTGGGAGAATACAAACTCATCCTATAATATAAAGTCTCTCCCTCCGCTATTGGGAAAGTGCTCCTTCGGATATTTGATATACGCTAATAGGATAATTGATTTTTTAACATGTATTCATTTTGAGTTAACTTTTGAGGTTTCTACTCAACGTTGTTATTTTTTTTGTTTTTGATTTTCAGAGCAGCCTCCCACTAGTACTAAATCAGATTCCAATAGAGAGCGGACCTTCCACTACTAACAGATAGAGTCACTTGGATGATTCTTTGAGTTAACGTTACTATATCTACATTTTAAATTATAATTTGATGAGTAAATAAATTACAATAAATATTTATAAATTATGAATAAAGAGATATTTATCTACGTGGCTCTGAATGTGTGGAAAAATATGATCTTGAAAAAAAAATTTAGGATGTGACATCTTTTTATGGTATCAAAGCATGGTGTAGGGCTTGTAGGTGTTAAGTCCCTTGATTAACATTGATCAATGATTTTCTTTGACCTATTATAGAAGTAATTAAGCTAATTTAAGAGAATAGTGATCCTATCACTCACGATGCTCACGGTCACAATGCTACTTGTCTATGCCCTCGAAGAGGTGCTTGAGCAAACAATAACTTGAAAGTTCCATGTATCGTAGAGCAAACCCAATCCTCATGTATACCTATCACTCATTATATGCCAGCTTCTCTAATACTGCAAAATGCACCTCATGCACCAACACCTGTCAATGCTTCAAATGATGTATACAGAGTCCTCAATGCTCTTAGAGGATACTTTGAGCATCAGAAGGAGTGAGATAGAGCTCTGCGGGGTGGAAATAATACCTTAGATCACTTTAAGAGATTGTGACCACTTGTTTTTTAGGGCAAACCAGATCCAATCCTTGTTGAACATTAGATCCATCAAGTGGAGAAGACATTCAAAACTATCAAATGTAGGAAAAGTCATAGGGTATCTTTTGCTTCTTTCATTTTGGAAGGGAAGGCAAACACTTGGTGGACCTTAAAAAGGAGGATGTTAGAGGCTAGATGTAATGTGGTAACTTGGGAATAGTTTAAGGGTGCATTTTATGAAAATTTCTTTCCTAATTTAGTTTCCTTTGAGAAGTAATAAGAGTTCCTTAGCATCTACCAGGGAAGTAGAACCTGTTAGGATTAAGTCGGCACTAAGAAGGGGGGGGAGTGAATTAGTGCTTACATAAAGTCGTTAGTTTGGAAAATGTTGTTCGATTCGAAAACTTCATACGATGAAAGCCGTATTGAAAATACTTTAAACTTAAAGTATGTATGAGCAGTGAGCAAGTAAAGTGGTTTACAGTAAAGGTAAACAACAAAGAAACGTAGGTAAACTGATTTATAGTGGTTTGGTCATCGTGACCTATATCTGCTCCTGATTCTTCTTCCGTCGAGGCCACCAGCTTTACTAACGATCTTCCTTTAATAGGCAAAGACCAACTATCCTCTTACAAACCTTTTCACATTTTCACAGGTTTAGGAGACAACCTTTACAACCGCACTCACCCCTCTCTAACTAAATTCAAACTCTTAGATTAGAGGAGGGGAATTCTCATAAGATTACAATAGAGTTTTTTCTTATTTTTATTCTCAATTCTTATGTATTCTGAGTAGGATGAGAGGGTATTTATAGGCCCTAAATGGATTCAAATTTGGAGCCTGAAGGGTCTTACCCCAAGCTTTCAATACTGGCGGTACCACCACCTATGCTGGGCAGTACCATTGCTTGCAGCATTGACACTAAGTGGTACCACTGCCCAATCTGATGGTACCACTGCTTGACACAGTCTAAGAGACTATGTATGGGTAGTACCATTGCCCAGTTTGGAGATACCACCATCGCCTAGAATTAGTTTGGGAGGCCGAGCCTCAAGCGGTTCCACCGCCAACCCTGGCGGTGCCACCACCTAATGTGGCTCTAAGTCACTGATTGGGCCATCCATTCAGCCCAAATCAGCCTTGATTCGGGCCTAGTTAGCCCCTAATTGAGTTGGCATAGTTTCAACCCAATTATAACTTAAAACTACTTCGATCTAGATAATTATTACAAAGCATTAATCAAATATTGTCCGGTATGTCATTGGTTCATCCAACGCTTCGTCTAACCCTTCGGCTCATCGTCCTCTCTTGCGGCGTATTATTCAATCGGTATGTTGACCTCGGCAATTCTGATCTCCTTAGTGTAATGTCTGCTCTTCTTGGTCCGATGCCCAAATTCATGGCATGAAGCCTTCTGTCAATACATAGATAATTTCTCCAGCTCGACGTCCAATCTTCTAATCTGTTCCACTCACGCCAACATTGAATCTTCCTACTTTAATTGTCTCTCCATGATCGAGGCTTGTCCTACATCACTCAAAATATAGATTAGATCATAAACTTTATCAATTGGTTTCATCATCAAAATTTGAGATTCAATTGAATCATAATGAAATATGATCATTATTTCATTGAGCTAGCCTAGTTCTCTCCACATATTGCTTTCAATGAAAGTCAAAGAGCTCGTCACTTTGAGAGAGGACTTTATCCATTAATTATAAAGTATGTTGTAGTATTAATATTACAAATATAGCTCTGGTGGTAGAGAAATTGATTTAGTATTAAGTACTAAATCGAGCTCTGGTTGTGGAGAAATTGGATAATGAATTATAATAAGCAAAGGATCGAAAATGACCTTTTAGCACTGCATCATCTGTGTATAGGGGATCACACTTTGGACTCTTAAAAAAAAGTAAGGGTAGATTATTCGAGCATCAATAGACAGGAGCTCCCAATAATTAGGTTATCATAAGATGTTATTTATGTGGGAAGATTGATCATGTTTCCACCTCTTACCCTATGGGACAACATATATGCTTTTATTATCAATAATTGGGGCACATATCGAAGGACTATCCATAAAAGCAATATTAACACCGAGCTCTACGCTAAACAGTTGGACAACAATAGCTTAGATCTAGAGAGGGAGGTCAAGCGAGGGTCTATGCACTAACCCATCAAGATGTTGAAGCCTCGGAATCTATTATTAAAGGTATCATCATGCTCTGTGGTATGCCTGCTTTTGTTCTTATAGATTCTAGTTCTACACATTTTTTTATATCACCCTATTTTGCTATAAAACTATATAAAAATTCTAAAATAATAAGTAATGCGTTAATTGTAGTAATACCAATTGGAAACTCTTTGATAATTGATCAGATATATAGAAAGTGTATTATTACTATTGAAAGTCACTATTTACTAGTAAATCTAATTCTTCTAGAATTTTAAGATGTCGATACTATTTTGGATATGGATTAACTTTCAGCATTATTTTCAAAAGACTATTACTTTCTCACTCCTAGATCTACCATATTTCAAGTTTATTGGGATTCAAGAAAAGCTCTCTCCTATTATTTTAGCCATGAGTGTTACTCAACTATTATTAAAAGGATATTAAGAGTACTTGCCCTTCATTTCTAGAGAAGAATTTAAGAAGCCAGTATTAAAATATATCCCCATTATACGAGATTTTTCAGATATTTTTTCTGAAAATCTACTTGCACATCTACCAAACAAGCAAATTGAATTTACAATAGATCTTCTATCTAGCATTGCACTTGTTTTTAAACCCCCATATAGAATAGCATCAATTGAGTTGAAAGAGTTAAATAAACAAATCCATGAGCTTTTGGACAAAGGGCTTTATTCGACCCAGTATATCACCTTGGGGTGCCCTTATTCTATTTGTGAAGAAGAAAGATGGATCTATGCAACTATGTATTGAATATAGACAACTCAACTAAGTGACTATAAAGAATAAATGTCCCATTTCCCAAATAGATAACTTATTTGATAAACTTCAAAGTACTGATTAATTTAAGATTTAGGTATTATCAACCGAAGATAAGGGAAGGAGACATAAAAAATAGCTTTCAAAATAAGATATGATCATTATAAATTCTTAGTAATACCCTTCAGACTCACAAATGTACCAGCTACCTTCATGGATCTCATGAATAGGGTGTTCCACTCTTATCTTGGCAAATTTATAATTGTGTTCATTGATGATATCTTGATCTACTCTAAAAGTAAGATAAAATATGAACACCATCTTAAGATAGTTCTGGAAGTCCTAAGACAAGAGAAATTATATGTCAAATTAAACAAGTATAATTTCTAGCTCAATGAAGTTATGTTTCTCGATCATGTAATTTCGAGTGCTAGTATATATATTGACCCTTAAAAGATTGAAGTTGTGATAAAATGTAAGCAGCTTTCTAATGTTTCAGAGATTAAAAGCTTCTTGGGTTTAGCTAAATACTATAGAAGATACGTAGAAGGCTTTTCAAAAATTGTAGCACCCTTTGACCATGTTGCACAAAAGAATATAAAGTTCATGTGGGATGATAAATGTTAACGAAGTTTTTAAGAATTGAAGAAAAAATTAACCAGTGCTCCTATCTTGGTAATTCTTTTGGGGGGAGAAGGTTTTGTAGTATATAGTGATAACTCACTATAAAGATTTGATTGTGTTCTAATGCAAAATGAGAGGGTAGTTGTTTATATGTCTAAGTAATTAAAACCTCATGAGAAAAATTATCCTTCTCATGACTTAGAGCTAGTAATTATCATTTTTATACTAAAAATTTGGAAGCATTATCTCTATGGATAAACTTTTGAAATCTTCACAGATCATAAAAGTCTCAAATATATTTTTACACAGAAAGATTTAAATATGAGATAAATAAGATGGTTGAACTTTATAAAAGATTATGATTTTAAGATCAACTATCATCTTGGGAATACTAATATAGTTGCTAATGCCTTAAACAGAAATACTTCTAGTCTTATAGCATATATGAATATTTAAAGAAATTTTATAATGACAGAGTTGGTAGACTTAAAACTTGAACTTTCATCGGAGATAAATATAAGATAAATAAGATGGTTGAACTTTCTAAAAGATTATAATTTTAAGATCAACTATCATCCTGGGAAGGCTAATATAGATGCTAATGCAGAAATACTTCTAGTCTTATAGTCTATATGAATATTCAAAGGAATTTTATAATAATAGAGTTAGTAGATTTAAAACTTAAACTTTTATCAGAGACAAATAAAGGTTTTCTTACGTGTTTGATGACAGAATTATATTTGATAGAAAGGGATAAAGAAGGTCAAAAAGAAGATACATATCTCAATATATAGTTAAGGAAATAGCTCAAAGATCTAGACCTAAATTCCTCCAAACTAAATATAGTTCTATTATATTCTATAATTGTCTTTGTGTTCCCGAAAGTCATCCAATAAAGATACAATTATTGAAGAAGACACATAGATTAAAATTTAATATCTATCTTGAGATTACCAAGATGTATCAGGATTTATACCAAAACTACTGGTGGCATGGTATAAAAAGAGATATAACAGAGTTTGTTTCTAAATATTTGATATGCTAGTATGTAAAGGTAGAACATCGAGTACCTAGGGAAAAATTACAAAGGATTTCAATTCTTAAATGAAAGTGGGAGCAAGTCACTGTTGATTTTGTGATAAGATTACCCAAAAGTACAAAAGGAGATGATGGAATTTGGATAGTAGTAGATAGACTTACTAAATCTGTTCACTTCTTATTAACAAGAAATATTCATTGGATAAACTAGGAAGCTTATATATTAAGGAGATTATTCGATGTCATGGGGTACCAGTTAGCATTATCTCAGATAAAGATTCAAGATTCACCTCTAAGTTTTGAAAAAGTCTATAAAAATATTTAGGCACACAGTTAAAGTTTAGTATAGCTTTTCACCCCCAAACTGATAGTCAATCTGAAAGAACAATACAAACTCTTGAAGACCTTTTAAAAGTATGTACTTTGGACTTTAATAGAAGTTGGGATATGCACTTGCACCTAATTGAGTTTTCTTATAATAATAGTTACCACTCTATCATACAGATAGTTCAATTTGAAGCTCTTCATGAAAGAAAGTGCTGATCACCTATATACTAGGATGAGGTAGGAGAATGAAAGCTTTTGAGACTTCAATTAATTTAAATGATGCTGATAATATTCGAATTATACATCAAAAATTATTAATAGCTTAAAGTCATTAAAACAGTTATGCAAATCGAAGCAAAGAGATCTAGTGTTCAAAGTTGGTGAGCACATCTTCTTGAAAGTATCGCCAATCAAGAAAGTCATGAAGTTTGGTCAAAGAGGGAAATTAGCCTCTAGATTCATTGGCCCATTTGAGATCTTACAAAAGGTTGAACCTATGGCATATAGATTGGTATTGCTCCTAGTTTTGACTAGCATCCATGATGTATTCTATATGTCTATGCTTCAAAAATATATCAAGAATCCATCATATGTCATATCTTACTAACCTCTATAACTAAGAGATGATGTTACTTTCATAGAACAACTAACCTAGATCTTGGAAAGAAAGGAACATGTTCTAAGAAATAAAATTATACCTTTGGTAAAGATTTATTGGCAATACCATTCAGACCAAGAGACAACATAGGAAAGAGAAGAAAATATGTGAGAGTAATATCCTTATATATTCTATTGAGGTAAGCTAAATTTGGGGACCAAATTTCCTTTAGGAGAGGAGAAATATAATCAAATCAAATATTTAATTTAGGAATCAACTATTATTTCCTTACCATTATAATTTAGGAAGTATTAATCTTATTTCCTTATTTGCCATTGTGAATTAAGGAATGACCATTAAGCATTCCAAATATGGTGATATTATATTTGTTAGTATATTAAATAAAAATAATTTATATTAAATGAATATAAAAATTAAGAAAAAAAAAATTAATGGAGGCTCACTTCATCCTATTTAAGGGGAGGGATTTCTCTCATTCGTTCTCACCTAGCCGAGCCCAACAGCAAGAGGAATAAAGAGTTATATTCTATTAAACAAAGGTCGATTTTTCTCTACCTTTCTTGAAAATAAAAGTTTTTATTTTGATTCCTTAAATATTAAAATTTTTATAGTTGAAATTAATTATCAATCTTTTTAATGTCAAAATATTTATTATTAGATTAAAATATTTTATCTGAAGTTTTAAGATATCCTTTGATCCTCTTTAAAGGTTTTTATTTTTGGATTTAAAAATACTAAAATTATACATGTTTTATTTATTGAATATATGATATCTAGTTTTTCATATTTGAATTAAGAAATTTACTTCCTTATATTGTAGTTTATCTTCTAATCTTATTTAGATTAAAATATGCTATAAGTAGTTCAAAAATATTTCTTAATCCTTTAAATATTAAAATTTTTATTATTTGATTAGATCATATTGAAATTATTCAGTGTTATATGCATTGAAAGTATTATTATTAATTCTTATTAAATTAAGAATGCTATTTCTTTGTATTGAAACTTATCTTTCAATCTTATCATTTAATCTATTATTATGTTTTAATGTATTATTATTAGTGAATATATGTTGTCATAATTTAATATTAATAAAATTAGATAGGAATTGGGTTAAAACAACCTGTAAGCTAGGCCCAACCCATAGGTCAGGCCCTAGCCGATAAGCTAACCCAATCCAATCTAACATGGGCAGTCATATGTGGCGTATATGACCAGTCCATGGGTTAGGGTTAACCTAGCCTGGTGTGATGTATACATAGTCATCATGTGTAATACACATGACCAATATATGAGTCGGCCCAACCTAGTCTAATATTATATAATTATTAGATTTAAGCATAAATATTGATTAAACTAAATCAAACTTGATTAGTCTAGATTAATTTAGGGTGATTCCAAATTAATCTGATTTATTCAAGTTAATTTAAACTAAATTGAATCTAATATAGTCCAAATTATATTAGTCTATAATATTTCCAAACCAGTTAAACGAGGATTAGAGATCAGTTCAGTTAGGTTCTAGTAAATCGAGTTTAATTGGATTGATTTAACTAGGGTTCAAGTTAATTAGGGCTTATTAGTATTATTTGATATTGATGATGTTTGAAAGAGATGTTTTAAATATATTATTTCATCCCGATATTGACATGACCAGTGTGAGATTATATAATTTTCCTATCGAGGGCAGGTAGAGCGATTCCTTCTAGGGATTAGTGGGCTGTCAAACGTGGCAGCTGAACAGTTCCTCCATCCGTTGTTGAGAGGGACAAATCCCCACTTTGGCAAGTGAATGGCACTACTTCATCCGCTGTTGGGAGTGCGATATGAATTTATCTCTATTGCTATTGGAAGAACACAAACTCATCCCATAGGATAAAGTCTGTCCATCCATTGTTGGGGGAGTGTTCTTTCGGGTATTTGATATATGCCAATGGGATGATTGATTTTTGATCATGTATTTATTTTAAGTTAACTTTTGAGGTTCCTACTTAGTGTTGTTGAATTTTTTTTATTTTTGATTTTCAGAATAGTCTCCCACTAACACTAAATCGGATTCCAATATAGAGCAGACCTTCCTCGTTAAGTATAGTCACTTGGATTATTGTTTGAGTTAACATTACTATATCTACTTTTTAACTTATGATTTGATGAATAAATTAATTATAATAAATATTTATAAATTATAAATAAAAAATATTTATCTACAAATGTGTTAAAAGATATGAATATAATAAAAAATAAAAAAATAAAAAATTCAGGATGCGACACAATTCACATGATTTACTTCCGTGTTTCCCGATCAACACAACCACGCATGCACTTCTCTCCCTCCGTAACACTTTGGTGAGAAGAGAAGAATTGTCATCTAGGACCGTTCTTTCTTCTCTATGCATATAGTTTTTTTCTTTATTTTTAATCATTTGTACGATTAAGTTTGATGAGTACACGTTGGAGGTGTCCAGGTTCCTAAATAATGATCTCGATTAAAGCAAAGGAAAGAAAGATAATATAAATATAATAATAAGATCAAAAGATTCAATGATACTGTGTCCCTTGTACTACACGCTAAGTGCTTCTCGGTCCTAAAGGAACCTAATATAGAAGTGGAGGATGCAAGCGGTTCCTTAAGAGACCAATAACTAAAGGAGCCCTAATATAGAAAATCATAGTCATCTTCTTATTGCCAAATAGGTCTTGCCCCTCTATATAGCTTTACAAATTTAATGACCAAATACTCAATTATGTTTTTTTTTATAATGATTCAGATGTAGTTAATAGTAAAATATTATTGTTCCATAAATCACGTTATATTAGTATTTGTTTATTCAAATAAACTTAACTAAATGCTAATCAAGAAAATTATATTAAACAAGTAATTCATAAAATTTGGTCAAGAATAAATACACATTAATCATGATTAAATGATTTATACCATCGAGTGAAGAATGAATAAAATATTTATTTTATAAAATCATTACTAAAATAATCAATCCAATCAAGCCAAAGTAAGGATTAGATCTAATGGTACATCACAATAGGTCTTCAATTCATGCCTAAAGACAACATTGATCTTATCTTGGATGCCCATGGATTTCTCCATCAACCATTGAATCTTTGTAATGTCGAGCATCATATACTTAATGACGAAGATTAGATTAGCATCATGTGGAGGTGTCAATTATATTTGCAAATATAGGTATTCTTAGGGACTCAGCCTTAATGAGGTGGGGATGAAAATTGAAGATATTTTCTATTGCTCATATGAATATGGAGTGGGGACAGGTAGAGTACTCTCCACCTATTCTTGTACCTGTTTTGTCTTATTAATATTGTTCCATCTCATTAATATATGGGCCTAGACATTGGGCTTGAGCATCTAGCTCGTTTGAGCTTTGATTAAATCGATTATAAGTCAATTGTAAATTATTTGATTCAATTAAACTAGATAAAATAATATAAACATATAACAATAACAACCGTCTCCTCGATGGCCTCCATATCAAAGAAATGGATCCAACATTCAATAGATGTTACCATTCATAAATTTTAATATTGTCAATTAGTTTTAATAATATATTTTTTTAAAAAATAAAATAAGTTAATCAGGAGAATATAAAAACCCGTCCCCAATGGAATTCTCGGTCCCCTCTTAACTAAGGAACGATGTAGGGATACAAGATGGGTGATGAGAGAGGATGGGGATGAGGAATTACTCTTTCCGCCTTACCCCCATTGACATCCCTAGTTGTGTGGCTACTTGTCGGTGGGTGGTGGAACACCGTTGTTCATCGGCAATCTCCGTTGAGGAGGATCGTAGTACGTACGGCATCAAGGCGGACAAGAGGGAGCCAGCCGTACGTTGTGCCCTGCAGCGCGTCAGGAACCGAGAACTCGGAGCTTAATCGAACTGTGTCAGTCCACCATGCACGGAGGTTATCGGAAGCCCAAGTGCTGACTGGATTTCCCTTGTAGGTCACTATCCCATAGACGAAGCCTAGAGCGACGCCTTCCTGCATCTCATTCTGCTGGTTCCGTGCCAGCTTTTTCCTACGTGATTGCTCCTGGAAGCAATACCGTAAGGTTGTATCGTCATCTTAGACTTTTGCTTGTTCCATACGCAAGCCCTAATCCTTCTTCGGCTTGAGGATCATCAGCTTCTACTACCTCAGGTGGCAAGCCTGCTTCGAAGAATCTGCTGGGAGGAGGATCAAAGTTGCATGGCTTCCCCATTGGAAGGATCACATTGGAGACTTCCAGGATCAATCCAATAGTTTCTTTCGCACATCCTAAAATACTTATCAGCTATTTTAACAGCTGAATTTGCACATAAAATAGCAGCAAAGCAAGGTTAATGAGCTTTCCAAGTGGATTTGAGGGCCCAGCTGGAAACCCTAAGTTGACATGCTCAAATGATACGGAATATTGTTGTGTGTGATCCATATATATACATATATATATATATACATATACATATATATATGTATATATGTATATATATATACATATATATATATATATGTATATATATATATATGTATATGTATATATATATGTACATATATATATGTATATGTATATATATATGTATATATATATGTATGTATATATATATGTATGTATATGTATATGTATATATGTATATGTATATATATATGTATATACATATATACATATACATATACATACATATATACATATACATATATATATGTATATATATATGTATGTATATTTATATATATACATATATATATACATATATATATGTATATGTATACATATATATATGTATATGTATATGTGTATATATTCCTATACAGACCGTTCTTCAATGAAAGTTCGTCTTTCTTTGTTCCTTATAAAATGTAAATAATTTGTTGGACATGCATATTCCACAAGATAGGAAACGGGTAGTTTTTCTTTTGAACTTTCTTCTGCTTTTGCCACACATATATATACATATATATATGTATATATATATGTATATATATAAATATACATACATATATATATACATATATATATGTATATGTATATATGTATGTATATGTATATGTATATATGTATATGTTTATATATATGTATAATATGTATGTGTACATAATATATAGATATACATATATATTTGTATATGTACATATATATATATGTATATATGTATGTATATGTATATATATAGTTCTTCAATTAAAGAACTACCATAATCTGTTGTGCATCCATTGCAACCATATCAGTTGGGATGGAGGAAGAACCCATCTGAAGCAACATATAAAAAGAAAATTTAAACAAGAAACAAAAGTTTTAGGCCAAACAAAAGGCAAAATATACGTGTGCTGCGGATGTATTGATTATAATTAATATAAAGGTCATTGCAATGATGTTGAGAACTTTACGGTTGGCATTATGTGGCCCGTTATAATCAGATAAGATATTTGATATAGCTAATTGGATTCTCATATCAGTATCGGCCAATAAAAAAGAAATCTATATGTTGGAGGATACCTTAGGGGATGCCCTTGATGGAAGGAACTCCCCTAATAACTTATCCTAGACCCTCTGCTCTCACCTATAAATAGATAGGACCTCAGGGGACTTAAAATGTCAGAAGCAACACAGAAGCATCTAAGAGTTGCGTAAAGATTAGCAACACAGATACATCTAAGAGTTGCATAAAAGAAAATATTTCACAGATATCGATTGAGAGATTACAGTGTTTCTCTTAATCTCCTTGAGCCATCAATTAGAATGGTCCTGTGAAATGATAGAAAGAGAGGAGAAGGAGTCTAGTTCTCCTTGCAAATTGACAGAGGCGTTGGATCATAAAGGAAGGTATTCAGATCGTTTCCCTTTCTTTGCGGATGGCATCAAAAGATACACATCGTAAAAATAGATCTATTATTGATGTTTTGATTTCGATCCTAGAATTAAAGTTTTCCGCATCATAGAAGCATGATAAAAGTTTTTTTATGCTTACATTGGCATCAGAGCCAGGTTCTTGAAATCAAAACTTTAGATCTGTTGTTTTTCTGATTTACAATGTTTAGATGATTCGAATTCTGTCAAATCTGTATTCCTATCCATTTTGGTTTCTCGTCGTATTTTATTGTCTACTTGTCGACAATATTAAGGAAACAGCGATGATCTGTCGATCTTGCTACGTACGGTCATAAGGGTTGTCGGCGACCGCAGCCATAGGCTGCAGATCGGTCGCAGAGGGCGGCAACCCCACGCGGGCACAGTCGCACCGGCGGCAGCCCTGTGCGGGCGCAGGCAGCGCCCGCCCATGTGAAGGAGGCAGCGGTCGCGCGTGAGGTAAAGGCCGCGCAGCGGCCGCTGGCTACGCCGCCCTGGCGTTAGCGCTGCAGCGATCGCTCGACCGCAGGCGGCCGCCGCGCCGGCAGCAGCCGGCAGCGGCCTCGCCGAGCATGGTCGCGCGCATCGCGCGACGGCAAAGAATCTCGCCGGTGTGGCGTGGGCGGCGCGCAACCGTCCGCGGCTGCGTGGCGGCCAGCGTCGCACCGCAATGGCGCGGGCAATGGGCATGAACTGCGCGCCGGCACGCCGCACCGGAATTTCAAAATTACAATTTTGCCATTAGGGTTTCTTTAAAAAAATTATAGTTTTGCCATTGAGTAAAATTATTATTTTGCCATTAAGTAAAAATTACGGTTTTACCATTAAGTAAAAATTACAATTTTGTCATTACATTGAATTTACAGTTTTACCCTTATTGTTTTTTGGGTTCTGCCCTTTATAAATTGCATAATTATAGTATATATCTTGGCATCATATTTACAGTTTTACCTAAAAGGATTAAATTTAATTTTGATCAAATTTAGAAAGGATTAAAAGTTTGATCAATTTTGATTTTGATCGATTTATTTAATTGGGCTAATATTAATCTCGATTTTGGGTTTGCCCAAATTAAATAAAATTGATTAGTTTAATTTGATATTTTATATATTTAAAAAATATATAAATTATTGTTCCTCTTATAGTTTTTCTCATATAATTTATTGATTACATGTGGTAAATTAAAATCCAATTATTATTTTTGGATATTTCTTTGGTTATTCACATGTTTATATTTAAAATTGTGAAATCATAGTTATCTTTCACATAAAGACTTTTCATGATTTATGTGTTATCATGATTATAATTATCATATGAGTTTTTCCTTATGCTGATCAATATATATGAATTATTGATTGCAAGTTATAAATAATATCCAATTATTGTTCTTGGATATTTGTTTGATTATTCATATGTATATATTTGAAATTGTGAAATGATAGTTAATTTTCACATAAAGGCTTTTCATGTGTTATCATGATTATAGTTATCATATGAATTTTTATTTATGCTCATTAATATTCAATAATCATTATGGTTGTTGTTTGAATTACTTAGCATAAATTGAATTAAAGAAATTTAGTGAATATTATTTATAATTCATCTTTCTAAGTTTTATCTGACCAGAAGCTGCCAAAGTGAGCTGGGATGATAAGCTTATGGGATATGAATTACAATAAAAGTCTTATCATTTATAGGATATTTTAGATTATATTTTATATTTTTGTATTGGTCTTGTAGCCACCAAAGTGACCTAGACCAATAATTTATAAAATACATTATGGAATTGATCCTAAATGATATTAAAGAAATTTGATAAATATTATTTGTAATTTATTTTCCTAAGTTTTATCTGATCAGTAGCTGCCAAAGTAGCCTGGGATGATAGACTTATGGGATATAAATTACAATAAAGTCTTATCATTCATAGGACATTTTAGATTATATTTTATATTTTTGTATTGGTTTTGTAGTCACCAAAGTGACCTAGACCAATAATCTATAAAATACATTATGGGATTGGTCCTAAATGACATTAAAGAAAAATAATATTCACAATGGCACATATAATTAGGAGATTTAGATAAGTCCAAAGGAGAATCTATTTTGAATAATTATGTGATGGGGTAGGATGATACTATTTTGGATATTCTTGTAGTTTAGTGTTTTATACCCAAAGATATTAATACTATTCCACAAGGATGGTATCAGTCCTCCATAAATGATTATATGTGTGAACAGTAGATATGTCAATATTGAAAGTAAAATATTGATGATATCAATAGTTCAACATTCATTATAAAGCTCAAAGCATTGATGTTATATTATTACAGTGGTACTTTCTTTATTGCATTTTTATAAATGTCCCTATATTTTCTGGAATAAATGGCTTGAGCATATACAAGTTATATTGAATGAGTGAGACCTTAATCAGATTATTTAAAGGGAACACAGACTTATTTACTGAAAGTTGTGTGGAATAAATAATTAAAGTAACTGATCAGGAAAGGTTTGAAAATTTTAATTTGATGATACTTGACTTCAGTATAGTAGCATATGAGAATATTTAAGGATCAACATAAATTTTCTGATAAATCATGAGTTGACACCTCAATGAAAGAACTGACTAAAAATGAAAGAATTTAAGAAATTAAAGATTATCTCCTCAATATAATTGATAAAGTTGTAAGCCCAAGACTTAGAATATTTGAGTTCTACTTAAGGAGTGGGTAATAATAAAATAAGAATGAAGCATAAGCCATCTGAGTTTATAATTACTATATAAACTCATAAAGGAATTTCTTCATAATAAAGTGTTACTTGTGTAACAATGAAAGTTATATAAAGAAGAATTATAAGATTTGATTTGAAATAAAAAAGTTATAAATAGAACTTTTATATGGTTCAAATCAAATATTATAGAAATTATTTTAGTAATACTTGGTGGATTAATTTGATGCTTCATTATATGTTACCAATAATAGAGATTTCTTTTAATATTTAAAAGAAAAAGGAATAAAAATCAAAGGAGATTGAAATATTCATCATTATAGGGAATCATCTTAAAGTGAAAGCGATAGCAGTTTGTATTTATCGCCTACGCCTAAAGATGATTTATTTGATGAATCTTGAGGATTCGTGTTATATTCTTATAATTCTGGAAATTTGGATTCTTTACTTAGAATTGTTAGAATATTGTTTCTCTTTTGATAGTTGTGAACTCAATATGATTCGATAAAAGCTAACCTTTGGATTCTGTATAATGGTCTATACATAATTAATATGAATCTTGAGTTTACAATGATCCTATAATTAAATATTAAAATAAAATATAAGTTCATAAACTCCTTGAGATTATGTTTACATCTATGAGTCACTCTATATTTTTGTCTCATTAAAGAGAGGCATTTTATCACCATATAAATAACCTATTGAGATATGATTATATATATATCTAATTCATGTAAAGTCTCAGTCCATTGACACTCTTAAAGTATGCATAAAAGAGGTCAAGAGACAATTAGATAGAAAAATTAAAATCATCATATCTGATAGGGGTGATGGATTTTATGGTATTCATGATAGATCTAATTATCATTCTAGTTCTTTTACTAGAATCTTGAAAAATCAAGGTATTCAGTATAATTTACCAGATGTGTTGCAGTAAAATATAATTGCTGAAAGGTATAATCGTACACTTATAAATGTGATTAGGAGCATGATGTATTATTTTTTTATACCCAAATTAATGTGAGAAGAAGCTCTAAGGACAACTATGTATATCTTAAATGGGGTTTCTAGTAAGTAAATTACATGACTTCTTTTGAGTTATGGAATGATAGGAAACCTAACTTAAGATATTTATATATTTAGGATTGTCCTGTAGAGATAAGGATCTTCAACTCACATAAAAGAAAATTAAAGTTAATAACTATTTTTGAATATTTTGTTATTTATTCAGAAAAGTTTAAAAATGGTATATGTCTTATTGCTCTAATTATAGTACGATGATGGTTAAATCTAGTAATATAAGGTTCCTATAAAATAACGAATTAGTGGGAGTAAAAATCTTAAAATTTAATTTTGATATAGAGGAGATATATGTTGATACTCCTTTATTATTCGAGAGATTGTTGTTACTCAAATTATTAAATAATTTGATAAAGGTGAACAACAAAATAATATTATCAAACTCCCACATTATATTGATATCGCTGATAATGGTCTTGTAGAATAACCACAATTGACAGCCTTGAAAATTTTTCAATCGGAAAGGAATCATGTCATTTATAATTATGTGGTATATCTATAAGAATTATATAGGAATCAGAATAGATCCCTTTATTGTTTTCATAGGTCATGAAAGGTAACGATTCTAAAAAGTAATATGATACAATATAAGAAGAGTTAAAATCAATAACCAGAATGGTATCTGATGAATTCGTCGAATTGTCCAATAATTGTAAAGGAGTGTTATATAAATATGACTCAAAGGACAATATCGAACGATATGATGGTCAGACTTTTAGTTCTTATATGGTTATAGATTTTACTCATAAAGAATGTATCAATTATAACGAGATATACAGTTGTTAAAGGAACTCATTGAGAATCGTTATAACATTAGTGACTCATTATGCGTTTGAGTTACATCATAATGATATGAAAACAAATTTTTGATTAAGGATCTAGTTTTCTATAAATTTTTCTGAATGACTCGTAGAGAAAATGAAAGAAATATAAATTTGGCATGTAAATTTAGGAATCTATTTATGATCTTAAACAAGCTTCTAGTCAATGATGTATATAAAGTTTGTTAATATCATTGGTTTCTTCATATTTAAAAAAAAACTGTTAATCGGTATTTATATCTGAAGATTAGTGGGAGCAAGTTTATTATATTAATCATATATGTGGATAATATTTTACATTACCAATAGTAACTTGGTTTATTATACTAAACCAAGAAATTATCATTAAGAATTTAAGACGGTTGATATGAATGAGACATCTTATATTATTAGTATTGAGATACTCAGGAATATATCTCAATGATTATTAAGATTGTCTCAGAAAGGATATATTAACCGAGTCTTGAGATGATTTAATATACAACTTTGTTCAACAAATTATAAAAGTAAAATTTTAGTCAAAAGTGAGTGCTTTAAAATGACTTGAAAAGAATCATATAAAGAAAATATTCTTTATATATACGCAGTTGAAAGTCTATACTCAAGCCTATGTCAGAACAGATATCAATTTTTTACAGTTAGAATACTGGGTAGATATTTGAGTTATCCAGAAGTGAAAAATATTAAAGGATTGCAAAGAAAAGTAATAAGATATCTGGAAGAGACGAAGGATTATATGCTCACATGTATGAAATTATATCAGCTTGAAATAATGGTATTTTTCAAATGCTGATTGTATAAATTACCTCAATAACAGGAAGTCCACCTTATGGTTAATATCTATATCAATTAGAGGGGAAATTTATTATTATATTATTATTAATAATGAAAGTTGATTTTGTGGTATGCTTTGAGGCCATTAATTAAACTTTATAACTACGAAATTTTATCTCAAGACTTGGTGTGGTCAGACTCAATTGTCAAGTCGCTGAAGATATTTTGTGATATCGCAGTAGTTTTCTTCTTTAAGAATGATAAGTACTATTGCATTTCTATGCATTATGGTAGAAAGTACTTGATGGTTAGAGAAGACGAGTCCAAAAATATCTAATGTCAATGAATTACTTGAGTTCCACTGTATTGATTACTGATCCATTTACTTAGGACTTACAGCCTAAGGTGTTTTGAAAGAACATGTTCTTATGATTTGGTTTGTGAGCAACCCATAAAGGATATGGTGATGCATACTTGAGTGGATACTGTAATTGATATTTTTACTTACGTACTTAAAGTTATTTGTTTCTACTATCCTGTTCACAATTATGTATGTACATATTATGGTTGAATGTGATAACAGGATTGTCTTGACAAGACAAATTACAAGGGTTATTATGGACTATATTAGGAAAGACTAACAATGTTGTAGTACATAGAAGGGAGTATAACATTGATGATATATAACTACTATGACTCGCATTGATGGTTGGACTTAATATAGTATTATTTTATTTATTGGACTTATTGGCTTGTTTTAAAATTCATGGCCATGTATAAAATGCTTTTCAAAATTTTCAGGATCCAATTAGGTAAAATTATTTTCAAACAAATTTTGTTTTTTTTATTTTTGATTTTGAATATCTTTTATATCTTATCAATTAATGGGCTAAGTGGGAGAATGTTAAATTATGTGGCCCGTTATAATCGGATAAGATATTTGATATAACTAATTAGATTTTGATATCAGTATCGGTCAATAGAAAAGAAGTCCATATTTTGGAGGATACCTTAGGGGATGCCCTTGATAGAAGGAACCCCCTTAATAACTTATCCTAGACCCTCTGCTCTCACCTATAAATAGACAGGACCACAGAGGACTTAAAGTGTCAGAAGTAACATAGAAACATCTAAGAGTTGCGTAAAGATTAGCAACACAGATGCATCTAAGAGTTGCATAAAAGAAAATGTTTCACAGACATCGATTGAGAGATTACAGTCTTTCTCTCAATCTCCCTGAGCCACCAATTAGAGTGGTCCCGTGAAAGGATAGGAAGAGAGGAGAAGGAGTCTAGTTCTCCTTGTAGATTGACAGAGGCGTTGGATCATAAAGGAAGGTATTCAGATCTTTCCTCTTTCTTTACGGATGGTATCAAAAGGTACACATCGTAAAAACAGATCTATTATTGATGTTTTGATTTCGATCCTAGAATTAAAGTTTTTTGCATCATAGAAGCATGATAAAAGTTTTTTTATGCTTACATTCACATCTCATTAGTATTAAATCTTAAATTTTGATGATAAAATCAATCAATAAATTTAAAAAACTAATGTATTACTGAAATAAGTGATATAGAAAATTATTCAAATAAAGATTCGCAAGACCAAAGTAAAGAGTGTCAAGCCATAGAATTTATTATTATACTAAAAAATTATCCAGCCGAGAAATAATCGATTGCTAGAAATCAGACATCACGTTGGAGAATATGCAATGTGCTGAAAATTTTGATGATGTGTTAAAAATTTCTTCATCATATCAAAAGTTTTAACAACATGTTGGAAGGGCAATTGATGTGTTAAAATCTTGATTGAGGTATTTTGGATCGAATTAGGCTATTATTAGGCTGAAATAAAGCCCACTTATTGTGGTAACCATCAGGCTTCAAATTAGACCACCAAACTCGGTCCCTTGGATAGCCAAAACACATAGCCTAAACTGCCTAAGAGCAACTAACAAATGCTTGAGCCAGCTAACAAGTGCCGTCAATGCTTTGTCAAAAACTACAATAGCAGTACCGCCTGTTGTGACGTTTATTTCGCCTAGGGTTGTAGAGGTACTGTATATGGCAATTGTACTACCGCTTGGGTCAAGTGTTTTGACCCTATCAAACTTTGCAATCATGGTACCACCCAATATCAATAGTGATACCATTGGTACCCCGAAACTACAAACATGTGACCGTTTTGGCTTTACTTTTTAGTTCTTTTTTGTGGTTATAAATATCTCAGTTGGACTTTGTTAATCGAGTATCGATCCTTGAGTTTACAAAGTATTGTAACTCTCTTATTGCATCTTCTTCATATCATTGAGTTAAGTTGTCACTCTAAGTGGTATAAGGTGAGAGTAATATTTTTTTGAAGAATTGAGTATAAGGTTCTCTCTTAATCTCTTAAGTTTCTAAAAGAAGAAGATTATAAAAATGATAATTGATCTTTATCTACCAAAAGAAAGATTATTAATAGAAGTTGATGGCCTTGAGGATAATATATCGGGTGTAGATATAGGTCAAAAAAATTGAATCACTATAAATTGATTTGTCTCTCTATCTCTTATTTGTGCTTCTCGCTATTTAGTTATTTGTTTATAAGTATCTCTAACACTTTCGTCTATCAAAGACTCAAGTAATTTTGCCTAAGTTATGTGACATCTTGTATATCCATCTGCAAAGGTTAGTCATCCTGAAACTTATTATGGTTCCTTGAGGATTTGTAAAGGAGAAGATAAGTTAGAGGAAATATCTGACTCGAGATTTAATGAATAGTCATTTTAATAAATACTTGATAGGTAATATAAATTATAAATATAGATTTCATAGGCTTTGAATGGTAGTACGACAAACGGTTCAAAGTGGTCCACCATAATAAAAAAATCCTCACAAGTGCATACATGACACTGCTATGGAATAAGATAGCAAACTAGCCCTAGATACTATCCAAAGGCCTATCCAACCATATGTCACTCAAGTAGCTCTTAAGCGTTATGCTGCTAATACTTCACACCACTCTTCGAAGCTAGAAAACCTCCAAATAATTATCTAGATGATTTATTTCTAAATAATTTGGCCTTTGTGTGATGATTACACATTATTTTTAACAATTATAAAGTTTATTAAAATTTATATAAGTATTAATTCACCTTCCCTCTTACTATCATTATCATTCCTAATAATAATTTATACAAAGTCAATGGTTCGCATGATTTTCCTTAGACTATTTTAAAAATATAATACATTAACATAGCACCATATTTTAGGACTAAAAAAGTCATGTGAATGTTGTTTCATTAAAATTTATGTTAGTCATAGTATTTTCACAAAGTGGAAGGTTCACATAATTTTTCTTACACTGTTAATATCAACTTAGCGTAACATTTTAGTAGAAGAGAATCATATCAACTTTGTTTTAGGGAAAAAAAAAAAAAGACGAAACCATAAAGCTTACGTAGAGTGGAAGGTTCACGTGGTCTTCATCACACTACTTCCAAAAAGTAAAATATCAACTAGGCACAATATTTTACTATTAGAGAAGTTATGTGAACATTATTCCATGAAAAAATATAAAATATTAGCTAAATATAACATTTTAGCATTAAAGAAATCATATAAACATTGTTTTATGAAAAAGGTAATAGTCATAATGTTTATACAAAGTGAAAAGGTTTGCATGGTTCTCACTGTACCCTTTCAAAAATATAAAATGTTGGTTTATCATAATATTTTATAATATAAAAGAAATAATGTAAATGTTATTTTATGAAAAATTATGCTAGCCATGAAGTTTACACAAAGGGAAAGCTTTACCAGGATTTCCTTGTACTATTTCAAAAAGATAAAATATTGAATTAGCAAAATATTTTAGCACTAGAGAAATGTCATGAACATTGTTTCTTGAATGAACATGAGAATCATAAAATTTGCACAATATTAAAGGGTTACAAGATATTCCTTGTATAAAATCATAAAGTTCACATGAAGTGAAAGATTTGCACAATTTTTCCTGAACTATGATGAAAAACTAAAATATCAACTTAGCACAACATTTAATACTTCCAAAGTTGTATAAATGTTGTCTCAAAAAAAAAAATGACAATCATAAATTTTACACATAGTGGAGGATTCACACGATTTTCTTTGCATTATTTTGAAAACATTAAATGTTGATGTAGCACAACATTTAGCACTCAAAAAGTCATGAATATTATTTTTAAAAAAACTACAATAGTCATGAAGTTTGCATGAAATGAAGGTTCACACAGTTGTTCTTACATCGTTTTAAAAATGAGAAATGTTGACTTAGCCCAACATTTTAGCATTAGGAAGATATGTGCATGTTGTTTCATGAAATAAAAAAAAAAAAGAAGACAATTTTAAAGTTTGCATAAGGTGGAAGGTTAAAGTTTGAGAAAAACGTGACAGTTCACACAAATGGAAAGTTCAGAATGTTATGGAGTGGTGCAGTCAAGTCGTTTGATGTATGTGCACGACATTTTTTTAATTTTTTATTTTATAATATTTTTGGGTGTTTTGTAAGCAGCTTGCATGGGGCAGAGAGTACTATTGTTAGTTCCATTTTGATTTATTGTTAGTATTTTTATTTTTAATTTTTATTTATAAAACTCAAAAATGTTTGTGATTGTGCAGCATTGCCTAGCGGGAAATAGCCTAAACAAACTTGTTCTTGAGTGTCACGAGCTAATTTTTGGTTGATGATCTTATGTTGTGAAACATGAGTTGTCTCAGCATAATGGAATTCCTGGTGCAATGTCTTCAGCATATCTGTTTTCTATTCGACTGTGAATATTATCTCAAAATTTTATATTTTTGAAACAATATAAAGAAATCGAGTGGTGCAATGTGTTTAGTGTGCCTGCCTTTTATTCGAGGAAAGTGTTAGGTGAAAACTATTTGAAAATTTTATATTTTCAAAATGGCATAAATAAAATCAATATACGAACTGGTTAGTGAATTTTGCTAGACTTACCAATCAATTTTGCTAGCTTTTGTTATGTTCTAATATTTAGGGCAAGATTTATTCCCGCTAAATTAAGTTATAGTTTTTCTTAAAAATAATAAAATACAGAATAGCTCAACCCCAATATTATGGAGGCTAGAGATAGGAGTGATAATGATTTCAGAACCATAGGTTTTGGTTTTGCAAATTTGGAACCGGAATCAAACCTATATCACCAGGCTTTGAGTTTAAAGGACTAACTATTGTGCAATCTATTCATATTTATTTTTGTTTTTTCCTATTTATCGTTGATTTCGATTCTAGTTTCGAATTTTAGGAACTGGAGTTGAATCTTATGACGTCGATTCTATTCAGTTCGAAACTATCAGATTCTATTTCAAGTCGAATCATGATCACACCTAGTTCGAGAAAGTCAATCTGATTTGACTGGATTGGGACCGACTTTTTAACCCAACCTGTGTTCGTACTTGGTTCAGATTTTGTGTTAAACGGAACGCATCCAAACTTCCAAAAGAGATGGAACTAAACCAACCAAACGAGCACAATCTGATTGGGTTTGACATGTTCCGGCAAACCCCAGCACAAATTGCCACCTTAATTCTAGTTAAAATAAAAAAAATAAAAGAAAAAAAGAAACCTTAGATGACACACCAATCACTCTCTTAAATGTATGCATAATGAAGTTTATTTTCATAAACCGAACTTTCACCCATAAAGAATAATGTAAAATCCTGTCAACTTCGTTTTGTTTCTTATTTGCTATATTTATAACAAGATCAACGAGAATAAATCTTATTATATATGCGCACATAAATTAGATCTTCAAAATAAAAATATTTTTTTTCAAAATGTAAGCGATACAGATCTATTGGTTCGATCACAATAAAAGTATTTTGTAATAAAAGACTTTAAAATGCAATCACAAGCCAAAAGCGAAAAAATAAAAATCATATCAGGCAGCATTCCCTACATGTGGATCCTAACAAATTCCTCTATA